>CP099426.1:1800000-2374563 GCA_024114885.1 Septoria linicola | reverse complement strand
ACCCTAACCCTAACCCTAACCCTAACCCTAACCCTAACCCTAACCCTAACCCTAACCCTAACCCTAACCCTAACCCTAACCCTAACCCTAACCCTAACCCTAACCCTAACCCTAACCCTAACCCTAACCCTAACCCTAACCCTAACCCTAAACTTATAGGCTATTAATTAACTTTACGCTAGTATCGTATTAGTAGTCTAGTAAGCGTACGTTTACTAGGTTATTATAGGTTAGTACTAGTTATCGATAGAGACTTAACGTACGACCTATCTTATCGTCTTTATCGAATACTAGAAAGCTCTTCTAGCCTAGAGCGTCGAGGTAGCTACGAGCTATACCTTCGTACGTAGTAGTATCTACTATATTAGTACGTATCTCTACGTAGACGGTCGTAATAGAAGAGATCTCTATACCTAATTCTACTATCGACTTATAAGTAACGATCTTTTAACCTTTAACTCGGCGTAACTAGGTAAGACCTAGAGTAAGTAGTACGAGGTCGAAGACTATATTTATATTACTCGTCTACGTATATTCGAAGAAGTAGCAAGGCTATAAAGCTAAGAGGTAGAGCTAGTTAGTCGATATACTACTACCTAGGAGGCTAGGATCGACTATAGTTAAGATAGCGAAGTAGTTACGTTAATATTATTCGTAGAAAGAGTCGCTTAGTAAACGATAGTTACGGCTATTTAGATCTTCGTAGAGCTCTTTAGGAAGGACCTTAGATAGCGATTTCTAGAAAAAGCGAAATAATACTATACTATCGCTAACTATATTATAGAAGATAGTTACTATAACGAGCACGTACTCTATAGTAGGTTCTAGTTAATATAAGGCGTCGGTCTAGAGAGTCTATAGATTACCTAGATAATAAGCCTCGTCTATATAGATTATACTAAAGCTCTACTTATTATAGAGAAGGATCTCGTTATCTATAGACTACGTATATAGCGAAGGATCTATAGTCTTAGCGTCGTTATTATCGTCGCTATCGCTAAGCTCTAATTCGAGGACTATAGGTTCTACTTCGAGTTTCTCGTCGACGTTAGAACTATCGTCGTCGTTATTAACCTACGCCGCGACTAGCGTCTTAGATACGTTATAGCGTATATATACTTTACCTTTCTTAAGAATCTTGTTCTATAGCGACTAGAATATACTAAGGATAATAGTAGAAGAAGTACGTAGATCGTTAAATAATAGATTCGAGAGGTATATCTCTAGGCTATCTAGGTTAGTATTTAGGATACTAGTATATCCTACTATAGCTACTCTATCGGTATTACTACCTAGACTATAGAATATAATAAGATAGATATATCTCGTCGAAGAGAGGTTATTAAATAGCTTAGTAATAAGCTCGATCTAAGCCTAGAGTATACTTAGTAGATAGATAACGAGATAAGAGTAGTAGAGAGGCTTAGAGTTAGTAACTTTAAAGTCGGTAAGTAGCTATTCGGCCTCGTCGTCGGTAGCGTCTCCTATAGCCGTTTCTATAGCGTCTAGAAATATTAGTAAATTACGTAATAGATATAGAATAATTTACTAGCTAGTAGGTAGACGTCTTAACTACTAGCTAGTAGATCGTTCTATATAACTCTTTAATAAACCGACTTACTTTTCTACTACTATCGTCGTTATTTAATTTCTCTAGCTATATAGATAACTATATATAGTACCTAGATAGTCTTACTAAGACTAATATTATCTCTAAGGATAGTATAGCGTATCTCCGATTAGAGTATTTTTATTAGCTAGACGATACTAGCGAGTTACTAGAGCTTAAGTAGGAGCCTATCTAGTTCGACCTAGAAGTTTTCGCTAGTAATAGAGTCTATATTTCTAGATTCTAAGAGTATAACCTTTAGCCTAAGTATAGCGACGGACTCGTCTTATATTAGTAGTATCGCTAAGTAGGTATTTATAGTCGCGTATAAGGTAGCGAATATTTAGGTATCGATAGCGGTATTAGAGCCGTCGACTACTTATATAGTAGAGTCTAAGTATTCTATATATATCTCTTAGAAGAGTCGCTACTTATTAACTAAAGATATTAGGAGAATAGTTTTAAAGCTAAGCTAATCTATATACTTAATATCGTTATATAAGTACTCGACGTCCTTACTTAATATATCTATAATACAGATTCGAGCTTCGTCGCTTAGGTTATCTAGGTCTAGAGCGATCGTAGAAGCGTCGACCTTAATACTATCGAATACCGTAATAGTAGTACCTATATCGTTCTACTCTTTAGTACGTATAAAATCCTCGACGATTTCGTTAATCTCTATAAATACTATATCTACTAGTATTATAAGACCTTTAGCTTATCGACGAGCTTACTCGATAGAGTTAGTAGCTATCGAACTAGAGGTAATATAGTATACTAGCGTAATCGCCTTAGACTAGTTAATCTTCGAGTTAGTATTAGCGCTCTAGTCTTCTATCTAATAGCTCTTCTTTTATATAAACAGGTAGATAATATAGAAGCCCTAAAAGATATCCTCGCTATATAACGAGAACTCGTCTATAGAGTAGATAAGTAGAGCTAGTAGCTCCTCTACTAGTATAGGTATACTATAGAAAATAGAAAGTAGGTATAACTCTATCTATAATTCTTTATCTACTTAGTAGGTATCGATAGCCTACTTTATAAGATATATAGTATAGAGCGCGATAATAACTATATAGTACAAGAAGCTACCTCTAGTAGAGAGAGAGAGGCGAGGATCGAGGAGTAACTTATCGAAATAGTCCTAGTTAGTAGTCTTTAGGTCCTTCCTAAATAGGACTCTCTTCTTTCTAGATTCTATAATAATATCGATATAGGTATTTAGAGAGAGAATACTTAGTATTTGCCTCTCTAAGCCTTCCTATCTAAAATTATTCTATAGTTAAATTAGTACTAGAATTAGAGTATAAGTTACTTTAGTAGAATATACTACTAGCTAGTAATACGATAATATAGACTACTAGCTAGTAGTTTATTCTACTACGTAATACGTTCTACTAAAGTAATATCGAGGAACATAGGAGTAACTCTTACTATAAAATACTTATAGTATTCTCTTAGAGTAGGAAAAACTATACGCTATACTAATAGGAACTAATCTAGGCTATTAAGCTCTATATATCTAGCTAAGTTATCGTCTTTCTACGTAATCTATATAGCTTTAATACTATACGTAAATATACTCTAGGTTAGTATAGTAGGAGTAGGTCGAATATTTAAATCTAGGATACTCGTTAAGTCGTTTACTCGCGTCTCTACTCTACTCTTAGCTAAATCGTCGCGTAAAACTATTACGCTTAGGACATTATCGAGCGAAGTAGTAGCTAGTCTCTTACGTAAGACCTTAGTATTCGGTTCTTACTTTTTATATAGGGTCTATACCTTCTTCGTAGTCGAGGTCGCGAATAGTAATAGAGCGTCGAGTAGGTCTACTACGAGAGTCTCTATAGTATCGCTAACCTTAGTTCTCTTATTTAAGAAGATATTAGGTTCTAACTTAGAAACTTATCTCTTATAAAGTACTATTATATATATCTTTAGAGCTCGCTTTAAGTAGCTTCTAAGTAAATAGGAAATAACTTACTAGATAGTAATATACTTAGAGGAGGTATAGATATAGCTAGCGAATAAATAGAGAAATAAATTACTAGCTAGTAACGCGATAGAGAGAGGAGTAGAAATAGAGATAGATATTAGAGGTAAGAAGAAGAAGAAGAAGAGAGAGGAAGATAGATTATTAAATATTATTAGAAGCTAGCGTAAATAAAGCGACGTTTATAGTATATATACCTATATATACGCGATAAATAAGCTAGCGATATTACGCGTAAGTAAAGGAAAGTAAAGGAATCTATAGGTAAGATAGGAAATCTCTTTATTACTACTAAATTCAGTAGTAGTAGAGGAATATATATCTTATATCTAGATTTATATATTAGAAATAAGCTTTTATTAAGCCCTAACTATCGATCGTAATAGCTGGATTAGGCTTAGCTTATTAGAAGTAACTAGAATTCTACTTCTCGTACGTACGTAGAGATATCTTAGGTATTATTATATAAGCTTATAATACCTAAGGTATTAAAATGTTTACTAGCTCTAGTTATCTTTAATTACTAGCTAGTAGTATATTCCTCTAAAGATATATACCTCTAGTAGTATATTCCTATAATAGTATCTTTCTCTAAAGATACGTTCTTCTAGAAGTATATACTAAGTGTCTAGTAAGTCTATATTCCGATTACTAGCTAGTAAGGTATTCCTCGACAAGTAGTTTTAACTTACTCTTCTCTATCTAGAAGCCTATATAGACGTAGCTATCCTTCCTATTCTTCTCTTAACTAGTCTATAAACTCTAGGCGTAATAAGGACTAACTAGGTTACTAGTTCTTCTAGCCCTATATCTATATTAACGTACTCTATATTTCTTAGTAGACGACTAAATACTATATTCGCTAACTCTACTTTATAGTTTAAGTTAAAACCTTATATATAGGATAAGATAAGATCTAGTAGTAGTCTAATAGGTAGCCTTTTAAACGTCGCTAAAACTTATACCTAAGAGTAGTACTATTATCGAGTATCGATATACTAGTATATATCCTTTAATATAGAACTCGATATAGCTTTACTTCCTAATACTTACGACGAATACTATTATTAAAGTCGAATAGGAAGCTAACTAGAGACTATATAAGCTTGAAGTCGCTACAGTTTCCTATAATAAGATAGATTTTATCGTTTATAATCTTCTCGAAGTATTCTATAGACTAGCTAAGCTCGCTCTCTAGAGTAGTTTATTATATTCTAGGTTTAATCTTATATTTAACTACTTCGAGGATATCCTTATAGAACTACTCGAATACTAGATAGACTAGCTAAAGGATAATTTAACTACGAATACGCTAGTATTTAGAGTGTTCGCTAAGCTATTAATAGGTAAGATCTATACGCCTCGTAAGATCGAAGAAGGCGTTAACTTCGCTACTATATCGAAGGTATTAATAACGAAGAACGCTATTACTAAAAAGAATATAGTCTATAATATTAGTATAAAATTAGAGTTCTATCTAGTCGAACCGAGGCTCTATCTAAGCGTACCTATACTTACGTAGAGTATTACTAAAGCTAAGTCCGATCTACTTCTTTATATCTCTAGTCTCTATTATACGTTTATAGTAGCTCTACTAGAGAGCCGATTCGTAGTAGAGTTCTATTTCTCTAACTACGAATCGAAGATAGTAGAGGAATATAGCTATTATTTTAGTTTACTCTTATATAATAATACCTATTCTATAGCGAGTATAGACGACCTCGAACCTAGTAGTAAACTTATTTAAGTTCTACTATACGAAATATAAGTACTCTTTAGTCTCGATTAGCTATATATACGATAGGTAGTTATTAAGTATTAGCTCGAGTTCTATATAGTCTTCTTCGGTAAGCTAGGTTTATAACGAATAATACGTTAACTAACTAATATAGTGTTCCTTATATAGTCTAAATAATTTTCTATAAGAGTCTATAAGTACTATATAGGCTCGGCGCTTACTATATAGGTATAACTATTTAATTATATATATATCTTAGTAGTAGCCTTTAGCCTAGCTCCGAGTAGCCTTAAGGATTACTAGGTCGAATATAAGTTCCTCTAATCCGTCGTTAGAGAAAGGATATAGTTTCGAAGAATTAGTAACCTCTTTTATAGAACTATAGAACTAAGAGTAGATAAGTCTATTTTTAAAGAGTTTCGATCGTTATAGAGTAAGGCTCGTAAGATTATAGGCCTTATAAAGTAGATTCTACTTATAGAATATCTATCTACTCTAAGGTAGCTCTCTATTATATATCTACTCGAGATACTTCTTAAGATAGTATCGTTTCTATATATAGATATATACTTACTCGTCGTAAGGATCTCGGTTATCGGCTAGTAATTAGTAGGATTAGGTATAAATCTCTTTACTAATATTAATAAATAGGCGTTCGCGTTAGATAACGTTAAAATCGAGAACCTACTCTAGATACGTCCTAAAGTTCTCTATCGTATAGAGTAATATAGGATATATAAGACTTGTCTTAAATTATAATTTTATTCCTTTAGCTAAAAAGAATAGTTAAGGCTCTTAGAAGTTACAAAGTCTAGCTTCCTTCTCGATAATTTTAAGAATCTTACTCTATACCTTACTAAGATATTCTAGATATAGATAATAGGTAATCGCTCTCTATATTTTATATCCTACTCTTCTAACTAAGCGATCCTCGATCTAATATACCTTACTATTAATATAGATATATTAATATATAGTAGGAAGATATTAAGTATAATAAGTATTATAGAATATATAGATAGTAGGATAGAAGATCCTATCTAGCTAGTAGGTATATTATTCCTTAGTAAGCGAGATAAATTTCCTAGTAGTAGTAGATATATATAGGAAGAGGATAAAAACTAATATCTCTATCGTTTCTTTAATCTTTCTAAGATAGAAGTAGAGAATATTCTAGAGTAGATTTAACTACGATCGTAGTTATTCTACTTCTTAATCCTCGATATAATAATCGGTATAGATATAAAGGTCTATACTAATATTCTACTTTGAAAGTAGTATAGGCTAGTAGCGAATACTCTAGCGTACGAAACTAAGATATAATATAAATCCTAAGAAACTATCGATATCGAAAACGATATTAGCTTTAGTAGCTAGGGTCTACTTTTTATAGAGATATATATACTTTAGAGGAGGTCTTATTCTATTTAGCTATAAGGATATACTATAAAACATTTCCTTCTATTAAGGCGCGTTATAACGTAGAAGGTAGTTAGCTATAATTCGCGTTAGTATTCTAAGTAGAGAAGAGAATATAGCGCTTCTAAAGGCTTCTAATAGTAAATAATAGTCTATATTATCTACTTTCTCTAAATGTTAAAGGCGCTCTATTTTATAATCGTCTAATATATATCTATAAAATCCGCCTTATAACTACTAATATAGCTTCTTAGCTATATACTTATATAGGTCTTATAATACGTTACTACTATCGCTATCGTTATTAACTTCGCTACTCTTACTATTATCGCTACCTAACCGATCGTAGTTTCTAGCTTTGTCGTTAAGTTAGTAGGTCGTATCTTAGTCGTTAAGGCGACCTAGGCTATTAGGCTAGTTCTAGTCGTTAGCGAGATTCTAGTCGTTAGCGTAGTCCTAGTCGTTAGCGTAGTCCTAGTCGTTAGTACGATTCTAGTCGTTAGTATAGTTATAGTCGTTAGTACGATTCTATTTATTAGCGCGGTCCTAGTCGTCGACATAGTCTCTTATATTTTCGTCTTCTAGTTTATTCTCTCTATCTAGTATACTAATAGAATAGATATAATATATAGCTTTACTACTCTCTAGTAACTAGTCGCTAGGGCTTACGACGCTAGAGCTTACGATAGTATTATTAAACTTGGCTATTCGAACCTATAGAGAGTCTATAGAGGAAGATATATTAGTAGAGTCTCGAGTTAGTAGTATACTACTAGCCCTACTAGATATAGAAATCGGACTATACGAGAGTTCTTTAATATCTCTTAGAGAAGAGTCTACTATAGGTAGGTCTAGTACTTCTAGTAAGTTAGACTAAAGATCTACTCTATATTTATTAGATATTTTACTATCGTAGAGATTATTATAGTCGTCGATAGAAAGGGCGCCTTCTAAAAGCTACGCGTTATTAGAATCGTCGAAAAGTAGAATATCTAGAATATAGAGTCGAAGAGATAGTAGAGTAGGAGTTAGTTACTCTACGATTATATTAAGATAGTAGATAATAAGATTACCTTATTATTACTAATAGGTAGTTACGGCTAAAGTACTATTCTATATAGTACGCTATAAACGTAACTATCGCTATCGTTTCTAGTCGCGCTCTCGACGTATATATACTACTTTAGCTACGATGTTAGAAGATAATAGACGACCGCGTTTTAGAGGTATATTAGAATAATATTATATCTCGAAGGCGGTAGTTAGGATACGACCTTAACTTCCTAAAAGAAAATATAGATAGCGATATAGCTAGATTTAAGAGAATTTTACTATTACTATAGGAGGCGTATAGGTAGTATTAGAGGCTAATTAAAGTATATAGAGTAGCTACTTATAGTACTAAGAAGAATATAGAATACTCTACTAGCTAGTAGGAGTTTTAATTACTAGCTAGCCGAGTATTCTACTTCTCCTAATCTACTAGAGGTCGTCTTCTAAATAAAGGCTCTTACGAGTTAGAGCCTCTTTATTATAGCTAGGCCCTTTATTATAGCTAGACTCTTTATTATAGCCGGCCTCTATATTATAGCTAAGCGCTTTATTATAGCTAGGCTATTTATTATAGCCGAGCTCTTTATTATACCTAGACTCTTTATTATACTTAGACTCGATTACGATACTAAAAGCTACCGACTACGCGACGTAGTTATATAATAGTACTACGTCGTAGAGACAAATAGAAGAGTACGTTTAAGAGCTCTATATACGTAGAGTATAGAGATATATATTTCTTAATAAAAAGTATCTAGTATACGACGTTACTATATTATTCTAGAGCGTAATCGACCCTTTATTATACTTAGACCTAATTACGACGCTAAAAGCTACCGACTACGCGACGTAGTTATATAATAATACTACGTTATAGAGACAAATAGAGGAGTATATTTAAGAGCTCTATATACGTAGAGTATAGAGATATATATTTCTTAATAAGAAGTACGTAGGAATGTCTAAGCCTAAACCTAAAGATATCCTCTAGAATATTAGAAAAGCGTATATCTCTAACCTTTACTACTCGAATCTACGCCTACGACGATAAGTCCTACTCCTTCTCTATAGTTAAGAGTAACTAGAGCTAGAGCTAAAACTAGTACCTTTAAGACGACGTCTTTAGCTAGTTAGTATTTAGTAGTCTATTAAAACTTAGTATCCTTCTATAAGAGCTTAAATAGCGAAGTAAGAATAATCGTAAAACCTTTAACCTAGACGTAGTAGTATATAACTACGCTAAGGAAGATTCGAACCTCCTTCTAATTCTCTAGCGTTAGCTATTTCTTAATCTTCGCTACTCTTACGAAGTCTAGATAGCGACTATCGATACTAGTAAGGTAACTAACGATTACTAGTTATTCGTAATAGAGCTATAGCTTATTAAAAGCTACTATTATATTAGCCTATTCTATATTATAGAGAACGTCGTCTATAGCTATAATATGTTTAATAACGTAGTAGTAGAGGCTAGGTTTAACCTCTTTACTATTATACTTCGTCTTAGGCTCTTTAATACTAATATTATTAAGGAACGGCTATACCTTATACGAGACATACTCTATAAGTACTTAATTAATAATACGAACGAACTAGGTAATAGAATTCGTAGCTCCTTATAGTAACGTAGTCTACTATAATAAGCCTAGTAGTAAGTTAAAGCCTATAAGGTCTCTATATAATTTATCGAGTAGGATTTAGTTATATCTAGAGAAGATATTAACTAACGAGGCTAGCGCGTAACTAGTAAAGTCCTTAGAGAAACCCTTAGCGTCGAGTAGTAAGTTCGAATCTCTTATAGTAACTTAATTAAACTTCTAAGCTACGTTAATTAACTAATACTTCTTAGACTTACCTACCTCTATCTTCTTACTAATAAGGAAGTATAGGTTTCGATAGGTACTATAGTATAGCTTAAGAGTTCTAGCTTAGATTCGTTATCTTAGTATATCTTCTACTATATACTATAGCGATAGGTTTAGCTTAAAGCCTAGATACTACTATAGCTCGTAAGGAACTATCTAGATCTTCTATAGTAGAGTAATATTAGGATTAATTTAGCCTAAATACGTAAAGTCCTATATAAAGGCAGCTTCTCTATTCCTTAGTATATAGTATAATAAATCTAGCTTCTTTAGTAGTAGCTCTATACCGGTTTTAAACTTTATAAGTCGTTTAGGCGTAAGACGTAATCTAGGCTCGATCGTCGAGAACCTCTTAGTTAGGTACTTACTATCGTAAGGTCTAGTACTAGGTAGTATAGCTACTTCCTTCTTAATATAAGTCTGTCGCTAGTTCTTTAATCCGCTAGGGTTTAAGCTATTAGTTATAGTAATATCCGCGTTTACTAGTTTAATCTTATTAGTAACTCGCTTATAAAGAGTATAGACGCTAATATAATTATCTAGCTTCTACTACCTCGTAGCTTCTTTATTACGAGCTCTCTCTACTACTATATTAATAGTAGCCGAGATAACGTACGTCTCTTCGCTAAGCTCGTCGTCTACTTTATTAGAAATAACCTCGTCGTAGAGTCTAGGTTCTTAGATAGCTAGCTCTATCTCTCTAAGCTTCCTATAGGTAATTATTAAGTATTCGCCTTTATAATTAGAACTCTAGCTCGATTAAGGCACTAGTATAGCCTCTTTAAAACTATACCTAATATCCTAGTATAAGTCTTACTCGTTAGTATAAGCTAGCTTAGCTTCGCTAGTAGCTAGTAAAAGCTTCTTAAGTCGACTATTTTAGCTAAATTTAGCGATATTACCTTCGATAGCCGCTACTACGAGATAGTTATACTATATTTAAGTCTAGCTATAATTAACTCGTCTTAATAGTTCGAGCTACTATCGTAGAGAGATACTTTATCTAATTAAGTTCGCTATAAAATAGTCTCTAAAGTAGATTACCTTTATATACTAGTAAGGCAAAGGCCTACCTACATACCGTACTTAGTAGTTTTAGTATAAAAGCAAGGTAGTAGCTCGTTTCTAAGATAGTAATATTTACTCTACTTAATTAATTTAATGTCCTACGGTCCTAGTATAGGCTCTTAGTCCTAGGACTACTAGTTTAAGCTCGTTACTACTAATTAATATACGTATTATAAGACTATTACTCTCCGAACAGGTCTTGTTCTATAGCGACTACTCTTATACCTACCTAGAGGGTTAGTATTAGGGTAGTTATTATCTATTAATAGAGCCGAAGGTAGGGCTATCTCTTCTCTCTTATACTAGAACTAGAAGCGTAGAGGGTAGATAGTAGCCTTAAAGCGAGAACTAACATACTATGAATATTAATAAGAGGCCTAAAAGAAGCCTACGTAAGAGGCGACTTAAAGGGCTATAATAATATAGAAGCTCCTAGAATATAGATATCGCTCTAACTTAGAAAAGTTATAAACCTCTAGTACCTCTTAGTATAGATCTATTTAGTAATTGTCGTATAGATAGTAAGGTAACTTACTATATCGGAGATTTACTCGGGGTCTCTATACCTATAATAGTCTTCGATTAGACCCTAGTTTAGCGTGAAAACGCTCTCGTTTAGATAGTATAGAGGCTATAGGATAGGCCGGACCTGTCTAGGCAATCTCGTATCCTCTAGTATATAGATCGCTTAGAATAAGCTCTAGTACGGCGTAAGACGCTAATCGTTTAGCTAAGGACACTAATTACGTCTAAGGCCCTAGACTCGGTATATAGTATAGGCTAACGTAATATTATACTACTATAGTTATATAGCGAATTACCTAAATAAGCGAGACGGACGCGCCTAGCTATAAACGGTCGAACTATACGACACGATATGCCTTACTTATTAGGTATAATCAATATAGCCCTAGTATTATAATAAAAAGTTTAACGTTTACCTTCTAATAGCTAAGAAAATTTTAGACCCTTGTTTTTTAGTTATCGTTTTAAACGATAACTATATTTTATTTAAAAACCTAATTAAGAAGAGTATAATATACTCTTAGAATACCTTCGAACGAGCTCTATAAGTAAATTAGTATCTACTAGCTAGCCTGAAATACTAGAGAGTAGCTTATCTAACTAGCTTAATAAGTAAATTCGAAGATTACTAGTAAAACTACTACCTACTTTTACTTTATTCTCTCTACTAGACAACGACATATCTATAGAAGCGGAGGACTAAGGAGGTACTAACCTTAACCTTAATACCGATCCCTTTTAAGAACTAAACTTAAGAGGTAGACTATCTATAACGTAGTTCTAGCTGCTTATAGAGACTATCTAAGTAACCTAAAGCTAGAAGGTAATTATCGCTTAGGTTCCGCTACTACCTAGCTCGGACTAGAATCTCTTCTTTAATAGAGAGAACGTAACTAAGTATATTAAGCGTTTTAAAGCGCTATATAGTAACTACTCTATTCTACTTATTAATAATAACAAATAGCTTTATAAGAAGTTACTTACTTAGGTCACGGTTATCTAACGTAGACGATACTAGCGCCTTAATAGTTTCTACGACCGAGACTACGCTAAGTTTAAAGAGTCGATTATTAAGGAATACTAAAAGTACGATAATATATATATACTTAGAAACCGCTACTATATAGAAAACCTTTATAAGGTTAACTATAGCGAGGATAATAATCTCTTAGAATACTTAAGGTAGTTTATACTCTACTCTAATACTATGCCTGCTTCGTATATAGACGAGCGTTCTCGTACTCTTCTATTTATACGAGGCCTTCTATTTCGTTTTAGTAAGAGGCTCTAGGCCTATCTTAGGTTAGATCTTAATAATAAGGACTTAGATTATAGTAAGCTCTTAAAGATAGCCTAGCGTTAGATTAATAGTAATAAGGACTTCAAATTAGAAGTATATAACGAAGGCGGTAGAGACGTCTAGTAGTTATACGAAGTAGTAAAGAAGTCTACTCTAAGACTAAACTCTAAGTTTAAGGCTAGAGAAATAGTAGTCTATAAAGGCTATAAGCTAGTAACCGTCGATAATATTACTACTAGTATATAAGACCTTATAATCGCTACGATTCGTCGACTCGAAGAAGGAGGCCTATAGCCGCTATACCTATCGATAAGATAGTAGGCGAAGTCTTACGATCACGACTATCTATATATTCTAAGGCCTACTTATAGCTAGGAGATTTCGATTAACTTAGCTACGATAGATAATAGGTTAATAATTAAGGCCTATATAGCGATCGCTCTAAAGATTTTAGGTTATTAGATATATAGGCTTGAAGGCTATATAGCTATAAACTACGAGTACCTATAATAGTTCGAGACTAAGAGCTTAATATATAGAGATCTAAAGACTAGTATTATATACTATAGAACGCCTCGCCTAGGTATAGAAAAGATATAGTACTACTAGGACAAGGAACTACTAAAGCTATTCGTATTAATAGGAGTATTAGAGTAGCGCTATAGGAAGATCGATCTTGAAAATATAGATCGTTTATTAACGCTAAGAGCGAGCTAGTAGAGGATAGCGAACAAGGTAGCTAGTATTAACGGTCCTATTAATATTAGTTAAGTCGCTTCTATTATATAGGAGGATTAGGACGATCTAATCGGCGCCTACGTAGCTAGAGATAGCGTAAAGACAAAGTAGAACCTAAACCCTTCTCGTCCGGTTAGAAGATAGCTAATAGGAGTATAGAAGCGAATTACGACCTAGGCTATAGCTATAAGAACCTACGCTTATCGTCACTCTTATATTAAAGAGGTTAAAGATAAAAACTAGCCGGCTCCTTACCTTATAGATATAGGAGAGTTAGAGGATTCTTAAACTTAGAGATATAATAACGATAAGATCGAGGATAAGTAGATATACGACTACCTAAACGGTCTACTAGTTCTAGTCGCTCCTACGTATACTTAAAAGTAGAAGAAGGCTAAGGAGCCTCTAAAGACTAAGCGTATAGATAACTACCTTCAAGCTACGTACGCTAATAATAACGCTAACGTCTTCTAGATAGATAAAATACTCGAATCTAAGGTTTAGTTAAGCTTAGTAGAGATTATTCTCTATAGCGAACGAGCGTCGTATTCCTTATAAGGTCGTGTTCTAAACGATACGGATCTACGTAAGAAGCTTAATAAGCTCTATATAAAGAAGCGTACGAATAGAGGTAGTAGAGCTAAGATTAGCGTATATTCCTTACTATCTAAAGCCTTTAGCGAGTAGGTAGAGGAGGAGCTAATAAAAGCTGTCTTAGCGACTAATATTAAGGCCTTCTAGGCTACTACTATAGTAATTAATATAGTAAAGCCTAGGCCTACTTCTAAGCTTTACGAGCGGACTAATAATATCCTTCTATTATTTAATAATATCTATTAGATTATTCTAAGTATCTACGTGCCTACAAAGTATAGCTCTCGAATAATAGCTTATAAGTCTTTAATCGACGAGGAGGCTAAGTTAATAATTATACCGATCGAATATATTCGAAAGCTTCAAGTCGGTATGACTCCTCTTAGTAATATTACTATAGAAGGAGTCGGAGGTAAGGTTACTTTCGTTAGGTACTACCTAGAGGTATTAATCGATACCTTTAGCGTGAGAGTTACTATACTATTTCTAGTCTTACTAGCGAATAGCCCGATTTTGCTTAGCTAACTATAGGCGCGGCGTATATACCTAGCTTCTAAGAACTACGATAATAGCTTATAGGAGAGCTTAATTAGTACTCTAGACGGCTATATTATTATATTTACTAGCTTTAATAGCTATAGTAATATACGTACTATAGAACAAGTCCTAGGAAAAGCTAGAGTACTAAGGAATTAGCTCTAGTCGATAGCACGAGTATAGTAGGAGCTCTAATACGTATATCGCGTTAAGATTTAATAGAAGTTAGTGTCCGAACTCTAACTTTCGGTAATTATTAGCTAAAGAATATAGGGTATACTATCGAGGACTCTAGATCTTATAATAGTAAGGAGTAGAGAGAGGGATTATAAGCTTTTTAAGCTTCTACTACTCTTTCCGTATAAGGTTTAGTAGTTAGAGGTAAAAACTCTACTTAGAGAGGTTAGCTAGTAGAACGTTCTATAGTTACCTTTTTAAACGATAATTACGTTATACCTCCTATACTATACTTTAAACTATACTAGTAGTATAGATAGATAAGCGATTAGTACTAGTGTTTATTTATAGTTACCGATAGCTCTAAACTCCTAGAGAATTAAGTCTTTAACTACCTTATATAGTAGCTATCGTATATAAAGGTAATCTACTTCGAGGATTATTTTATAACGGACTTAATTAGATAAAGTACCTCTCTATAGTAATAGCTCGAGCTATTAAGACGGGTTAATTATAGCTAGACTTAAACATAGTACGACTATCTCGTAGTAGCGGCTATCGAAGGCAATATCGCTAAATTCAGCTAAAATAGTCGACTTAAGAAGCTTCTACTAGCTACTAGCGAAGCCGAACTAGCTTATACTAGCGAGCGAGACTTGTACTAGAGTATTAGGTATAGTTTTAAAGATACTATACTAGTGTCTTAATCGAGCTAGGGTTCGAATTACGAGAGCGAATACTTAATAATTACTCGTAGGAAGCTTAGAGAGGCGGAGCTAGCTATCTAAGAACCTAGACCCTATAACGAGGTTATTTCTAATAAAGTAGACGACGAGCTTAGTAAAGAGACGTACGTTATCTCGGCCGCTATTAATATAGTAGTAGAGAGAGCTTGTAATAAAGAAGCTATAGGGTAGTAGAAGCTAGATAATTATATTAGCGCCTATACTCTTTATAAGCGAGTTACTAATAAGATTAAACTAGTAAATACCGATATTACTATAACTAATAGCTTAAACCCTAGCGGATTAAAGGACTAGCGACGGACTTATATTAAGAAGGAAGCGGCTATACTACCTAGTACTAGACCTTACGATAGTAAGTACTTAACTAAGAGGTTCTCGACGATCGAGCCTAGATTACGTCTTACGCCCGAACGGCTTATAAAGTTCAAACCTAGTATAGAACTACTACTAAAGGAGCTAGATTTATTATACTATATACTAAGGAATCGAGAAGCTGCCTTTATATAGGACTTTACATATTTAGGCCGAATTAATCCTAATATTACTCTACTATAGAAGATTCGAATAGTTCCTTACGAGCTATAGTAGTATCTAGGCTTCAAGCTAAACCTATTACTACGATACGTTATAGAAGATATACTAAGACAACGAATCTAAGCTAGAACTCTTAAGCTATACTATAGTACCTATCGAAACCTATACTTCCTTATTAGTAAGAAGATAGAGGTAGGTAAGCCTAAGAAGTATTAGTTAATTAACGTAGCTTAGAAGTTTAATTAAGTTACTATAAGAGATTCGAACTTACTACCTAACGCTAAGAGCTTCTCTAAGAACTTTACTAGTTACGCGCTAGCCTCGTTAGTTAATATCTTCTCTAGATATAACTAAATCCTACTCGATAAGTTATATAGAGACCTTATAGGCTTTGATTTACCGCTAGGACTATTATAGTAGATAACGTTACCGTAAGGAGCTACGAATTCTGTTACCTAGTTCGTTCGTATTATTAATCAAGTACTTATAGAGTATGTCTCGTATAAGGTACGGCCGTTCCTTAATAATATTAGTATTAAAGGACCTAAGACGAAGTACGATAGTAAAGAGGTTAAACCTAGCCTCTACTATTACGTTATTAAACATATTATAGTAGTAGATAACGTTCTCTATAATATAGAACGAGCTAATATAATAGTAGCTTTTAATAAGCTATAGCTCTATTACGAATAACTAGTAATCGTTAGTTACCTTACTAGTATTAATAGTCGCTATCTAGACTTCGCGAGAGTAGTAAAGATTAAGAAATAGCTAACGCTAGAGAATTAGAAGAAGGTTCGAATCTTCCTCGGCGTAGTTACGTACTACCGCGTCTAGGTTAAAGGTTTCACGATTATCCTTACTTCGCTATTTAAACTCTTATAGAAGGATACCGAGTTTTAATAGACTACTAAATACTAACTAGCTAAAGATATTGTCTTAAAGGCACTAGTTTCAGCCCTAGCCCTAGTTACTCTTAACTTTAGAGAAGGAGTAGGACTTATTGTCGTAGGTATAGATTCGAGTAGTAAAGGTTAGAGATATACGCTTTCCTAATATAATCGAGATAAGCTACTTCTTTATTATCTAGTTCGATATAAGTCTAGCCTATTTAACCTAGTAGAGGTCAAGTACGATACTAGAAAGCGCGAATGCCTTAGTATACTAAAGGTATTAAAGAAGCTAAAACTATAGCTATTTAGAGTATACTTCTAACTAGAGATTAATATAAATACTCTCGTTTACTAGCTTAATAAGGCTGCCTCTAATTTGCCGAATATAGTAATAACGCGCTAGCTAGTATAGATCTACCTCTTCGACTTTAACGTTATATATGTTCCTAGTAAGAAGTATATAGCTCCGGATTCGCTATCGAGGAAGCCTATTACGCCTAAAGATATAGAGGCTATAGAATAGGAAGAAGACATAGATCTAATAATTAATAAGTAATTCTTCGATACCTTTTACGTTAACGCTTTCTCTATATAGGTAATTTAGAGCGAGCTACCTATAATTAATAGGATCTACTCTTAGGAGTTAATAAATATCGCTTTCGTACTTATATAGATATAAAGACCTAAGAGAGTTTCTAATAACGAGTACAAGCGGTTAAGGAAGAAGTATTAGCTATTTTATATTAAGAATAACTAGCTCTAGCGCTAAGAGCGAGTAGCTAGACCTCTATAGCGAGTTGTCGATAAACCTAAAGTACGAGCTTGTATTATCAAGGTATGTTATTATAAGAACGGTTACTATAGCGCTAAACAGACGTATAATCTTATCTAGAAACGATAGTAGTAGGATAGAGTCTAGGCTTAGATTTCGCTCGCTGTTCGATAATATACTATTTATAGTCTTCGGTATAGAAGACAGGTATCTAGAGAACTATAAATCCTACTCTAAGTTATAGTCGGCTAGCGGTAGTATATTAATAGCTTATATATCTCGAAGAACTGTTCGTTAATAGTTATACGCGAATCTCTATCGCGCTAGCTAGAAGTATATATATTCTAGTATCTAGCGAAGAGTATCTCCTCTATATAGATAGTAAGGTTTATATAGGAAGAGATCTTTTACTAGTAGGGTGCCGCTATAGAAGTTATCCTCGACAACTATAAGACTAACCTTAGTAACGTAGAGAAGCTACTACTATCGTATAGTATTAAACGTATTAATATTTCGCTATACTACTCTTAGTCTAACGCTATCGTTAAAGTCAGCTATAAGACAATATTAGACGCTTACTTAAAACTCTCTAATAGCGGCCTTTATACGATTCGTAACTATATTCTAGCGGTTCTATAGGTAGAGAGAACGATAATAGTCTCTACTACCGGCCTAATACTATTAGAGGTAATAATTAGGCGTGACGTAGTACTACTAATCGAGCTAGAATACTATACCTTCTAGATTATAGATTAGGGCAAGGTTAAGACTAGAGTAGAGCTCCTTACGATTCGAGCTTAAGCTCTAGAAGCTATAGAAACGACTATAGAAGAAGGACGACTATGTTAATAGCGTCTCCGAGAATAGAACAAGGCGTACTTCGATAAATATCGCTATATAGACCTTACTATACTAAAGGAAGGAGATCTCGTATTAGTATACTACTCTAAGTTAAAAACAAGCTTCTCCTATAAGCTTACGTTTAGGTAGGAAGGCTCTTTTAGAGTATCTAAAGTATTATAGAGAAGTATATCGTATAAGCTTAAGGAACTAGATAGCTTAAAATAAGAGTATATCTATAAGAGGATAGACCTTAAGAAATATACCTTTCTATAAGAAAACCTAAAGCTAGTTCCGGATTAGGTTAAACTAGAAGAAATACTACTACCGATAGAGAAGGTTATAGAACTAGGCTTTCTACCTAGATATAAGTATCTATAGATCTTTATTAGTAAGCTATTAGTAATAACTTAAGAAGAAAAGGAGAGTTATATACGCTAGCTACTAATAGAGCTTAAAGAAGAAGTAGAAGACTTAGTAAGCTAAAGGCTAAAGCTAGCTCGGTAGAGCTAAAGATTTAGAAATTTAATAGGCGATACTTAATTAGGAGTATAAGCTAAGATCTAGCTACTAAAACCTAGCCTCTACTATAAAAGGGCTAATATTCCTAAGTCTATACTATCCTAAGCGCTTCTTTTATTCCTAGAGCTACTATCGAGCTCTAATCTAACCTTCCTAAGCGCTTCTCTTAGTTCTAAAGCTACTATTAAGCTCTAATCGGAGCTTCCTAAGCTTATAATTTACTAGACTAGTATAAATCTAGCTAAATCTTAGCTATCCTAAGTACTTCTTTTATTCCTAGAGCTACTATCGAGCTCTAATCTAAGCTTCCTAAGCTTCTCTTTTACTAGATTAGTAGAAATCTAGCTAATCCTAACTATCTCGACGCTATTTTCTATAGCTAAGATAAGTATCTATATAGCTAGTTACTCCTCTAAGCTTAACTTTTAAGTATAGACTTTATATCTACTAGCTAACCTACTATCCTACTCCTTTTTCTAAGTCTTAAGCCTACTATCGCTATAAAAGTTAGCTGTCCTAAGCTACTTTCTACTACTAGGTCTTAAAATCTAAGCTAGATCTATACTCCTAAAGCTCTTTTCTACTAGCGATTTCTAAGGTTAGTACTACGATCTGTCTTCCTAGAGCCCTTTTCTATTATTAATTAGTAAAGTAAGACAGTAATTTTCTATCCTAAAGGTCCTTTTTACTACTAATTTTCGCCTAACTAAAGGAATCGCTAAAGATATTAGTTTCTAGTAGAGAATTCTTAAAGTTTAAGGTTTTTCAGCCTATATAAAGGTAGAGAAGCTTGAATGTTTAGTAACGACGGCTCTAATAGCTCCTTTCTAGCTAATTAATTATAGCGCTAGCGGTCTCTTACGATATAGAAAGCGCGATCTAGTAAGTCGACTAGGTATACGAAAAATAAGGCTCTTTTAAGTTAGTAGAGATAACGACGACGATATCTAAGCCTTAGTCCTCGTTAGCGATAGTAAGGTATATACTATAGTAGTTAGTAGTAGCGTTAGTAGTATACGACGGCTACGGAAGCGTTAAGGTAAAGTAAACTTTTAGTTATCTTTTTAAACGATAACTAAAACCTTACGTAACTAAGCCTCGCGTATAGATCCCTAATCCTAATAGTAGTTACGCTACTATAGTAAGGTATATAATTAGACTACTTTTATACTCTAAACGATCTCTTCTTCCTTATTAACTATTAATTAGTTACTATAGAGCCTTACTTCTATTAAGTTCGATTCTTATCTTTCGTTACTACCTAGTAACGCTATATAGCTATTTGTATACGTAAGCGGTAACTAATATAATAGAAAACTCTATAACCGGTTAAGCGCCCGACTCTCCTCGCTATTTAAGTTACTTATTACTAGTCACGCGCTTTATATCGCCTTAAGCTACTAATACGACTAATTAAAGACGTTCTCTTTCTCTATTACGTATAAAGAACAAGACTTCCCCTTTCTAGCGTTCTTTAACGCCTAAACGCTTATTAAGACTAGCGTTTTCGCCTTCTACCTCGCCTATTCGAAGTCCTATATAAGAACTACCTAGATAAGATTCTCTAAAGAAAAGACGAAAAATAGCTTCTTTAAGTTCTATATAAGGTATAGCGCTCGCTTATATTAATCGCGAAGGCTCTATCGTTAGCTTCTAGCCTTTAAGTAGACCTCTTACTAGTATAACGAACCTTAATAACGCTACTAAAGCTATTCTATCGCTAGAGACTCTATAAGAATAAGAGGAGAGTATCGACTTAGTACTTAAGTAAGTCGAGAAAGCGAACGATAGAATAAAGATTAGTATATTTAACTTCTTTAAACGCCTCTTAGCTAAGATTTTACTAAAGTACCTTGACGCGTAGAGCGTAAAGCGCGATAATATAAAGAAGATACGCTAAGAAGGCCGAGACTTAGTAAAAGAGAGAAACTTAATCTAGTAGTAGCTATATATAGAGTTTAGGCACGAGTAGAACTTCTCTTTCCTTAACTAAGTCTTATATAATAAAGAGATACTTAGGAACCTTCGTTAATAGTTAAATAAGTATAAAGGCGTCTTCGAAGAAAGCGAACCTAAAGACTAGGTCTTCTTAGTATAGTAAAAGTAAGATCGTTTCTATTAGTAGGTAGCGAATATATTCTCTCGTAGCTAGCATTTTCAGCTATAGAGAAGTAAGAAGACTCCTAGCTCGTAGAGCCTAGGCTTTATTAATACGAACTTAGATAGGAGACGCTACTAGAATAAGTTTAAGGTAGAGCTCTTATAAGTTAACGTATTTAGCTATAAGATAAGAGAAGTACGCCTAGAGGTAGGCTATAGACTTGATTAGTACAGGTTTACGGTCAAGCTTACTAAAGGAGAGGCCTTCGAAGAACTAACCTACGTGTTTCCGATAGTAGAGAGACAGCTCTTAATATCCTATAGACTATTACCTCCTTCTAGAAACCTAAGACCTAATAGACGGCCCTCTTCCTCTACGCCTAAGGGCCTATCCTTATCTAGTCCTACTCGAAACTCTAGTTAAGAAGAAGAAAGAGAAGGTAATTTACTTACGACCTCGAAGCCTCGCCTTAGAGATACTATATCGCCTAGTACTATATAGAGGCTAAAAGCTTAGTTAGAGAAGTTAACGCTAAGCTCTATAAAGAAGCCTACGCCTAAACCTATACTAACGTAGGCCCTTCGTAAGAGCGGGAGACTTACTAGAATTCGCGCTAAAGAAACTATTATTAACTTAATCGAAACTTCTTCTATACTAAGTACTTTAGGTAATAGCGATCCTATATAAGATCAAGTTTTACCTACGACGGAGCTACTACTAGGTCCGTAACGCCTATCGCTAATCGTACTAGAAGATAATAGCGGAATTAAGCTAGAGAACGACTTAGAGCCTAATCTACGTTACTAGGCTTATATAAAGGATAGTATTACCTCTAAAGTCTACTACTATATAATCGTTAGTAGAGCTCTTAAAGAAGTCGATAATATCTAGGAGAAGAAGAAGGTAGCTAAGAGCTACGCTTTAATTAATATTCTTCTATACCTTAGCTAGCTTCTTTATAAAGAATATATAACTAAGATAGGTAATACTATAGGTTTAAAGCTACCGAAGACGGCTAACGTAACGTATACCCTCTACTAGCGTATTATTTAGATAGGTAGTATAGCCGATCTCTAAGCCCTTATCGCCTAGAATACTTAAAACCGGACGTAGTTTAAACTAGAAGTAAATACTTTCTTCTCTAAGCCTATAGGACGTACTCGTTACGATAAGAAGGGTACTAATACTTAGGAGCTAGAGGACGATATTAACGCTCTAATACGTAAGGTAGGTAGAAGCTACCTTAGACCCTTTTAGTTCTCTACGACCGAGGTAGACTTAAAGGTTACTTCTAATATCTATTAGAAGGCTTAGGAGCTCTTAGACTACGATAGTAATAAGAGTACCTAGACCGACTATAGCTTCCTCTTTTCTTCTCTCTCTACTAGAGGCCTATTTTAGATCCTAGACTCTTTACTCGAAGCTATACGGTATGAGTTTATAGTATATCGATAGTATAATATAGCTATTAGTTAGTATAGTTAGTCTCGCGGTATATAGTACTCGCTATTCTAATAGCTTCTTCGCTAGTATCCTCTACTATAGCTATATTAGTTAGTTACTACTCTATATATAACCGTTAAGTGCGTAGCCTACCTATCTACTACCTTTTATATCTTCGACGATAAAGCTAGTTCTAACTACCTTAATAGCTTCTAATATATTACCTTGAACGAGAATATACTACTTAAGGAGAAGGGCCTTAATTAGGTTTAATTCGCGATCTCTCTAGACGATACTAGCGATAGAGGACGACTTTTACTAACCTCTAACGTAGCTAGTAATAGGCTCTTTAACCCTAAGGAGGCAAAGTAGCTAGCGAGGCGTATTATCGCTAATAAGTAAAGCTATAGTATAGGCTTCGTCGAGACTATAGCTCTAGTAATTACTAACGATATAAAAGCTAACCTTAATCTTAGTTAGAAGAATCCTTATACTAAAGTAGGCTCGCTAGTTATTTCGTACCCCTATCTCCCTTAGTAGTATACTCGTATAGACGAAGAGTATCGTATAATTCCGATAGTATTTCTAGCCTACTCTAATAGTCGTACGTTAGATAAGCTACCTAATAGTAACTACGTTAACGTTTCTACGATCTATAGCGTATATCTCTATCGCGAGCGGATACTCTTTATAGCTTCTAGTACTATATACTCTACGCGAGCGACAAAACCCTTTACTACTAAGGTACTTCTAACCGGCCTAGGCCCGATTTCTAATACCTTAGTAGGCCGAGTTCTATAGGCGGATTAGGTAGTAAGTATAGAGATAAAGAAGCTCTTTAGTATAAGTAAGGAGGAGTTTAAGGTCTATATAGCTAAGTAGTAGACTATGGCTAAAGCTTAATTCGATACTACCTACGCTATAGCTATAGATATTAAGGAGTAGGTGTTTAGCGAAGCTAGCTTTATAAGCGTAGATAGTAACTTAGAAGTATTAGTATCGAAGAAGAGAGAGGCTATCTCTAAGGAGATCTCTAAGGATATAGTAGAAGAGTAGCGTCTAGCGAATAATAATCGTATCTAAGAAGGTACTTTTAGTAGTTATCGTTAGAAAAGGTAACTATTTAATAGGCCTCTAATTAAAAGTTTAATAGACTTTAATAGGAAAACTAGCTAGTTTTAAGTAATTCTAAGTAAGATCTATAGGTAGTTAGGTATCTAGTTAGATATTAAGGAAGAGAGGATTAGTAAGGTAAAGGCCTACCTATATACTATACTTAGTAGTTTTAGTATAAAAGTAAGGTAGTAGCTCGTTTCTAAGATAGTAATATTTACTCTACTTAATTAATTTAATATCCTACGGTCCTAGTATAGGCTCTTAGTCCTAGGACTACTAGTTTAAGCTCGTTACTACTAATTAATATACGTATTACAAGACTATTACTCTCCGAATAGGTCTTGTTCTATAGCGACTACTCTTATACTTGCCTAGAGAGTTAGTATTAGAGTAGTTATTATCTATTAATACGATTACTACTACGTAAGGTAGTTAAAAACTTAATTCTCTAGGAGTTTAGAGCTATTAGTAACTATAAACGAATACTAGTACTAATCGCTTATCTATCTATACTACTAGTATAGTTTAAAGTATAGTATAGGAGTAGACGTCGGAATAGGTAGGCCGAAACGGGTTAGTATATAGGTTAGGCTAGGTCTTAGCCTACCTATAGAAGATAGTAATAGGTATAGTATAAATACCTACTCTATACTTAGATAGGTTAGGCGAATAAAAATAGGTATAATATAGGTTTTAAGTATAACTACGAAGAAGAATTATTCTAGTTAGTATCGACTATAAAAGGAAGTATATAATAGAGTAGTAAAGATAGAGAGAGAGATAATAGTAATAAGTAGAACGGATAGGCTAATCTAACGTCGACTTAAGTTTATAATATATATAGTTAGTAGACGTAGTCGGTAGCTACGTTCTAGCTCTTAAAGCTTCTCTATAGAGCGTATTACGCTTTCGCGTACTTCGATACTATAATTTATCTACCTTTGTAACCCCTTTATTATCGCTAATACTATTAAACTTTAAAAGGGCCTTGATTTCGTTTTTAACCTTCTTGTTCTACTCCTCGACTACCTCTATCTAATTATAAGTAAGTTCTAAATTAGGATAAAGAGTAGATACTTCTATAGTAAGTACTACTCTTATATTATACTTATAATCGCGATATCGATATCGTGATAGTATAATATACGTAAAGGTATCTAGATTATATATCCGATTATAGCGGTTCTAATAACGTATAATACTAAAATCTCGTTCGTATCTAGTACCTACTACTAGAATATATAGAATATCCTAGGCTATTTTCGATATAGTAGGGAATATATTAGTAAGAGCTAGCTATATATCTATAGAATCTATTCCTTCTATATATAAGAAGTCTACTTTCCGATAGCGCTCTAGTTCGTTATTAGGCTCGACTAAGGAGGCTACGTCTAGTACTAGTTAAGCTTTATTATCGTCGCTATCGATCTCTATAGCGAAGGAGGTTAAGAAGCTTTATATACCTCGAGGCTACTATTTCGAAGCTTATATAGTACTAGATAAAGCTTTATAATACTTTAACTACTAATAGATAATAACTATTCTAATACTAACCTCCTAGGTAGGTATAAGAGTAGTCGCTATAGAACAAGACCTGTTTAGAGAGTAATAGTCTTGTAATACGTATATTAACTAGTAGTAACGAGCTCAAACTAGTAGTCCTAGGACTAAGAGCCTATACTAGGACCGTAGGATATTAAATTAATTAAGTAGAGTAAATATTGCTATCTTAGAAACGAGCTACTACCTTGCTTTTATACTAAAACTACTAAGTACGGTATATAGGTAGGCCTTTACCTTACTAATCCTCCCTTCCTTAGTGTCTAACTAGATACCTAACTACCTATAGATCTTACTTAGAATTACTTAAAGCTAGCTAGTTTTTCTATTAAAGTCTATTAAACTTTCAATTAGAGGCCTATTAAATAGTTGCCTTTTCTAACGATAACTACTAAAACACCTTCTTAGATCTAATTATTATTCGCTAGACGCTACTCTTCTACTATATCCTTAGAGATTTCCTTAGAAACGGCTTCTCTCTTCTTCGATACTAATACTTCTAAGTTACTATTCGCGCTTATAAAGCTAGCTTCGCTAAATACCTACTCCTTAATATCTATAGCTATAGCGTAGGTAGTATCAAATTAAGCTTTAGCCGTAGTCTACTATTTAGTTATATAGACCTTGAACTCCTCCTTACTTATACTAAAGAGCTTCTTTATTTCTATACTTACTACCTAATCTACCTATAGAACTCGGCCTACTAAAGTGTTAGAAATCGAGCCTAGGCCGGTTAATAGTACTTCTATAGCGAAAGGCTTTATCGCTCGTATAGAGTATATAGTACTAGAAGCTATAAAGGGTATCCGCTCGCGATAGAGATATACGCTATAGATCGTAGGAACGTTAACGTAATTACTATTAGGTAGCTTATCTAACGTACGACTATTAGAGTAGGCTAGAAACACTATAGGAATCAAGCGATACTCTTCGCCTATACGAGTATACTACTAAGGGATATAGGGGTACGAAATAACTAGCGAGCCCGTATTAGTATAAGGATTCTTCTAACTAAGCTTGAGATTAGCTTTTATTTCGTTAGTAATTACTAGAGGTATAGTCTCGACGAAGCCTATACTATAGCTTTACTTATTAGCGATAATACGCCTTACTAGCTACTTCGCCTCCTTAGGGTTAAAGAGCCTATTACTAATCGTGTCCGAGGTTAGTAAAAGTCGTCCTCTATCGCTAGTATCGTCTAGAGAGATCGTAAACTAAACCTAATTAAGGCCCTTCTCCTTAAGTAGTATATTCTCGTTTAAGGCGATATACTAGAAGCCGTTAAGGTAGTTAGAACTAGCCTTATCGTCGAAGATATAAAAGATAGTAGATAGGTAGGCTACGTACTTAATAGTCGTATATAGAGTAGTAACTAGCTAGTATAGCTATAGTAAAGGATATTAGCGAAGAAGCTATTAGGACAGCGAGTACTATATACCGCGAGACTAACTATACTAACTAATAGCTATATTATACTATCGATATACTATAAACTTATACCGTATAGCTTCGAGTAAAGAGTCTAGGATCTAAAATAGGCCTCTAGTAGAAGGAGAATAAAAGAGGAAGCCGTAATCGGTCTAGGTACCCTTATTACTATCGTAGTCTAAGAGCTCCTAAGCCTTCTAACAGATAGTAGAAGTAACCTTCAAGTCTACTTCGGTTACTACGAACTAAAAGGGTCCGAGATAGCTTCTACCTACCTCGCGTATTAGAGCGTTAATATCGTCCTCTAGTTCCTAAGTATTAGTATCTTTCTTACTACGATAAGAGCGTCCTACTAGCTTAGAGAAGAAGGTATTCGCTTCTAGCTTAAACTATGTCCGATTTTAAGTATTCTAGGCGATAAGAGCTTAGAGATCGGCTATACTACCTATCTAAACAATACGCTAGTAGAGAGTATACGTTACGTTAGCCGTCTTCGGTAGCTTTAAACCTATAGTATTACCTATCTTAGTTATATATTCTTTATAAAGAGGCTAGCTAAGGTATAGAAGAATATTAATTAAAGCGTAGCTCTTAGCTACCTTCTTCTTCTCCTAGACATTATCGACTTCTTTAAGAGCTCTACTAACGATTATATAGTAGTAGACTTTAGAGGTAACACTATCCTTTATATAAGCCTAGTAACGTAGATTAGGCTCTAAGTCGTTCTCTAGCTTAATTCTACTATTATCTTCTAGTACGATTAGCGATAGGCGTTACGGACCTAGTAGCGGCTCCGTCGTAGGTAAAACTTAATCTTATATAGAATCGCTATTACCTAAAGTACTTAGTATAGGAGAAGTTTCGATCGAGTTAATAATAGTTTCTTTAGCGTAAATTCTAGTAAGTCTCTTACTCTTACGAAGAGCCTACGTTAGTATAGGTTTAGGCGCGGGCTTCTTTATAGAGCTTAGCGTTAACTT
Source organism: Septoria linicola (assembly GCA_024114885.1). Classification (NCBI taxonomy): domain Eukaryota; kingdom Fungi; phylum Ascomycota; class Dothideomycetes; order Mycosphaerellales; family Mycosphaerellaceae; genus Septoria; species Septoria linicola. Next base: position 2,347,006 of record CP099426.1, on the reverse strand, counting down.
CTCTAATTAAGCTTTTAGCCTCTATATAGTACTAGGCGATATAGAATCTCTAAGATAAGGCTCTAGAGTCGTAAGTAAATCGCCTTCTCCTTCTCTTTCTTAACTAGAGTTTCGAGTAGGACTAGATAAGGATAGGCCCTTAGGCGTAGAGAAGGAGGGTCTTCTATTAGATCTTAGATTTCTAGGAGGAGGTAATAGTCTATAGGATATTAAAGGCTATTTCTCTACTACTAGGAATACGTAGGTCGGTTCTTCGAAGGTCTCTTCTTTAGTAAGCTTGACTATAAATCTATACTAATTAAGTCTATAGCCTACCTCTAGGTGCGCTTCTCTTATCTTATAGCTAAACACGTCGACCTACGAGAGCTCTACCTTAAACTTGTTCTAGTAGCGTCTCCTATCTAAGTTTATATTAATAAAGCCTAAGCCTTACGAGCTAGGAGTCTTCTTACTTCTCTATAGCTAAAAATACTAGCTACGAGAGAATATATTCGCTACTTACTAATAGAAACGATCTTACTTTTACTACGCTAAGAAGACCTAGCCTTTAGGTTCGCTTTCTTCGAAGACGCCTTTATACTTATTTAACTATTAACGAAGGTTCCTAAGTATCTCTTTATTATATAAGACTTAGTTAAGGAAAGGGAAGTTCTACTTATACCTAAACTCTATACGTAGCTACTACTAGATTAAGTTTCTCTCCTTTACTAAGTCTCGGCCTTCTTAGTATATCTTCTTTATATTATCGCGCTTTACGCTCTACGTATCAAGGTACTTTAGTAAAATCTTAGCTAAGAGGCGTTTAAAGAAGTTAAATATACTAATCTTTATTCCGTCGTTCGTTTTCTCGACTTACTTAAGTACTAAGTCGATACTCTCCTTTTATTCTTATAGAGTCTCTAGCGATAGAATAGCTTCGGTAGCGTTATTAAGGTTCGTTATACTAGTAAGAGGTCCGCTTAAAGGCTAGAAGCTAACGATAGAGCCTTTACGATTAATATAAGCGAGCGCTATATCTTATATAGAACTTAAAGAAGCTATTTTTCGTCTTTTCTTTAGAGAATCTTATCTAGGTAGTTCTTATATAGGACTTCGAACAGGCAAGGTAGAAGGCGAAAGCGCTAGTCTTAATAAGCGTTTAGGCGTTAAAGAACGCTAGAAAGGGGAAGTCTTGTTCTTTATACGCGATAGAGAAAGAGAACGTCTTTAATTAGTCGTATTAGTAGCTTAAGGCGATATAAAGCGCGTAACTAGTAATAAGTAACTTAAATAGCGAGGAGGGTCGAGCGCGTAACCGGTTATAGAGTTTTCTATTATATTAGTTACTACTTACGTATATAAACAGCTATATAGCGTTACTAGGTAGTAACGAAAGATAAGAATCGAACTTAATAGAAGTAAGGCTCTATAGTAACTAATTAATAGTTAATAAGGAAGAAGAGATCGTTTAGAGCGTAAAAGTAGTCTAATTATATACCTTACCGTAGTAGCGTAACTACTATTAGGATTAGGGGTCTATACGCGAGACTTAGTTATATAAGGTTTTAGTTATCGTTTAAAAAGATAACTAAAAGTTTACTTTACCTTAACGCTTCTATAGCTATCGTATACTACTAACGCTACTACTAACTACTATAGTATATACCTTACTATCGCTAACGAGGACTAAGGCTTAGATATCGTCGTCGTTACCTCTACTAACTTAAAAGAACCTTATTTTTTATATACTCGGTCGACTTACTAGATCGCGCTTTCCGTATCGTAAGAGACCGCTAGCGCTATAATTAACTAGCTAGAAAGGAGCTATTAGAGCTATCGTTACTAAACATTTAAGCTTCTCTACCTTTATATAGGCTAAAAAACCTTAAACTTTAAGAATTCTCTACTAGAAACTAATATCTTTAGCGATTCCTTTAGTCAGGCGAAAATTAATAGTAAAAAGGATCTTTAGGATAGAAAATTACTATCTTACTTCGCCGATTAATAATAGAAAAAGGCTCTAGGAAGATAGATCGTAGTACTAACCTTAGAAATCGCTAGTAGAAAAGAGCTTTAGGAGTATAGATCTAGCTTAGATTTTAAGACCTAGTAGTAGAAAGTAGCTCGGGATAGCTGACTTTTATAGCGATAGTAGGCTCGGGACTTAGAAAAAGGAGTAGGATAGTAGGTTAGCTAGTAGATATAAAGTCTATACTTAAAAGTTAAGCTTAGGAGAGTAACTAGCTATATAGATATTTATCTTAGCTATAGAAAACAACGTTAGGACAGTTAGGATTAGCTAGATTTCTACTAATCTAGTAAAAGAGAAGCTTAGGAAGCTTAGATTAGAGCTTAATAGTAGCTCTAGGAATAAAAGAAGTACTTAGGATAGCTAAGATTTAGCTAGATTTATACTAGTCTAGTAAATTACAAGCTTAGGAAGCTCCGATTAGAGCTTAATAGTAGCTTTAGGATTAAAAGAAGCGCTCGGAAAGGTTAGATTAGAGCTCTAGGAATAAAAGAAGCGCTTAGGATAGTATAGACTTAGAAAGATTAGCTCTTTTATAGTAGAGGCTAGGCTTTAGTAGCTAGATCTTAGCTTATACTCCTAATTAAGTATCGCCTATCGAATTTCTACTTCTTTAGCTCTACTAGGCTAGCTTTAGCCTTTAGCTTACTAAGTCTTCTATTTCTTCTTTAAGCTCTATTAGTAGCTAGCGTATATAACTCTCCCTTTCTTCTTAAGTTATTACTAATAGCTTACTAATAAAGATCTATAGATACTTATATCTAGGTAGAAGTCCTAGTTCTATAACCTTCTCTATTAGTAGCGGTACTTCTTCTAGTTTAACCTAATCTAGAACTAGCTTTAGGTTTTCTCGTAGAAAGATGTATTTCTTAAGGTCTATTCTCTTATAGATATACTCTCGTTTTAAGCTATCTAGTTCCTTAAGCTTATACGATATACCTCTCTATAATACTTTAGATACTCTAAAAGGGCCTTCCTACCTAAACGCGAGCTTATAGAAGAAGCTAGTTTTTAACTTAGAGTAGTATACTAATACGAGATCTCTCTCCTTTAGTATAATAAGGTCCGTATAGCGATATTTATCGAAGTACGCCTTGTTCTATTCTTAGAGACGCTATTAACGTAGTCGTCCTTCTTCTACTATCGTTTCTATAGCTTCTAGGGCTTGAGCTCGAATCGTAAGAAGCTCTACTCTAGTCTTAACCTTGCTCTAATCTATAATCTAGAAGGTGTAGTATTCTAGCTCGATTAGTAGTACTACGTCACGCCTAATTATTACCTCTAATAGTATTAGACTAGTAGTAGAGACTATTATCGTTCTCTCTACCTATAGAACTACTAGAATATAGTTACGGATCGTATAAAGACCGCTATTAGAGAGCTTTAAGTAAGCGTCTAATATTGTCTTATAGCCGACTTTAACGATAGCGTTAGACTAAGAGTAGTATAGCGAAATATTAATACGTTTAACACTATACGATAGTAGTAGCTTCTCTACGTTACTAAGGTTAGTCTTATAGTTATTAAGGATAACTTCTATAGTAGTACCCTACTAGTAAAAGATCTCTTCCTATATAAACCTTACTATCTATACTAAAGAGATACTCTTCGCTAGGTACTAGAATATACGTACTTCTAGCTAGCGCGATAGAGATTCGCGTATAACTATTAACGAATAGTTCTTCGAGACATATAAGCTATCGATATACTACCGCTAGCTAACTATAACTTAGAGCGGGATCTATAGTTCTCTAGGTACCTGTCTCTTATACCGAAGACTACAAATAGTATACTACTAAATAGTAAGCGAAATCTAAGCCTAAACCCTATCCTACTACTATCGTTTCTAGATAAGATTATACGTCTATTTAGCGCTACGATAACCGTTCTTATAATAGTATGCCTTAATAATACGAGCTCGTACTCTAGGTTTATTAATAACTCGCTATAGAGGTCTAGCTACTCGCTCTTAGCGCTAGAGCTAGTTATTCTTAATATAAAACAGCCGATACTTCTTCCTTAACCGCTTATACTCGTTATTAGAAACTCTCTTAGGTCTTTATATCCGTATAAGTACGAAAGTAATATTTATTAACTTCTAAGAGTAGATCCTATTAATTATAGGTAGCTCGCTCTAAATTACCTATACAGAGAAAACGTTAACGTAAAAGGTATCGAAGAATTACTCGTTAATTATTAGATCTACGTCTTCTTCCTATTCTATAGCTTCTATATCTTTAGGCGTAGTAGGCTTTCTTAATAACGAATCCGGAGCTATATACTTCTTACTAGGAACATATATAACGTTAAAGTCGAAGAGGTAGATCTATACTAGCTAGCGCGTTATTACTATATTCGGCAAATTAGAGGCAGCCTTATTAAGCTAGTAAACAAGAGTATTTATATTAATCTCTAGTTAGAAGTATACTCCGAACAGCTATAGTTTTAGCTTCTTTAATACCTTTAGTATACTAAGGTATTCGCGCTTTCTAGTATCGTACTTAACCTCTACTAGGTTAAATAGGCCGGACTTATATCGAACTAGATAGTAGAGAAGTAGCTCGTCTCGATTATATTAGGAAAGCGTATATCCCTAACCTTTACTACTCGAATCTATACCTATAACAATAAGTCCTACTCCTTCTCTAAAGTTAAGAGTAACTAGGGCTAGAGCTGAAACTAGTGCCTTTAAGACGACATCTTTAGCTAGTTAGTATTCGGTAGTCTATTAAAACTTAGTATCCTTCTATAAGAGCTTGAATAGCGAAGTAAAGATAATCGTAAAACCTTTAACCTAGACGTAGTAGTACGTAACTACGCCGAGGAAGATTCGAACCTCCTTCTAATTCTCTAGAGTCGGCTATTTCTTAATCTTCGCTACTCTCGCGAAGTCTAGATAGCGACTATCGATACTAGTAAGGTAACTAACGATTACTAGTTGTTCGTAATAGAGCTATAGCTTATTAAAAGCCACGGTTATATTAGCTCGTTCTATATTATAGAGAACGTCGTCTATAGCTATAATATATTTAATAACGTAATAGCGGAGGCTAGGTTTAACCTCTTTACTATCGTACTTTGTCTTAGGCTCTTTAATACTAATATTATTAAGGAACAGCTATACCTTATACGAGACATACTCTATAAGCACTTGATTAATAATACGAACGAACTAGGTAACAGAATTCGTAGCTCCTTACGGTAACGTAGTCTACTATAATAGGCCTAGTAGTAAGTTAAAACCTATAAGGTCTCTATAGGATTTATCGAGTAGGATTTAGTTATATCTAGAGAAGATATTAACTAACGAGGCTAGCGCGTAACTAGTAAAGTCCTTAGAGAAACCCTTAGCGTTAGATAGTAAGTTCGAATCTCTTATAGTAACTTGATTAAACTTCTAAGCTACGTTAATTAACCGATACTTCTTTAGCTTACCTGCCTCTATCTTCTTACTAATAAGGAAGTACAGGTTTCGATAGGCACCGTAGTATAGCTTAAGAGTTCTAGCTTAGATTCGTTGTCTTAGTATATCTTCTACGACGTGTCGTAGAGATAGGTTTAGCTTGAAGCCTAGATACTACTATAGCTCGTAAGGAACTATTCGAATCTTCTATAGTAGAGTAATATTAGAGTTAATTCGGCCTAAATACGTAAAGTCCTATATAAAGGCAGCTTCTCGATTCCTTAGTATATAGTATAACAAATCTAGCTCCTTTAGTAGTAGCTCTATACTAGGTTTGAACTTTGTAAGCCGTTTAGGCGTAAGGCGTAATCTAGGCTCGATCGTCGAGAACCTCTTAGTTAAGTACTTACTATTATAAGGTCTAGTACTAGGTAGTATAGCTGCTTCCTTTTTAATATAAGTCCGTCGCTAGTCCTTCGATCCGCTAGGGTTTAAGCTATTAGTTATAGTAATATCGGCATTTACTAGTTTAATCTTATTAGTAACTCGCTTATAAAGAGTATAGGCGCTAATATAATTATCTAGCTTCTACTACCCTATAGCTTCTTTATTACGAGCTCTCTCTACTACTATATTAATAGCGGCCGAGATAACGTACGTCTCTTCGCTAAGCTCGTCGTCTACTTTATTAGAAATAACCTCGTCGTAGAGTCTAGGTTCTTAGATAGCTAGCTCCGCCTCTCTAAGCTTCCTACGAGTAATTATCAAGTATTCGCCTCTATAATTCGAACCCTAGCTCGATTAAGATACTAGTATAGTATCGTTAAAACTATATCTAATACCCTAGTACAAGTCTCGCTCGCTAGTACAAGCTAGTTCGACTTCGCCGGTAGCTAGTAGAAGCTTCTTAAGTCGACTATATTAGCTGAATTTAGTAACGTTACCTTTAATAGCTACTACTACGAGATAGTCGTACTATGTTTAAGTCTAGCTATAATTAACCCGTCTTAATAGTTCGAGCTACTATCGTAGAGAGGTACTTTATCTAATCAAGTCCGCTATAAAATAGTCCTTAAAGTAAATTACCTTTATATACGACAACTACTACGTAAGGTAGTTAAAGACTTAATTCTCTAGGAGTTTAAGGCTATTAGTAACTGTAAACGAATACTAGTACTAATCGCTTATCTATCTATACTACTAGTATAGTTTAAAGTATAGTATAGGAGGTATAACGTAATTATCGTTTAAAAAGGTAACTATGGAACGTTCTACTAGCTAACCTTCCTAAGTAGAGTTTTTATCTCTAACTACTAAACCTTATACGGAAAGGGTAGTAGAAGCTTAAAAAGCTTATAATCCCTCCCTCTACTCCTCGCTATTATAAGATCTAGAGTCCTCGACGGTATACCCTATATCCTTTAGCTAGTAATTACTAAAAGTTAGAGTTCGGATACTAACTTCTATCGAATCTTAACGCGATATACGTATTAGAGCCTCTACTATACTCGTGCCGTCGACTAGAGCTAGTTCCTCGGTACTCTAGCTTTTCCTAGGACCTATTCTATAGTTCGTATATTACTATAGCTATTAAAGCTAGTAAATATAATAATATAGCCGTCTAGAGTACTAATTAAGCTCTCCTAAGAGCTATTATCGTAGTTCTTAGAAGCTAGGCGTACCTACCGCGCCTATAGTCGGCTAAGTAAGATCGGGCCGTTCGCTAGTAAGACTAGAAATAGTATCGTAACTCTTACGCTAAAGGTATCGACTAATACCTCTAGGTAGTACCTAATAAAAGTAACCTTGCCTCCGACTCCTCCTATAGTAATATTACTAAGAGAGGTTATACCGACTTGAAGCTTTCGAACATGTTCGATTAGTATAATTATTAACTTAGCTCTCTCGTTAATTAAAGACTTATAAGCTATTATTCGAGAGCCGTACTTTGTAGGTACGTAGATACTTAGAATAATCTAATAGATATTATTAAATAATAGAAGGATATTATTAGTCTACTTATAAAGCTTAGAAGCGGGCCTAGGCTTAACTACATTAATCGCTATAGTAGTAACCTAGAAGGCCTTAATATTAGTTACTAAAATAGCTTTCGTTAGCTCCTCCTCTACCTACTCGCTAAAGGCTTTAGATAGTAAGGAATATACGCTAATCTTAACTCCGCTACCTCTATTCGTACGCTTCTTTATATAGAGCTTATTAAGCTTCTTACGTAGATCCGTATCGTTCGGAACACGACTCTATAAGGAATACGACGCTCGCTCGCTATAGAGAATAATCTCTACTAAGCTTAACTAGACCTTAGATTCGAGTATTTTATCTATCTAGAAGACGTTAGCGTTATTATTAGCGTACGTAGCTCGAAGGTAGTTGTCTATACGCTTGGTCTTTAGAGGCTCCTTAGCCTTCTTCTACTTTTAAGTATATATAGGAGCGACTAGAACTAGTAGACCGTTTAGGTAGTCGTATATCTACTTATTCTCGATCTTATCGTTATTACGTCTCTAAGTTTAAGAATCCTCTAACTCCCTTATATCTATAAGGTAAGGAGCTAGCTAGTTTTTATCTTTAACCTCTTTAATACGAGGGTGACGATAAGTGTAGGTTCTTATAGCTATAGCCTAGGTCGTAATCCGCTTCTATACTCCTATTAGCTATCCTCCGACTAGACGAGAAGAGTTTAGGTTCTACTTTGTCTTTACGCTATCTCTAGCTACGTAGGCGCCGATTAGATCGTCCTAATCCTCCTATATAATAGAAGCGACTTAACCGATATTAATAGGACCGTTAATACTAGCTACCTTGTTCGCTGTCCTCTACTAGCTCGCTCTTAGCGTTAATAAACGATCTATATTTTCAAGATCGATCTTCCTATAGCGCTACTCTAATACTCCTATTAATACGAATAGCTTTAGCAATTCCTTGTCCTAGTAGTACTATATCTTTTCTGTACCTAGGCGAGGCGTTCTATAGTATATAATACCGGTCTTTAGATCTCTATATATCAAGCTCTTAGTCTCGAACTACTATAGGTACTCGTAGTTTGTAGCTATATAGCCTTCGAGCCTATATATCTAATAACCTAAAATCTTTAGAGCGATCGCCGTATAGGCCTTAATTATTAACTCGTTATCTATCGTAGCTAAATTAATCGAAATCTCCTAGCTATAAGTAGGTCTTAGAATATATAGATAGTCGTAATCGTAAGACTTCGCCTACTATCCTATCGACAGACGTAGTAGCTATAGACCTCCGTCTTCGAGTCGACGAATCGTAGTAATTACGAGGTCTTATATACTAGCGGTAATATTATCGACGGTTGCCGGCTTACGGCCTTTATAGACTACCGTTTCTCTAGCCTTAAACTTAGAGTTCAGTCTTAGAGCGGACTTCTTTACTACTTCGTATAACTACTAGACGTCTCTACTACCTTTGTTATATACTTCTAATTTAAAGTCCTTATTACTATTAATCTAACGCTAGGCTATCTTTAAGAGCTTACTATAATCTAAGTCCTTGTTATTAAGATCTAACCTAAGATAGGCCTAGAGCCTCTTACTAAAACGAAATAGAAGGCCTCGTATAAATAGAAGAGTACGAGAACGCTCGTCTATATACGAAGTAGGTATAGTATTAGAGTAGAGTATAAACTGCCTCAAGTACTCTAAGAGATTATTATCCTTACTATAGTTAACCTTATAAAGGTTTTCTATATAGTAGCGGTTTCTAAGTATATATATATTATCGTACTTTCGGTATTCCTTAATAATCGACTCTTTGAACTTAGAGTAGTCTTGGTCGTAGAAACTATTAAGGCGCTAGTATCTTCTACGTTAGATAACCGTAACCTAAGTAAGTAACTTCTCGTAAAGCTATTTATTATTATTAATAAGTAGGATAGCGTAGTTCCTATATAGTACTTTAAAACGCTTAATATACTCGGTTACGTTCTCTCTATTAAAGAAAAGATTCTAGTCCGAGCTAGGTAGTAGTAGAACCTAAGCGACAATTACCTTCTAGCTTTAGGTTACTTAGATAGTCTCTATAAGTAGCTAGAACTACGCTATAGATAGTCTACCTCCTAAGTTCGGTTCTCGAAAGATATTAGTATTAGAGTTAAGGTTAGTACCTTCTTAGTCCTCTGCTTCTATAGACATGTCGTTATCTAGTAGAGAGAATAAAGTAAAAGCGGGTAGTAGCTTTACTAGTAATCTTCGAATTTACTTATTAAGCTAGTTAGATAAGCTACTCTCTAGTATTTTAGGCCGGCTAGTAGATACTAATTTACTTATAGAGCTCGTTCGAAGGTGTTCTAAGAGTATATTATACTCTCCTTAATTAGGTTTTTAAATAAAATATAGTTATTATTTAAAACGATAACTAAAAAACAAGAGTCTAAAATTTTCTTAGCTGTCTAAAAGTAAACATTAAACTTTTTATTATAATACTAGGGCTATATTAATTGTGCCTAATAAGTAAGGCATGTCGTGTCGTATAGTTCGACCGTTTATAGCTAGGCGCGTCCGTCTCGCTTATTCGAGTAATTCGCTATATAACTATAGTAGTATAATATTACGTTAGCCTATACTATATACCAGGTCCGGGGCCTTAGACGTAATTAGTGCCCTTAGCTAAACGATTAGCGTCTAACGCCGTACTAGGGCTTATTCCGAGCGATCTATATACTAGAGGATACGAGATTACCTAGACAGGTCCGGCCTATCCTATAGCTTCTACGCTATCCGAACGAGAGCGTTTTTACGCTAAACTAGGGTCTAATCGAAGACTATTATAGGTATAGAGACCCTAAGTAAATCTCCGATATAGTAAGTCGCCTTACTATCTATATAGTAATTACTAAATAGATCCGTACTAAGAGGTACTAGAGGTTTATAACTTTTCTAGGTTAGAGCGATATCTATATTCTAGAGGCTTCTATATTATTATAGCTCTTTAAGTCGCCTCTTACGTAGGCTTCTTTTAGGCCTCTTATTAATATTTATAGTATATTAGTTCTCGCTTTAAGGCTACTATCTACCCTCTACGCTTCTAGTTCCGGTATAAGAGAGAAGAGATAGCCTTACCTTCGGCTCTATTAATAGATAATAACTACCCTAATACTAACCCTCTAGGTAGGTATAAGAGTAGTCGCTATAGAATAAGATCTATTCGGAGAGTAATAGTCTTATAATACGTATATTAACTAGTAGTAACGAGCTTAAACTAGTAGTCCTAGGACTAAGAGCCTATACTAGGACCGTAGGACATTAAATTAATCAAGTAGAGTAAACATTACTATCTTAGAAACGAGCTACTACCTTGCTTTTATACTAAAACTACTAAGTACGGTATATAGGTAGGCCTTTACCTTACTACTACTCTATACGTAATTTGCTCTAGTAGAGATCTTCTAAACTATCGTTATCGAAAGCGCCTCGCTTCTAGAATATACTCTTAATCGTAGAGTATAGTAGTACTACTATACTATAGTAGTCCTTAAACCGTTACTAGGTCCGTTAGTAATATTAAAAGAGCTTAGTATACGCTTTATCTAGTACCTTATAGAGTAAGACCTTCTAAGCCTCTTTCTTATACTTAAGTTTCTTGTCTACTTTATCTAGAATATCGAAAAGAGAGTTATAGTAGCTAAGGACTAGATAGAGGCTAGAGCCCTTTATCGTACTAACGTAGGTAGTAGCCTAAGCGAAGGGTATAGTTAGAGACGTAAGGTATTCTAACTATTACTAGTTAGTATTAGATAGTATAAGTGTTAGTAGCGACTAACGCTTAATAAATTTATCGATAAAGTCGCGTAGTCGACTAAAGCGAGATAGTATTATCGTAGTCGAGCTCTAACGGGTCCTTACGTCTTATATTACTTATAGTAGTCTCGTTATAGGATACTTTTACTAGCGTACGTAAGCCTTTAGATAGGGATATAGATTCTTTAGACGCTCTCTTTAGAGATCTATAAAGCTCTTAAAACGCTAAGAACTAGAGTTTACCTATACTATAAACCTATAGACCTAGGACGATTAATAAGCACTAACTATACTTACTAACTACGGTCGTCGACTATAACTACGATATACCTTAAATAAAAGTTTAGGTAGTCCTTTAAGAGAAGCTACTATATAAGTCTTTTAAAACCTTTCTAGAGCTCGTTAATCTTTCTTATCGTTCTAAAACTCTTATAGATCGTTAATCGGTATTATTTATAGTTATATAAAAAAGGCCTTTATAGTAAGCTATATTATATAAGTAAAATATAGAAACCGTTCTAGAATCGTAGCTAGCGTAGTAGGCTTAATAGCCTTAATATTAGAGAAGAGATTTGCCTTATCTAGTTAAATATCTAGTACTACTAGCTCTACGAGCTCTTCGATCGAAATAGAAGGCTTTACGATTTTTACGCTATACTCTATTAAGTAAAGGCCGATAGCCTTAATACTAGCTTACGTTAGTACCGATCGAATAGATACTAGTAAGACGTATATAGACCTATAGAGTATACTATTGTTTCTAGCGTTATCGTATATAAGAGCGATTAGTCGGTCTCTAAGGCTAAACCTTTATAATATATTAAAGAGTAATTTCGAAAGTCGCTCTCTAGTATATCTACTAGTAACGTAAGGAAAGTCTAATATCGCCTCGTACTATACCTATTTAGCGTCGATCTAGTAGGTATAGATAGTAAGGAATAAAGCTTTTATACTACTAGACTACTAGCCGTCGACTACGATAGTAACCTTAGAGGTTCTAGCTAGTATAGCCTTTAGATCTTTCTTAGACCTCTCTTAGACCTCTCGAAGAAGAGCCTTAATCGTCTTACTAGAGCGGAAAGGTATTTCGAGACTAGGGTTAAGGTATATATATATAGCGGACTATAGGATTCTCGAAGAAATTAAGTAGTAGGCTATATACTACGATCATTTACGTAGATACTATAGAGAAGTTATTAATACTTAGGTCTAGGTCGCCGAGGTAACCCTTACGATTTCGAGCCTAACTATATAAGCTTAATAACGTAGTCGGTAAACGTAGTCGGTAGGAACTTATATAATAGTCTTTATACTACTAGATATACTCTAGTAGTATCCTCTTTCTCTTAAATACCTATACGTACTCCTTAGTTCGAAGGTAAGAACTAAGACTACTTATACTAATACGAAGGCTCGGATAGGCTAAAGAGGTCTCGTAATCTCGGTAGACTACTTTTAGCGAGGTATCCTCGATATTAATCCTCTAGTCGAAAAACTTCTAGACCTAGAAGGAACGAGTACCCTCCTATTTAATAGATATAGTCTTTTATATCCTAAACTTATACTTATAGCGACCTTATACCTCCTACTATCGTCGTATATACTAGTCTCTAAAGTCCGTTTTATACTCTTTCTACTATAGATATATCCTATTTACTTAAGTCTAGTCTAGAGAAGATATAGGTATATTAATTAGAATTTTAAAGGTAGTAGGTAGTCTACTAGAGCTCTACTCTAATACTATATATCGTAGCGTAGAGGGTACTATCGGACTAGATTCGAATTATAAAGAGTCTCTAAAAACGCTATCTTAATATCGTTATCTTAGTCGAGTACTAGACCTAAGTCCTCTAGTAGCTAGCGATAGATTTCGCTATAAAGGTAGCGTATTTATAGGTAGTAGTATTAAAACTAGAAGAGTTAAAGAAGATAAAGGTAGACTAAATTATAAAAGTAAGAAAGAGAGGAGCCCTAGACTATCTATAAAACACGCTATAACTTTACTCTAGTACGACGTCTATTAAGAATATATCCTAGATAGTTAGTCTAGATATGGACTTCTAAGTATAGTTCTAGATGCCTAAGGCATCTACCTAAGGCTTAGTAAGAGGTATATCTTACTTCTCTTTCTTCTCTTCTTAGATAACTAACTTAATTAACTTTGTATTTAGTTCCTAGCATATTGCTACTATACTATGTATATAAGTTAGTTTAAGATTGATCCCCTATTCTTCTTTACTACGCTATACCCTCCTTGATATTATATAGTATCTATAAACGCCCTCCACTTTTAATAGGTTATAAGCCCGGGTTTATATACTAAATAGGAGCAACCTATATTAGTATAGGTTACTTATATCCCTTACAGTTTATAGAAAACATTTAGGGCCTAGAAGTTTCCCTAACTATATTACTAACGAAGCTAGTTTGTACCTAGTAGTATATAAGTTAGTAAAGATCTCTATAAGATAGTAGTATGTTTCTACTTTGTTAATACCTGCCTAGTTCTCTACTATTATACCTAGTATCACTAGAGTTAGAAGAGGCTACTTGGCCTTCCTACTACCTAGTAATAGAAACTCTACTAAGAGAGAAAGATCTAAGTCTTAGTAATTTCCTAAATACGAGGAATCCCTATCCCTTAGAGCTAGTCTCCCTACTATAAGAAATTACCCTTCTCTAGAATCCTCAGCTAGTCTAAAGCATTCTACTAATTATTCATTCTATTTACCTATTTCTATAATAGACTAAGAGGACAAGAAGAGCTAAAGGATTCTAATCCTAGACAGAACTAACTAGAAGAGATAGTTTAAGCTATAGACAGACAAGCTAGAAGGAAAGGACTAGTTCTAGGTAATCAGCTAACTAATTATTAGAGGGAACCTATATATAGTTTAGTAGGACACTAGTCTTTAGATATATATCACTTAGAATCAACACTTCTTAAAAGACAATATAGTATATAGGTTCAGTATCAGATACAGTATTAGTAAAGATAATAAGATAGAGCTAGAGACATAGTATATTACTATACTAGCAGCTAAGATATAGGTAATTCTCTAGAACAAGTATAATAGAGTCCTGAAGTCCTATACTATAGGTCTAATTAAGCAGTTTGTTATATTTAGGATATTACCTAATAAGACAATCAGGGAAGTATAGAGATACCTTAGAGGCCTAGGTAAGAGGATTACTAAGATTAATCCTTAGGAAGCCTACTACTAGAGCTAAGAGAAAAGGCTAAAACATCTCCTATAGTCCCTACCTATATTATACTAAGCAGCTAAGGATGCTATTATAACCTAACTATCCTTAGATATAGACACTGTTCTCCTTCTACTTAAGTCCTAAGAGGTAAGAGACAATCTAGATAAGATAGATATAGGTCTAGCTATATTCTATTCTAGGCAGCCCTACTAAGGAAAGTCCCTACTAATATACTAGCTCTATAAGAAAGGGAAGTACTAGTTGAAGGATTGTCCTAACCTCCCTACTACTAAGAAACTATCCTAGTAGAGAAATAGTACTAAGAACTAGAAGGACCCTCAAGGATTATTCCTTAGAGGGAGGGTTAGAAGATCCCCTTCACCAAGGAATGCTAGACATATTAAGAAAGCTGTCTACAAGTCATTATTATATAATAAGCTAAAGAAGGTTATCTAGAAAATAGGCAAGTAGCTTCAAAGGATAGAAAAGTCTAGAAAGCTTCTAAAGAAAGGATTTTTAGCCTAGGAGTCTAGTTCTAGTTCTGATTCTAGAACTCACTCTAGTTCTAGAAGCAATAATAATTCCCTATTAGAAGATAATAACTAAGATAAGTTGGCCTATTCTATAATTGAGGCTAAAGGCAAGTTATTACTCTAAGAATAGCTCTTAGATTCCTATGCCTTATCCTATATAACTAACTAACTGTCCTTCTTTAGATTAGTAAAGCTACTAAGGAAGAAAGTATAGATCAAGGTAGGAGGAGGATACCTCTATATAACCCACTCTAGACTAGTATAGATAAAGAGAATCTCAGGAGGAGAAGTTCTACTTGATAGGGTACTATTTGTTCCTAATCTTAGAGTAAATCTTGTATTATAGGATTAGTTTAGCAAGCAATTTAGAGTCTAGAAGCCTGATTTCACTCTTACCTCCCTAGATGGCCAAACAGTTATAAAGACCAAGCTAGTTAGAGGTGTTCTATTTGTTAGTAAGATATTACCTCTCCTATAGGAAAAGTTATATTACTTACTATATAATCCTATAGAGGTTAACAATGCCTATGCTACCCTATTAGAGAAGGATCTAAAATAGTAGGAGCTATAGTATAGAAGATTTGTACACTTTAGAAGAGGGTTACTCTCAAACCTTTATAAAGTTACTAACCTAAAGGAAAGAATTCTAATTCCTAACTAGGAAGAGTATAAGTATAGGATCTATATAATAGGCAAGATAAAGAAACACCTAGGCAAGTCTATTAAGAGAAGACCTAAAAGATTAGCCCTTATATTAGTAGATATCTATAGACTATTACTATTATTAGTAAAAGGTTTTATATAGTAGCTTAAGATTATTAATAACTTCTTAAGAAAGAAATAGGCATTTCTACTCAAGGCTAGATTAGATATACTAACTACTCTTCAGAACTAGAGGATCAAGGTAGAAAGGCAGTTAGTAGTACTCCTTAAGTCTATAAGGGCTAACAATACTAGAGAGATTACTACTTTAATCAAATAGTAGGAGAAGGACTTTAGAATCACCCTTAAGCTAACTAAGGCCTATAATTCACTCTAGAATAGAGTAGTTAAGAGGTCTATCTAAACATTAGAGGCCTCTATTAGAGTAATACTTAAAGAAAGTAAGATACCTATTAAGTTTTAGCTAGAAGCCCTTGAAGTATAGGTATATATAAGGAACAAGCTTCTAAATAGACCTGATGTTAAGGGATTTAAGCTTTTACCTAATAAAGCTTTTAATAGGATTAAACTAATAGTCTCCTACCTTAAGGTATAGGGATATAGAGCTGTAGTATATATAGATATAAGAGTATAGCCTTAGTAGGCAAGGAGTAACAAACTAATAAATAGAGGAAAGGATACTATGTTTATTAGATACTATAACAATATAGTAAAGGTATAGAAGTTCTAGGAGCTAGACATGAAGGCTATTAAGTAGTATACTAATACAATCTTCTTTAAAGATAAGCTAGGTAGAGAATTAGACTTGAATATTAAGATTAAGAATCTCCCTAGTTCAGCTCTAGAAAGAAGACCTATTAGAAGGCTAAGAACTATTAGCTAGCCTACTCTATAAGCTAGTAGGAGTACCCTAGGTACTCCTAGTCTAGGCTAGTAGAAGCCTCCTCTCTCTTAGCTATTAGTACAGGTTTAGGAAGGAAAGAAACTCTTTATACAACTTCTACCTCTACTAGAAGATATAGGAGAGTATAGAAAATTCCTAGACTAAGGGAAAGTTAAGAAAGAATCTAAGAATTCTACCTAAGAAACTATAGAGGTAGATTAGGAGTAGACAGCCCTAAAGCAAACCCTTAGAAAGAGGAAAGTATTCTAAGAACTTAATAGATTTGACTAGAAGCTGAAGCTAATTAGGCTTGAGCTAGATTAGAATAGTTAGCTAGACAAGGAAATGCTCCTAGAGTATTAGGCTTTCTTCTTAGCTATAAGCTCTATTAACCTAAGTATCCTATAGGACCTAGAATTCTTAGAGGAAGTTAAAGAGATTATATTCTTAGCTACTAAAGAAGTAGGAATACATAAATAGGAGGTTCTAATCCTAAGGAACTATAAGGAAGTAGTAAGTAATCCTAAGTAGAGTTATCTCTAGTAAGAAGCTATTTAGAAGGAGCTAGATACACTTATAAGTAACAATACCTAGACTATAGTAGTCCTACTAAAAGAGGCTAACCTGGTTACCTCAAGATAGGTCTTTAATATTAAGAGAAAGCTTAGTAGAGCTATTAAAAAGTTTAAGGCAAAACTAGTTATAAGAGGGTTCTCCTAAAAGTATAGAGTAGACTATATAGAGACTTTTGCCTCTATAGTTAGGCAGGATACTCTAAGAGGATTCATAGCTATAGTCTATAAGAAGGACCTAGTTCTACACTAAGTGGATATAAACAATACATTTATAGAGAGTACCCTATATAAGGACATCTATATAATCCTACTACTAGGTGTTAACCTACTAACTAGTATAGTCTTACAAGTTCTAAGGAGTCTCTATAGGCTAAAGTAAGCTATAAGAGACTAGAATCAGCTATGTATATTAAAGCTAAAAGGAATAGGATTCAGACAATTAGAAGTAGACCTATGTCTTCTAATCTATAAGAAAAGGAAAGACCTAATAATCCTGATCTATATTAATAATATACCTATTACTATAGAGAGACTAGAAGATGTCCTCTAGTTTAAAGACTAACTTAGTAAGGTCTTTAAGATTAAAGATCTTAGAGAACTAGACAAGATTCTTAGAATAAGACTAATAAGAAACAGACAGTAAGGCTAGCTAAAACTTGACTAGAAGTACTATATCTAAGAGAACCTAGCTAAGATAGGAATAGGTTAAGAGACTATATTACTAACTCTTTTACTAATAGACAGCTATAAAAGTCTAAAGCCTACTAGACTAAATAATGAAAGGTGTAACAAATAGGAGTACTAATCTATTATTAGAACATAGATATAGCTTACAACTATTACAAGACTAGATATTTTATTTACCCTTAGAAGATTGAGCTCCTATATTAGTAATCTAATAGTAGAACATATAAAGGCTCTAAAAAAGCTAACTAGATACCTAAGATCAAACCTAGACCTTAGTCTAAGATACTTAAGGAATAGTTAAGGCTTTCTTACTAGATATATGGACTCTAACTATATAATAGACAAGACTAATAGAGTCTTAATCCTTGGATATATCTTCTTCCTTTATAGTATACTAATCTCCTAGATAAGTAAGAAGTAGAAATCTGTAGCTATATCTATAATAGAAGCTAAATATATAGCTATAGGTATATATGCAAAACAGTTATAGTTCCTTAGTACTCTTTTAAGAGAGCTTGGATGCCTAGAGTTAGTAGGAGAATGTTCTTACTAACTAAGGATCCTTAGTAACTAGGAAACTATTACTAGAATCAGGCTAATTTAGTTGAAAGGTAATAACTAAGCTGCCCTTACTCTAGTCAAGGACTTATATGTTTATAATAAGTCTAAACATATTAATATCTTATATAATACTATAAGAAAGCTCTAGTAGAATAGACTTATCTCTATAGAATATATGAATATAAAAGAGATAGTAGTAGATAGTCTTACTAAGCTAAAGAATAGACTATAGTTTCAGGAGTTTATAAGGTAGCTCTACCTTGTATAAGAGATATATAAAAGATAACTCCAAGCCTTAGAGTTGAACTAAGAGGAGTCTAAAAGAAAGATTTTAGTTACTTAACTCCTCCTTAGTTAGACTTTATAAAGTCTCAAATACCCTTACTAATATTAGACCTGTTACTAACTGTAATATTACTATATAGCACCTAGCTAAACTAGACACCCTCTAAGGCCAAGTACTAGTTAATATTAAAGACCTCCTCTATAGTAGCTATTATCTCCTCTACTAGTATATAGTTACTCTACTCCCTAGCTTGATACAAGATCCCTACAGCTAAGAATAGTGCACCCTAAAGACTATTAGGGAACTAAGAAGCTGTATAGAATATAACTAAGTAGGGGACTAGGCTATAAGGAATCTAGAGAGCTATTAGAATTAGCTATAAGAAAGGATAGGGGTAACTTACTAGATAGTTCATGTCCTAAACAATCTACTCCTATATAAGAGAGGAGGAAGATCTTATAGAAGGCATTTCTTTTACCTTTTTGTAGAAGATAGTAGTGTAGAAAGTTTGTTAGATTAACAGTTAGTACTATCTAGTTATTAGTCTGAAAAGCAAGTACTTGATAACTAATTAAGATAGGGACTAGCATTTAAGTACTACAGATGATCTGTTAAAAGATCTGACTATATAGTATGAGTAGGAGTGTTGAGAATACATCCTAGATAGTTAGTCTAGATATAGACTTCTGAGTATAGTTCTAGATGCCTAAGGCATCTACCTAAGGCTTGGTAAGAGGTATATCTTGCTTCTCTTTCTTCTCTTCTTAGATAACTAACTTAATCAACTTTGTATTTAGTTCCTAGCATATTACTACTATACTATATATATAAGTCAGTTCAAGATTAATCCCCTATTCTTCTTTACTACGCTATACCCTCCTTAACATTATATAGCATCTATAAACGCCCTCCACTTTTAACAACGTCTATAGTAGTTCTTACTTATAGAGAAGCCTAAATTATACTAATTAGACGCGGTAAAGCCTCTTGTCTACTAACGATAGACTAGTTAAGAACTCGGTACTAATCTCTAGATTAAGTACGCTAGGATCTATTAGATCTATAATAATAGACGAAAAGCTAATACTAGCCCGCTCGCTCTTAAATCTAGCTTAAACTAGACTCTCGACTATAGCTTCGAGCAAAGTCTCTTCCTTATTAAGCATATATTGTTTATTAAATATACTATAGGTAAGCTTCGCGTTTTGTCTCTACTATATAGATATAGTAGGTATAGAGAATCCGTAGGTATTCTAATCGTAGTTAGTAGGAATTAGCTATCTAAGATACTCGATAAGGATTAAGAAGTAATTAACGAAGGAGGGCTTCTAGCTAAGAACATTACGTAGTATAGCCTAGTATTCTATCTAAAAGATATCGTAGGGTATAGGTAGAACGCTATTAGTAATATACGACTATAGTTAATTAGTATATAGTTAGTAAATATAGTCGGCGCTTAAGATAGCTAGTAGATATACCTTGACTTAGGCTTCTAGTACTAATGTCTAAAGTAAGACAGCTAGACCTCGAAGCCGCGGTATCGTAAAAGGAGAGCTCTATATTATATTAGTAGATAGGAGTTTCTAATAGATAGGAAGACTTACGCTATCGCTATATACTTATATAGCTATAAGTTTGTCTAGCGCCTTAATCTTAGACTAGAACTCGCCGATTGCCTTATACTAGTATTAATAAGTCGCTCTACTATAGTTAGTAGAGCCTAGCGTACTAGTAGATAGCTTAATAGCGTACTTAGCCTAAATGTCCTCCTCTT
The DNA here is from genome assembly GCA_024114885.1 of Septoria linicola. Taxonomy (NCBI): domain Eukaryota; kingdom Fungi; phylum Ascomycota; class Dothideomycetes; order Mycosphaerellales; family Mycosphaerellaceae; genus Septoria; species Septoria linicola. The sequence goes on along the minus strand of CP099426.1, from coordinate 2,326,646 downwards.
AAGACAAGCTTAGTAGGTTATCGATAATAACGTTTATAGAGTTTCTCTTTAACTTAGAAGGATCTAATAGTACCTAAACCTATATACTACTATCTTCCTTTTCGAATTCTTCTAATATACTCTCTTTTCTCTTAATCTCTCTATATAGAAGGTAGAGCTCGATATACTAACCTTCTTTATCTTCCTAAGTAAGATCTTTAGAAGATTTCTTTTCCTCTACCTTCTTAAGAGCCTTCCTCTCCCTATATAATATTAGCGCCGACTATATACGCCGACTACGTTTACCGACTATATATATAATAGTATAATAGAGACTTACTATTATTTAGTAAAGCTTACCTTATAGACTAGTTTCTATTAATTAATATACGTCTTCTACGCGTCCTTATCGAGGCTGTCCTATTCTAGTAGTATAGCTATTTACTTTACCTTGAAACGACTAAAAGCTTAATTCTTTACTTTACGTTTTTAGTCTACTTTAGCCCTATCTTCGTCTATAGCTTAAGTACGTGCGCGGTCGCGTAGTATGTTTAGATTAATCGAGTAGTCTTTAATATCCTTTCTTGTCGTAGTAAGTCTTACGCGTTTCGCCTCGAGTTTAGGAAGAGACTCTATCTTACGCTTCTAACGTACTATTTCTAGGATAATTAGTATTAAAAGTATCGCGTTCGATAGCTATAACGGTTACCTACTAAATAGTAGTAGAATTAGGTAGGTTAGATAAGCGATAGTAATATACGACGAATTTAGTTATAAGTATAGGTAGTTAGAAAGCGAGGTTTAGAATTTATAGAAAGTAGGGAAATCTAGAGTCTAAGAGCTAACTAAATAGGAGTAACGTTAAGGTAGGTCCGCCCCTAGATACTTTAATATAGCTTTTTAGATAATATTAGTTATCGGTATATATAGTCGGCACTTTACTATTAGATTATATTATAGTATAGGCTAATATATCTACTAAGTCTGCCTATTCTAGGTCTCTATAGTTATATAGTATATCTACTAGATAGAAGAAAGATTACTTTAAAAAGAGAGGTATAGGCTAATTATATAAGACTAATAGTAGATTATAGAGACCTAGCTTTTATTCTAGAAAGGATATCTTAATTTCTTAAGAAGTACTTACTTGTTTATATAGTTATACTTACCTTTTCTACTATATATAACCTTATATATTAGCTAGAGATATTATAATTTTAGCTATTATATTAAGAACTATCCTATCGATCTATAGACTAGGTTTAAAACTCTTTAAGCTACTTAATAAGTTAATAGGCTTAATAGATTACTAAAATAGTATAAATCCTAAGAATCCTATAGTATATATTAATAGAATAAATATTTAGTTTTAAGATATTTTAAGGCCTAATAACGAGATACTACTATTAAGTCTATTATAGAGAAAGTTTTTCTTTAGATTTAGAAGATTCTACTAATCTTTTAGAACTAGCCTTTTTAATTAGTCTTAGAAAAGAGAGAGAGTATTACTACTTTATATTTATATATTTTATATATCTAGTATATATAGTAAAATATTCTCTTCTATAGTATTATAGATAATTTATTATTAATAGAATAGGCCTTAGTTTAGTATAACTTAGAACTAATAGCTTATTTTTTAATTATTCTATACTAATATCTAATTATATAGATCTAGTAAACTAATATCGACTATAACTATCCTCTAGTTCTACGCTTCTAGAATTAATTAAGATAAGATTTATAGTCGGTAATCGTAGTTAGTAGTAGTTTTCCTTATATAGTACCTTCCTATTTAGGTATAGACGTAGGATCTAGTAAGTTTCTTAGTGTCTCTTTAGACTCGAGGTTCTATAGCTTATAGCGTCTTAGTAAGTTTTAGTATCTTTCTAACTACCTACTTCTTCTTTCTTTACTTCCTTCCTCCTATCTCTACTCTTTCCTTTATTTCTTATACCGTTCTTTAATTACGACGCTCTATATAGGAGCGATAATTAAGTATCGATCTCTTTAAGTCCTCCTTAGCGTTTACGATCGTATAGTCTACTAAAAGCAGCTATTCTAGAGAGTACTACTTAGAAGCCTATTAAGCCTTAGAAGAAGGTTATTATAGTAAAAACGAACACTCGTCGGAAGCGTATACCTCGTAATAGTAGGTAGAAACGTCGTATCCTTAAGTTAGGTACTATTACGCTTTATTAGATTAAGAAATTATAGAGTATAATAGAACTATATATCTAACGCCTCCTATTCTAGTAGCTTGTCTACGAGATCGTTCTTACTTTTAGTAGTAGGCTACGCTATTAATTAGCGGCCTTAGAATGCCTCTAAGAGGTAGCTAAAGCGTTCCTTACTACTAAATTTAAGATATCTAATCTCCTAGCTATCTATATAAAGTAGGTAATACTATAGGCTAAGGATCTATAGCTATACTATCGTATTCGTATAAGGTTTACTAGCTAGGACGGTAGTATAGTTTAGTAGAAGCGTAAGTCTACCGACTATAGATACTAACTATATTTCTAACCTATTATCTTAGTAGATATATAGCGAGTTCCTCTAGGGAATAGAGAGGTCGTTAGTACCTTAGGCTTTAGACTCTAAATTCTAGCTCTATATTAAAACCTTATAATTTCGACCTTACGACTATAACTCTAAATAAATATAATATTATTAATATTCTTTCGCGTTCTCGCGCGATATAGTACTTCTAGTTAACTACGCCTTCTTTAATCGTCTCGTATAAGACGCTACTATACTTACGCCTAAATAACGCGCTCTTACTAATTAAGTATCGCGTTCTCCTACTCTATTAGCGTAACTTCAAATAGAGAGAGCTAGCGACTAGCCTTAAGAATAGGCTAATAATCTAATTCTTATCGATATATAAGATAGTAATAATAAAGACAATAATAAATACGCGCCTAAAGAGGAGGATAATAAAGACGCGCCTAAAGAGGAGAATAATAAGCCTCCTACTCTAAATAGACCTACTACTAGTAGGAAGGGCCTTAGTAGAAAGTAGCCTATTACGTAAAAAGCGCCTCGTAAGATAGTAACGAAGAAGAAGAGAAGAGCTAGTCTAAAACTTACTATAAAGAAGAAATCCCGTATTCTAAAAGTATAGTCGAATACTTAGAACGTAGCGCGAGCTAGTAGGCTTTCTAAGAAGGCTCTAGTAGTAAGGAGAGTAAGGAAGCCTTATCGCTATAAGCTAGGTAGTAAGTTAAAACGTAGTCGGCAAACGTAGTCGGTACGCTAATCTACTATAGTTTTAACCCTATAGGAGATTCGTATATTTTAGAGGACTAGGGATCTACTTATTAGTAAGCTTCTCTTCTAGCGACTAGTAAGAGAGGTCGCCTACGGCTTTAAGTAGGATCTACGCTTTTAGGCTACTATACTAGAAGCGTTATAAGAGGTAGTAGAGCTCTATTTAACAAAGGTTTTTAAGAGTATATATCCTTCTATATTACTATTTAGTAGCTTATACTAACTTGTATAGGTACTAACCTCTACGCTATCTATATAAAGCGAGTTACGATCTAGTAGAAGGATATATAGCTCGTTCAGAGAATACTTCGTATATAGGGCGTTATAGATAATAAGGGTTATTTAAAGTAGTATAGTACTACGTATTATATTCGGCGTAAGGAATAGCGTTTAGGCTACTTCGAGATACCTAGCTACGTAGTAGAAGCGTAGTATTAAATTATATTATAACTATAGCGAACGATATAAGATTACTTTCTACTTTTATACTATAAAACCTTCGTTTCCTCTTATCTCTATAGTCGGTATATATAGTCGGCGCCTATCGTCCTTTTTACGTACTTAGATACTTAAAATACGTAGATTTTAGTATATCTATACCTATACTCCTATAGGTACCTACGTAGGTATACGCTCTAACCTATATTTTCTAGTTATAGGTACTACCTATTAAGCTTTAGCGAGTTACCTCTCTAACCTATATCGATTACTAAGAACATAGGTTTAGACCTAACCCTACCTATACTAACCTATTCCGACGTCTATATAGGAGGTATAATATAATTATCGTTTAAAAAGGTAACTATAGAACGTTCTACTAGCTAACCTCTCTAAGTAGAGTTTTTACCTCTAGCTACTAAACCTTATACGGAAAGAGTAGTAGAAGCTTGAAAAGCTTATAATCTCTCTCTCTACTCCTCGCTATTATAAGATCTAGAGTCCTCGATAGTATACTCTATATCCTTTAGCTAGTAATTACTAAAAGTTAGAGTTTAGATACTAACTTCTATTAAATCTTAACGCGATATATATATTAGAGCCTCTACTATACTCGTACTATCGACTAGAGCTAGTTCCTTAGTACTCTAGCTTTTCCTAGGACTTGTTCTATAGTACGTATATTACTATAGCTATTAAAACTAGTAAATATAATAATATAGCTATCTAGAATACTAATTAAGCCTTCCTATAAACTATTATCGTAGTTCTTAGAAGCTAGGCGTACCTACTACGCCTATAGTCGGCTAAGTAAGATCGGGCTATTCGCTAGTAAGACTAGAAATAGTATTATAACTCTTACGCTAAAGATATTAATTAATACCTCTAGGTAGTACCTAATAAAAGTAACCTTACCTCTAACTTCTTCTATAGTAATATTACTAAGAGAGGTTATACCGACTTAAAGCTTTCGAACGTATTCGATTAGTATAATTATTAACTTAGCTCTCTTATCGATTAAAGACTCGTAAGCTATTATTCGAGAGCTATACTTTATAGGTACGTAGATACTTAGAACAATCTAATAGATATTATTAAATAATAGAAGGATATTATCTATTTACTTATAAAGCTTAGAAGCGGGCCTAGGTTTTACTATATTAATTACTATAGTAGTAGCCTAAAAGGCCTTAATATTAGTCGCTAAGATAGCTTTTATTAGCTCCTCCTCTACCTACTCGCTAAAGGCTTTAGATAGTAAGGAATATACGCTAATCTTAGCTCTACTACCTCTATTCGTACGCTTCTTTATATAGAGCTTATTAAGCTTCTTATATAGATCTATATCGTTTAGAATACGATCTTATAAGGAATACGACGCTTGCTCGCTATAGAGAATAATCTCTACTAAGCTTAATTAGACCTTAGATTCGAGTATTTTATCTATCTAGAAGATATTAGCGTTATTATTAGCGTACGTAGCTCGAAGGTAGTTATCTATATACTTAGTCTTTAGAGGCTCCTTAGCCTTCTTCTACTTTTAAGTATACGTAGGAGCGACTAGAACTAGTAGACCGTTTAGGTAGTCGTATATCTACTTATCCTCGATCTTATCGTTATTATATCTCTAAGTTTAAGAATCCTCTAACTCTCCTATATCTATAAGGTAAGAAGCTAGCTAGTTCTTATCTTTAACCTCTTTAATATAGAGGTAACGATAAGCGCGGGTTCTTATAGCTATAGCCTAGGTCGTAATCTACTTCTATACTCCTATTAGCTATCCTCTAACTAGACGAGAAGAGTATAGGTTCTACTTTGTCTTTACGCTATCTCTAGCTACGTAGGCGCCGATTAGATCGTCCTAATCCTCTTATATAATAGAAGCGACTTAACTAATATTAACGAGACCGTTAATACTAGCTACCTTATTCGCTATCCTCTACTAGCTCGCTCTTAGCGTTAATAAACGATCTATATTTTCAAGATCGATCTTTCTATAGCGCTACTCTAATACTCCTATTAATATAAACAGCTTTAGTAGTTCCTTGTCCTAGTAGTACTATATCTTTTCTATACCTAGGTAAGGCGTTCTATAGTATATAATACTAGTCTTTAGATCTCTATATATTAAGCTCTTAGTCTCGAACTATTATAGGTACTCGTAGTTTATAGCTATATAGCCTTCGAGCCTATATATCTAATAACCTAAAATCTTTAGAGTAATCGCTATATAGGCCTTAATTATTAACCTATTATCTATTATAGCTAAGTTAATCGAAATCTCCTAGCTATAAGTAAGCCTTAGAATATATAGATAGTCGTAATCGTAAGACTTCGCCTACTATCCTATCGACGAGCGTAGTAGCTATAGGCCTCTTTCTTCGAGTCGACGAATCGTAGCGATTATAAGGTCTTATATACTAGTAGTAATATTATCGATAGTTACTAGCTTATAGCCTTTATAGACTACTATTTCTCTAGCCTTGAACTTAGAGTTTAGTCTTAGAGTAGACTTCTTTACTATTTCGTATAACTACTAGACGTCTCTACTACCTTCGTTATATACTTCTAATTTAAAGTTCTTATTACTATTAATCTAACGCTAGGCTATCTTTAAGAGCTTACTATAATCTAAGTCCTTATTATTAAGATCTAACCTAAGATAGGCTTAGAGCCTCTTACTAAAACGAAATAGAAGGCCTCGTATAAATAGAAGAGTACGAGAACGCTCGTCTATATACGAAGTAGGTATAGTATTAGAGTAGAGTATAAACTACCTTAAGTACTCTAAGAGATTATTATCCTCGCTATAGTTAACCTTATAAAGGTTTTCTATATAGTAGTAGTTTCTAAGTATATATATATTATCGTACTTTTAGTATTCCTTAATAATCGACTCTTTAAACTTAGTATAGTCTCGGTTATAGAAACTATTAAGGCGCTAGTATCGTCTACGTTAGACAACTATAACCTAAGTAAGTAACTTCTCGTAAAGCTATTTATTATTATTAATAAGTAAGATAGCGTAGTTACTATATAGTACTTTAAAACGCTTAATATACTTAGTTACGTTCTCTCTATTAAAGAAGAGATTCTAGTCCGAGCTAGGTAGTAGCGGAACCTAAGCGATAATTATCTTCTAGCTTTAAGTTACTTAGATAGTCTCTATAAGTAGCTAGAACTACGCTATAGATAGTCTACCTTCTAAGTTCGGTCTTTAAAAGATATTAGTATTAGGGTTAAGGTTAGTACCTTTTTAGTCCTCTACTTCTATAGATATATCGTTATCTAGTAGAGAGAATAAAGTAAAAGTAGGTAGTAGCTTTACTAGTAATCTTCGAATTTACTTATTAAGCTAGTTAGATAAGCTACTCTCTAGTGTTTTAGGCTAGCTAGTAGATACTAATTTACTTATAGAGCTTATTTAAAGGTATTCTAAGAGTATATTATACTCTCCTTAATTAGGTTTTTAAATAAAATATAGTTATCGTTTAAAACGATAACTAAAAAACAAGAGTCTAAAATTTTCTTAGCTATTAGAAGGTAAACGTTAAACTTTTCTTTATAATACTAGAGCTATATTAATTATACCTAATAAGTAAGGTATATCGTATCGTATAGTTCGACTATTTATAGCTAGGCGCGTCTATCTCGCTTATTCGAGTAATTCGCTATATAACTATAGTAGTATAATATTACGTTAGCCTATACTATATATCGGGTCTAAGGCCTTAGACGTAATTAGTGTCCTTAGCTAAACGATTAGCGTCTAACGCCGTACTAGAGCTTATTCTAAGCGATCTATATACTAGAGGATACGAGATTACCTAGATAGGTCCGGCCTATTCTATAGCCTCTATACTATCCGAACGAGAGCGTTTTTACGCTAAACTAGAGTCTAATCGAAGACTATTATAAGTATAGAGACTCTAAGTAAATCTCCGATATAGTAAGTCGCCTTACTATCTATACGATAATTACTAAATAGATCCGTACTAAGAGATACTAGAGGTTTATAACTTTTCTAGGTTAGAGTAATATCTATATTCTAGAGGCTTCTATATTATTATAGCCCTTTAAGTCGCCTCTTACGTAGGCTTCTTTTAGGCCTCTTATTAATGTTTATAGTATATTAGTTCTCGCTTTAAGGCTACTATCTACTCTCTATACTTCTAGTCCTAGTATATAAGAGAAGAGATAGCTCTACCTTCGGCTCTATTAATAGATAATAACTACCTTAATACTAACCTCCTAGGTAGGTATAAGAGTAGTCGCTATAGAACAAGACCTATTTAGATAGTAATAGTCTTATAATACGTTAATTAAATAGTAGTAACGAGCTTAAAATAGTAGCCCTAGGACTAAGAGCTTTATACTAGGACCGTAGGATATTAAATTAATTAAGTAGGATAAATATTACTATCTTAGAAACGAGCTACTACCTTACTTTTATACTAAAACTACTAAGTACGGTATATAGGTAGGCCTTTGCCTTACTAGTATATTAGAATAATATTATATCTCGAAGATAGTAGTTAGAATACGACCTTAACTTTCTAAAAGAAAATATAGATAGCGATATAGCTAGATTTAAGAGAATTTTACTATTACTATAGAAGATATATAGATAGTATTAGGGGCTAATTAAAGTATATAAGATAGTTACTTATAGTACTAAGAAGAATATAGAATACTCTACTAGCTAGTAGAAGTTTTAATTACTAGCTAGCTAAGTATTCTACTTCTCTTAATCTACTAGAGGTCGTCTTCTAAATAAAGGCTCTTACGAGTTAGAGCCTCTTTATTATAGCTAGGCCCTTTATTATAGCTAGACCTTTTATTATAGCTAGCCTCCTTATTATAGCTAAGCGCTTTATTATAGCTAGGCTCTTTATTATAGCTAGACTCTTTATTATAGCTAGCTCTTTTATTATAGCTAAGTACTTTATTATAGCTAGGCTATTTATTATAGCTAGGCCCTTTATTATACCTAGACTCTTTATTATACTTAGATCTAATTACGACGCTAAAAGCTACTAACTACGCGACGTAGTTAGATAATAATACTACGTCGTAGAGATAAATAGAAGAGTATATTTAAGAGCTCTATATATATAGAGTATAGAGATATATATTTCTTAATAAGAAGTATCTAGTATACGAGGTTACTATATTATTCTAGAGCGTAATCGACTCTTTATTATACTTAGACCTAATTACGATACTAAAAGCTACCGACTACGCGACGTAGTTATATAATAATACTACGTCGTAAAGATAAATAGAAGAGTACGTTTAAGAGCTCTATATATATAGAGTATAGAGATATATATTTCTTAATAAGAAGTACCTAGGAATATCTAAGCCTAAACCTAAAGATATCCTCTAGAATAGTATAATTCTTAATAATCTCTTATCGAAGCGATAGCTTTAACTTTATAAGAAACTAGCGTACTAGCTACGTTTTACTATAATCGCCTAGTTAAGACTCTAAGTAGCCTAGCTCTATAGCGAACTAGTATACTCCTTAGCTCTTACTCTATTAGGCCTTCTTATACTCGACTATTATAAGAATTATATAATTTATTTAATTCTTAATAATATTATAGATAAAGCGCTTAAACTTAGTCTAAGTATAGTCTAGAGATATTACCTTAGAGTATTCGTTATACTAGGTCTCTTAAGCCTTACTAATAAGCTATATAATACTATATAGAACCTTTGAATCTTCTATAATAAACTCTTATAGACTATTAAAGAAGATTACTTTAAGGCTATAAATAAACTCTCTCGTTTCTTAGACTATCTTATTTTAGAAAGTATAAGGTTCTCTAACTTTAGAGCCTTTATATTATATATACGATATACTATTATAAAGTACGCTACCTATAATACTAGCGCTAGTATCGTCTTTAAGATTACTAATATCGAGAGTATTAGAGGTAGTCGAGAATAGAGATTTTAACTCTATAAGAAGCTAATTATTCTCTTGTTATAGAGTACGTACCTCTAAGTAATAACGTAGTTCCTAGTTCTTAGCTTTAAGCTATATACGCTCTACGTATATACTATCTTTAGTTATACTAGTAGACTTCTACTTCTAAACCTTATTAGTCTTTATAAGATTACTTTATTTATCTACTTTATCTATTACGTATCTAGATAGCGCTATATCTACGTTATATTAGATAGCTATAGGCCTCTATAGATTACTACTCTTAAAAGAAGAAGAATTAGAATTATAAAAGAGATATATAGTAATATATAGAGCGCTTTTCTAATAAAACTATTAGGATATTATAAGACTAATTCTTATCTTCTTTTAGATATATACGTATACTATAATTATACTATACGCTAAGCCTACGAGCCTAAGGCGGGTCTAATTTTTAACCTTATCTAGCTCTTATATATATATATATAGAGCGCTCTTCTAATAAGACTATTAGGATATCGTAAGACTAATTCTTACCTTCTTTTAGATATATACGCGTACTATAATTATACTATACGCTAAGCCTACGAGCCTAAGGCGTATCTAATCTTTAATCTTACCTAGCTCTTATAGTAATATAGTTAGAGAAACTTCTAGGCCTTAAATATTTTCTATAGACTATAGGAGATATAAGTAACCTATACTAATATAGGTTACTTCTATTTAGTATATAAACTCGAGCTTATAACCTATTAAAAGTAGAGAGCGTATTAGATACTATATAATATCTAGGAGAGTATAGTATAGTAAAGAAGAATAGAGAATTAGTCTTAAACTATCTTATATATATAGTATAGTAGTAATATACTAGGAACTAAATATAAAGTTAATTAAGTTAGTTATCTAAGAAAAGAAGAAAGAGAAATAAGATATATCTCTTACTAAGCCTTAGGTAGATATCTTAGATATCTAGAACTATATTTAAATATCTATATCTAGACTAACTATCTAGAATATATTCTTAATACCTTAGATAGATATCTTAAGTATCTAGAACTATAATTAAATATCTATATCTAGACTAACTATCTAGGATATATTCTTAATACTAATTCTATTTATAAACTAATATCTAAGACCTATCTAGTTAGTAATTAATATTTCTATTTAGCTTTTAACTAGTAGTTTAAACTATAATATTAAATCTTTTAAAATATACTTATTATCTTATTTCTATCTTCTAAATAATATAAAATCTCTATTATATAGTAGTAGAAATTATAATAATAAAATAATTTCTTTTATATATATATATAATAGTATAATCTAGATTATACTACTTTATACTTGAAATAGATAGAGGCTCTAGAAGCTAGTATAGAACAAATATCGTTTTACTAGAGTCGCAAAGGTAGCGCTAAGACAACGCGGCTCTACTTTAGATACGACTTTACCTTTCGTCTTCCTCGAGTATACGAGCAAGACGATGCAGCGGCAGTCTGCGCAGACGCAGCAGCACACGCAGCACGCGCCATCACAAGCAGAGCGAGAGTGCCATCAATACTACGAAGCATGGCTCGCTGCACATGGCTCGCCTGGCGCCGTGTCGCAGTACCTGTCGTCGCTCGCTGACCCGGACCCCGGACAACGACAGGGCTTCGAGAGCCTGTCGTCGCGCGACCGCACGTTGATCGCCTTCGCCCAAAACGTCGTCTTCCGACTGAACGTCCGGCGCTGCATGATCTCGCTCATTGACTCGGCGCACCAGTATGTTCTCGGCGAGGCGACGCACTCGCACTCGAGCGTGCAGCCACAAGGCGCGGCTGGCGACGAGATCTGGCTGGGCAGCGCGGTTCTCGCGCGTCCCGACGCCATGTGCTGGAACTGCCTCGACACGCAATGCGAGGCGCGCGACTCCATGGCAGCAGGCGCATCGGCATCGGCATCGGCATCGGCATCGACATCGGCATCGGCATCGGCATCTGCATCACCTCCCGGCGCCCCGGCGACACTGAGCGCCAACGGCATGATCATCAACGACTGTCGTGCAGATCCTCGCTTCGCGTCTCGTCCATATGTCATGCAAGACACAGGCGCCCGCGTGCGCTTCTATGCGGGCGTTCCGCTGGTGACGCGCAATGGATATAAGATCGGAGTGCTGGCAGCCACCGATGAGCATCCGCGCAACGGGCTGCTGGTGGACGAGCTGCGCTATATGCAAGACATGGCGCAGTGCGCGGTCGATCATCTCGAGTGGGCAAGAGATCGTGTGGATCGGTTCAAGGGCGAGCGCATTGTGCGCGGCATGGCCACCTTCATCGACGAGTCGGCCTCTGCGCACAGCAGCACGACGACGATCCCCATCGTTTCACAACCTACTCAACCTGCGGTGAATCCGCATCGATCACGCGACGACGTCTCTGCCATCAAGCAGTCGCCAGAGCGCCCAAGGAGAGACTCATGGAGACGGGTAGCCCAACGCAACGCCCAGAGATCACGAGACGATGCCGAAGACGTGTTGGCCTTGGCTGCTCAGATGTTGCAGCAATCGACCCTCGCAGATGGCTGCCTTATTCTCGGATCGAACGTCCAGTCCCAAACACCGGATGGAAACGACCCCAGAGCAAAATCGTCGTCGCCGCGCCTCAGCAAAGTGGTCGCTTCATGTTTGGGGGAACAGCATGATCATCGCATTCCGAGAGGGCAAGTCCAAAGCACGCTCAAAGTCGACACTCTTTATGCTTACTCGAGGAGATTCCCGCGAGGCTGCATACTTTCTCGCGACGACGAACACATTGTCATCTCGACCGATGGAGAGTGCAGTAGCCATGATGAGGTACCGACCATCGATCCGGCGGTTGCCCACAGGGAAGGCAGATTGCGCACTCCGGAAGAAGATTTAGATCATCACGAGCTCTTGCAGCAAGTTCCCGGTGCCAGAACAGTCATTTTTATGCCACTTTTCGACTCGCTCCGCGCGAAACTCATCGCGGGCCTTGTTCTTTGGTCATGTACACCTGGCCGAATGGTGGATGTGTATATATCCCATGTGCGGGCTTTTGCAAGTTGCATCACTAGCGAGCTCGAGCGGGTGGACATGCAGCGAGATGAGGCGGCCAAGACGACGTTCATAGCATCAATGAGCCACGAACTGCGGACTCCCTTGCATGGCATATTAGGCGCTGCAGACTTCTTGCTCGATGCGACGACATCGGCGTACGATACAGGACTCGTCCAGTCCATCATTACTTGTGGGAAAACACTACTGGAAACACTGAATCACGTTCTGGACCATAGCAAGATCAATAAGCTAGGGAATAAGGGCGAAGAACCCATGTCATCGGAGCCCGCAGACAACGCCTTTATGGACAGCATGAATCTTGTAGGGGATGTTGATCTCAGTGTCCTGGTGGAGGAAGCTGCAGAGGTGATGGCCGTGGGCCACACGTTTAGGAAAGTCAAGCCCCAAACCACTAACTCGTCGCTTCTGAAGTCCTTCGACAGCCTGACTTCGTCACTAGAAAGCGGTCAGAGTGGGTCAGGTTCAGGCGTAACTGTGCTCCTTGACGTCACCGCGAGACACGATTGGAGAGTCACTACACAGCCAGGCGCAATCTCACGAATCGTTATGAACCTGCTCGGCAATGCGTTCAAGTACACCAGCGAGGGCTTTATCGCGCTGTCTCTGCGAGCGTTCGGTGATGTGCATAACGATCAAGTCTCCGTCCTTATACGTGTTGTTGATTCCGGTCGAGGAATGAGCGAGAACTTCCTGCAGGAGAGGCTCTTTGTTCCGTTTTCGCAAGAGGACTCCTTTCAGCCAGGAGTGGGTCTGGGCTTCAGTATTGTTAAGCAGCTTGTGGACATGTTGGGTGGTTCCATAAATGTCCAGTCTGCTCCACATCGGGGCACCCAAGTGGACGTATATCTGAAACTCGCAGCTGCACCAGGCATAATTTCGCGCGAAAGAGCACCAACCAGCATCGAAAGGCCTTCTGACATTTGCAGATACCCCCTCGCTGTGACTACCAGGACAGCGGGCAAAAAAGTGGTGTTACTCGATCCACTCGACCCGGAGCGAGTGAGGACTTCTACACACCAAGCCTCACGATTCCAGCATACGCTCAGCAAGACCTGCGAAGAATGGTTCGGAATGCAAGTTGTTCGGGAGACTCAAATGGACGCTGATGACGATGTTTCAATATATATTTACGGTGAACCGCCGCCGATAGAAATGTTGCGGAACCACAAGCGACCTGATGCTAGCCGTAAAGTTCCAGTCATTCTGGCGTGCCAAAACGACCGGGATGCCATTTCAGTGCTTCGTGACCAGCAGAAATTTCTGTTGGAGCTCGGCCAAATTGTTGAGGTCATTCAGCAGCCGTGCGGACCACAGAAGCTGGCCAGAGCCTTCTCCTACTGCTTCAGTCGAGAAGAAGAGCTTAATCATACTTTACACGAGAAGCAGCGCAGTGTAGGAGACGACGACGACCAGCAGCAACGTCGGCCGCGCAGCCGAATCGCGGTTGATGGCGCTTATCAGCCGCACCCACCTCTGAATCGGGCGAGTAGTCGTAAAGTGCGGCAAGAGTTGCGCAAAAGTGTCAGTGCAGCCACAGCGCTGGAATTGGACCCGCCGCTCAGTCCCACCGACCTAGATCCCCGGTCCAGCGGTCCACACGGGGACACGTCCCTGGACTTGTTCAGAGATGATTCACACAAAACAAGTCCTAGCGATCAGAAGCTTCGTGGCGCTATCACCTCAGAGTCGAAGGATGGATCGATGGCGGGGTCCCTTCACATTCTTGCAGTCGATGATAACAAGCTCAATCGGCAATTGCTGATTCGGTTCATAAAGAAGTGCGGGTTCACTTTCGAACAAGCTGAGAATGGACAAGAAGCTCTAGATATGTTCACCGCTTCTTGCTCAAGTGGTACGCGCGTAGGCAACTCCGCAACGGAGCACGAGGCTACGAGCACTGCGGCGCAGAGCAGCTCATCCTCCACAACCCAAATCCCGGTGCTAGGCTCGGCGGAGACTGGTTCTGCTGACACAAACGACCGCGCCATTCAGCCATTTGACTACATATTAATGGATATAAGCATGCCAGTCATGGATGGAATGGAAGCCACTAGGAGAATCCGCCAATTGGAGGAGAGCCTGAACAAAACAAATGAAGAGCGAATCAAAGTGTTTGCACTGACCGGACTGGCGAGTCAGGAGGCGCAGGCCGATGCTGAAGCAGCTGGATTTGATCTGTTCCTGATGAAGCCGGTCAAGTTTGCGGACCTGAAAAAGCTCTTAGTGCAACGGTAGCTTCTTTATACGGGATTCTGTGACATGTCAAGTTGTGTGCGTCACCAGATCAGCTGAGTACTATTGCACTTAGTCTGTCTCGAGCTAGGGTTGCATACCGAAGCTGCTTGTAGGTGAGCAAGGAGTAGGGCTAACATGGGGCATTAGGAAGCTCGGAGATGCTGCAACAAGCAAATGTTTGTTCATGATCGGCGTATGGAATTGGCCATGGATAGATCACCCATAGCCAAGATCTCATGGCAACGAACATGATCCACACAAGCAATGAGCGTGCGGTACAAGCAGGGACGTCAGGACCAAGATGCAGTGGAGTAGCGACGATTGAAGGACAAGTTGACAAACGATCCCATGTGACGACGATCATGTCACGCGGCAGCCACGTGCTGTAGTCTGCCTACCGCGCACTTCATCCAAACCGAGAACAGGCGAGGGGTTGCGATACGACATGTCCGGCGTCGGTTCGTTGATAGGGTTATGATTACAGGCTTGTCTGAACGTGCCTCGTGTCCCTGTTTTGTCTACATTACAGTTCCCATACGTGGAAGCCGCGGCCACCATGTATGGCCTTGACGTTGTATTGAGTTATATGCTAGACAATAGGAGTCTTATATTACTGTTCAGTGCTCTATATCGTGTCAGGCTGGCTTATAGACAGACAGACACTAATCAAGGGTAGTGTTTATCTAATTAGTATATAATCTTAGTTTGATTAGATTATAGTAGATATTATAGCTGTCGTCTAATTAGTAGCACTACGTACTAAAGCACGGACGTTCTATAGCCTATAAGTAAATAATTAGCTTAGCTTATTACCTTATTATCTACTATCGTTATATCTACTACTATATTATCTAGTACTATATTATAGCTAAACTATAACTTTAGATACTAATTTACTTCTACTAAGTTACTACGCGTATACTAATAAGCCTTATTTAACGTGTAACCGGCTTTAGAGAAGCTACGTTTAGTAGTAGTTAAAGACGCTAGACAAGCTAGTATATTATATACTAGCCTAGAGAGTATAGGATATACTTTATAGTACTCGTTCTACTACTATAAAGCGTCTATTTTTAGTAGTACTAGTAGCGCTATAAGATAGCGATTATACTCGTCCTATATAATCTCTTTACTTAGCTATAGTCCTTACTCGTATTACGTAGAATCGCGGTTCGTAGTAGTATTTAATTAAGAGAGTTCGGTCGCTATAGTCACGTTTATAGTACTAAATTACTCGCTATATTCGATCTATAAAGCCTTAATAACTCTACGTATACGCTCGGTAAATAACTCGTCCTATAATAGTATTTATAAAGCCTATAAGCGCTTGTTACGTACGCTAAACCTAGCGTTACTACGGCGTTATTTCTTTATCTCTAGATTAAAGTAGAGATCCTTCTATATAGTATTAAACTAGCGTAGTTTAAAGTATAGATAAAGTACTATTAAGGCTATATAAGTAGGTAAACGATTAGTAAGCGCGAAGTACTTATCTAGCTTCTTCTAATCTATTAAAATATACGCTTTAAAGTATAAGTTTAGTAGTAAATCTTACTATATTTTAAGGTCCTCTAATACGCTTATTAGTAGGTTTAGCGTTATAAGTAACTACTATAATAAGCTATAGATATATATACTATCTATCTATAAACCTATTAACGCTTCCTTTATTAGATTAAGTAATAAATAGAGCTCTTAGAGCTTATACTAGTCGTTACTATTAAGGCAATCTTTAGTAGCTAGTAGCTTATCGTCTCTCTCGCGAAAGTAAGTATTAAGAATATATCCTAGATAGTTAGTCTAGATATAGATATTTAAGTATAGTTCTAGATACCTAAGGTATCTACCTAAGGCTTAGTAAGAGGTATATCTTACTTCTTTTTCTTCTCTTCTTAGATAACTAACTTAATTAACTTTATATTTAGTTCCTAGTATATTACTACTATACTATATATATAAGTTAGTTTAAGATTAATCCTTTATTCTTCTTTACTACGCTATACTCTCCTTAACATTATATAGTATATAATACGCTCTCTACTTTTAATAGGTTATAAGCCTAGGTTTATATACTAAATAGGAGTAACCTATATTAGTATAGGTTACTTATATCCCTTATAGTTTATAGAAAATATTTAAGGCCTAGAAGTTTCTCTAACTATATTACTAACGAAGCTAGTTTGTACCTAGTAGTATATAAGTTAGTAAAGATCTCTATAAGATAGTAGTATATTTCTACTTTATTAATACCTACCTAGTTCTCTACTATTATACCTAGTATTACTAGAGTTAGAAGAGGCTACTTAGCCTTCCTACTACCTAGTAATAGAAACTCTACTAAGAGAGAAAGATCTAAGTCTTAGTAATTTCCTAAATACGAAGAATCCCTATCTCTTAGAGCTAGTCTCTCTACTATAAGAAATTACTCTTCTCTAGAATCCTTAGCTAGTCTAAAGTATTCTACTAATTATTTATTCTATTTACCTATTTCTATAATAGACTAAGAGAATAAGAAGAGCTAAAGGATTCTAATCCTAGATAGAACTAACTAGAAGAGATAGTTTAAGCTATAGATAGATAAGCTAGAAAGGAAGGACTAGTTCTAGGTAATTAGCTAACTAATTATTAGAGGGAACCTATATATAGTTTAGTAGGATACTAGTCTCTAGATATATATTACTTAGAATCAATACTTCTTAAAAGACAATATAGTATATAGGTTTAGTATTAGATATAGTATTAGTAAAGATAATAAGATAGAGCTAGAGACATAGTATATTACTATACTAGTAGCTAAGATATAGGTAATTCTCTAGAACAAGTATAATAGAGTCCTAAAGTCCTATACTATAGGTCTAATTAAGTAGTTTATTATATTTAGAATATTACCTAATAAGATAATTAGAGAAGTATAGAGATACCTTAGAGGCCTAGGTAAGAGGATTACTAAGATTAATCCTTAGGAAGCTTACTACTAGAGCTAAGAGAAAAGGCTAAAATATCTTCTATAGTCCCTACCTATATTATACTAAGTAGCTAAGGATACTATTATAACCTAACTATCCTTAGATATAGATACTATTCTCCTTCTACTTAAGTCCTAAGAGGTAAGAGATAATCTAGATAAGATAGATATAGGTTTAGCTATATTCTATTCTAGGTAGCTCTACTAAAGAAAGTCCTTACTAATATACTAGCTTTATAAGAAAGGAAAGTACTAGTTAAAAGATTATCCTAACCTCTCTACTACTAAGAAACTATCCTAGTAGAGAAATAGTACTAAGAACTAGAAGGACCTTTAGAGATTATTCCTTAAAGAGAGGATTAGAAGATCCTTTTTACTAAGGAATACTAGATATATTAAGAAAGCTATCTATAAGTTATTATTATATAATAAGCTAAAGAAGGTTATCTAGAGAATAGGTAAGTAGCTTTAGAGAATAGAAAAGTCTAGAAAGCTTCTAAAGAAAAGATTCTTAGCCTAGGAGTCTAGTTCTAGTTCTAATTCTAGAACTTACTCTAGTTCTAGAAGTAATAATAATTCTCTATTAGAAGATAATAACTAAGATAAGTTAGCCTATTCTATAATTAAGGCTAAAAGTAAGTTATTACTCTAAGAATAGCTCTTAGATTCCTATACCTTATCCTATATAACTAACTAACTATCTTTCTTTAGATTAGTAAAGCTACTAAGGAAGAAAGTATAGATTAAGGTAGGAGGAGGATACCTCTATATAACCTACTCTAGACTAGTATAGATAAAGAGAATCTTAGAAGGAGAAGTTCTACTTAATAGAATACTATTTATTCCTAATCTTAGAGTAAATCTTATATTATAGAATTAGTTTAGTAAGTAATTTAGAGTCTAGAAGCCTAATTTCACTCTTACCTCTCTAGATAGCTAAATAGTTATAAAGACTAAGCTAGTTAGAGGTGTTCTATTTATTAGTAAGATATTACCTCTTCTATAGGAAAAGTTATATTACTTACTATATAATCCTATAGAGGTTAATAATACCTATACTACTCTATTAGAGAAGGATCTAAAATAGTAGAAGCTATAGTATAGAAGATTTATATACTTTAGAAGAGGGTTACTCTTAAACCTTTATAAAGTTACTAACCTAAAGAAGAGAATTCTAATTCCTAACTAGGAAGAGTATAAGTATAGGATCTATATAATAAGTAAGATAAAGAAACACCTAGATAAGTCTATTAAGAGAAGATCTAAAAGATTAGCTCTTATATTAGTAGATATCTATAGACTATTACTATTATTAGTAAAAGGTTTTATATAGTAGCTTAAGATTATTAATAATTTCTTAAGAAAGAAATAGGTATTTCTACTTAAAGCTAGATTAGATATACTAACTACTCTTTAGAACTAGAGGATTAAGGTAGAAAAGTAGTTAGTAGTACTCCTTAAGTCTATAAAGGCTAATAATACTAGAGAGATTACTACTTTAATTAAATAGTAGAAGAAGGACTTTAGAATTACTCTTAAGCTAACTAAGGCCTATAATTTACTCTAGAATAGAGTAGTTAAGAGGTCTATCTAAATATTAGAAGCCTCTATTAGAGTAATACTTAAAGAAAGTAAGATACCTATTAAGTTTTAGCTAGAAGCTCTTAAAGTATAAATATATATAAGAAATAAGCCTCTAAATAGACCTAATATTAAAGGATTCAAGCTCTTACCTAATAAAGCTTTTAATAGGATTAAACTAATAGTTTCTTACCTTACGGTATAGGGATATAGAGCTATAGTGTATATAGATATAAGAGTATAGTCTTAGTAGGTAAGAAGTAATAAACTAATAAATAGAGGAAAAGATACTATATTTATTAGATACTATAATAATATAGTAAAGATATAGAAGTTCTAGGAGCTAGATATAAAGGCTATTAAGTAGTATACTAATATAATCTTCTTTAAAGATAAGCTAGGTAGAGAATTAGACTTAAATATTAAGATTAAGAATCTCTCTAGTTTAGCTCTAGAAAGAAGACCTATTAGAAGGCTAAGAACTATTAGCTAGCCTACTCTATAAGCTAGTAGGAGTACCCTAAGTACTCCTAGTCTAAGCTAGTAGAAGCTTTCTCTCTCTTAGCTATTAGTATAGGTTTAGGAAGGAAAGAAACTCTTTATATAACTTCTACCTCTACTAGAAGATATAGGAGAGTATAGAAAATTCCTAGACTAAGAGAAAGTTAAGAAAGAATCTAAGAATTCTACTTAAGAAACTATAGAGATAGATTATAAATAGATAGCTCTAAGGTAAACTCTTAGAAAGAGGAAAGTATCTTAAGAACTTAATAGATTTAACTAAAAGCTAAAGCTAATTAGGCTTAAGCTAGATTAGAATAGTTAGCTAGATAAGGAAATACTCCTAGAGTATTAGGCTTTCTTCTTAGCTATAAGCTCTATTAACCTAGATATCCTATAGGACTTAGAATTCTTAAAGGAAGTTAAAGAGATTATATTCTCTACTACTAAAGAAGTAGGAATATATAAATAGAAGGTTCTAATCCTAAGGAACTATAAGGAAGTAGTAAGTAATCCTAAGTAGGGTTATCTCTAGTAAGAAGCTATTTAGAAGGAGCTAGATATACTTATAAGTAATAATACCTAGACTATAGTAGTCCTACTAAAAGAGGCTAACTTAGTTACTTTAAGATAGGTCTTTAATATTAAGAGAAAGCTTAGTAGAGCTATTAAAAGTTTAAAGTAAGACTAGTTATAAGAGAGTTCTCCTAAAAGTATAGAGTAGACTATATAGAAACTTTTACCTCTATAGTTAGGTAGGATACTCTAAGAGGATTTATAGCTATAGTGTCGCTACGGAAGTCTACGTCTTAGCGATACTTTGTAATTGAGTAGCTAACTTTAAACGACTATTACGTAGCGAGTAGTCGCTATTTTAACGCTCTAATTATCTTATATAAAAGTACATTATAAGGGCTTAGATTCTATCTATTCAGATAATGTTAATACCTAGTATACTATCTACCTACTACGATCAAAGCCTTAACTCGTCTTAGTATACTATCTACTATATTATCGATAATTCTATAGTCTATTACTCTCTAGGCTCTCGGTAGTACTTCCTATATAATCTCTAGCTGTCTTGCTTTGTTGTCTATTACGTCTAGGTCAGGGCGTAGCTCGTAGACCTTCTATTTAAGGTGGAACTAGACATGCTCTATCGGGTTCATATTAGGGCTATACGTAGGCCACGTTGTTATAATTATTAACTAATCCTTAAGGAACTAGCGTATATAATGAGCTGTATAGACAGAGGCGTTGTCTTACTAGAATACCTGGCTATCGTAGTGTAGAAATAGGCCCTCTTCGAGTGCCTAAGTATAAGATCTTACTATATATCCTCCTCTTAGTGTATCTAGATCTCGTTCTATAATAATGAGCTCTATATTATTCGCACGCTTACTAATTAAGCACTAGACTATAATAGAGGCCTACTTGCTCTTAAGGTACTCTTTAATCCGTACTCTTGTCTATTTCTCGTATAGATAACTAAAGGCCTAGAGGCGTTACTTGCTAGTCCTTTTCTTAATAGAATACTCGTCGCTAAACAGCTAATCTGACTAGTTTATAGAGCGATATAAGTAGGCCTACTATAGTCGTTAGCGAGTATAAGCCTCTATAAGGTGCAGACGACGTTTATAGCGCTAGTTTTGAAGCCTATAGTTATAAAGGATCGTTCTTAAGACGTCGGTACTAAAATTAGTACTAGTATCGTCTCTAATGTTCTAATATGTCTACTTAGGGTTCTTCCTTATAGCGCGTACGATTAGGCGAGCGTCTCGAGGAGTATAACTAAGGAGACGACCTTTACGAGGCTTGTTCTATACTATATCGCGTGCTTTGTACTATTGAAGGACTAATTTAATAGTCGATTTAGGAACGCGTTCCTTAGTCGCGATTTGAGTCGTTATATCGCCTACACGACGACGTCTAACGATTACACCTTTGAACTTATCTAAAAGCTAGTAATTAGGAGCACGATTTAGATTAATTTATATAAGAGTAGGACGTTGTAGCATAGTATAATAGTTAATAGAAGTTACTATAGAGAACGCGTTAAGAGTCGCGTATCGCGCTAAGACGCAGACTTAAGCCCTAGTACTATATAGTCTATAAGAAGGACCTAGTTCTATACTAGGTAGATATAAATAATATATTTATAGAGAGTACCTTATATAAGGATATCTATATAATCCTACTACTAGATATTAATCTACTAACTAGTATAGTCTTATAAGTTCTAAGGAGTCTCTATAGGCTAAAGTAAGCTATAAGAGACTAGAATTAGCTATATATATTAAAGCTAAAAGGAATAGGATTTAGATAATTAGAAGTAGACCTATATCTTCTAATCTATAAGAAAAGGAAAGACCTAATAATCCTAATCTATATTAATAATATATCTATTACTATAGAGAGACTAGAAGATATCCTCTAGTTTAAAGACTAACTTAGTAAGGTCTTTAAGATTAAAGATCTTAGAGAGCTAGATAAGATTCTTAGAATAAGACTAATAAGAAATAGATAGTAAGGCTAGCTAAAACTTAACTAGAAATATTATATCTAAGAGAACCTAGCTAAGATAGGAATAGGCTAAGAAACTATATTACTAACTCTTTTACTAATAGATAGCTATAAAAGTCTAAAGCCTACTAGACTAAATAATAAAAGGTATAATAAATAGGAGTACTAATCTATTATTAGAATATAGATATAGCTTATAATAGTTATAAGACTAGATATTTTATTTACTCTTAGAAGATTAAGCTCCTATATTAGTAATCTAATAGTAGGACATATAAAGGCTCTAAAGAAGCTAACTAGATATCTAAGATCAAACCTAGACCTTAGTTTAAGATACTTAAGGAATAGTTAAGGCTATCTTACTAGATATATAGACTCTAACTATATAATAGATAAGACTAATAGAGTCTTAATCCTTAGATATATCTTCTTCCTTTATAGTATACTAATCTCCTAGATAAGTAAGAAGTAGAAATCTATAGCTATATCTATAATAGAAGCTAAATATATAGCTATAGGAGTATATATAAAATAGTTATAGTTCCTTAGTACTCTTTTAAGAGAGCTTAGATACCTAGAGTTAGTAGAAGAATATTCTTACTAACTAAGGATCCTTAGTAACTAGGAAACTATTACTAGAATTAGGCTAATTTAGCTAAAAGATAATAACTAAGCTACTCTTACTCTAGTTAAGGACTTATATATTTATAATAAGTCTAAATATATTAATATCTTATATAATACTATAAGAAAGCTCTAGTAGAATAGACTTATCTCTATAGAATATATAAATATAAAAGAGATAGTAGTAGATAGTCTTACTAAGCTAAAGAATAGACTATAGTTTTAGGAGTTTATAAGGTAGCTCTATCTTATATAAGAGATATATAAAAGATAACTCTAAGCCTTAGAGTTAAACTAAGAGGAGTCTAAAAGAAAGATTCTAGTTACTTAACTCCTCCTTAGTTAGACTTTATAAAGTCCTAAATACTCTTACTAATATTAGACCTATTACTAACTATAATATTACTATATAGTACCTAGCTAAACTAGATACCTCCTAAAGCTAAGTACTAGTTAATATTAAAGATCTCCTCTATAGTAGCTATTATCTCCTCTACTAGTATATAGTTACTCTACTCTCTAGCTTAATATAAGATCCCTATAGCTAAGAATAGTATACTCTAAAGGCTATTAGGGAACTAAGAAGCTATATAGAATATAACTAAGTAGAAGACTAGGCTATAAGGAATCTAGAGAGCTATTAGAATTAGCTATAAGAAAGAATAGGAGTAACTTACTAGATAGTCTATATCCTAAACAATCTACTCCTATATAAGAGAGGAGGAAGATCTTATAGAAGGTATTTCTTTTATCTTTTTTGTAGGAGATAGTAGTATAGAAAGTTTATTAGATTAATAGTTAGTACTATCTAGTTATTAGTCTAAAAAGCAAGTACTTAATAACTAATTAAGATTAGGGCTAGTACTTAAGTATTATAGATAATCTATAGAAAGATCTAACTATATAGTATAAGTAGGAGTATTAAGAATATATCCTAGATAGTTAGTCTAGATATAGACATTTAAGTATAGTTCTAGATACCTAAGGTATCTACCTAAGGCTTAGTAAGAGATATATCTTACTTCTCTTTCTTCTCTTCTTAGATAACTAACTTAATTAACTTTGTATTTAGTTCCTAGTATATTACTACTATACTATATATATAAGTTAGTTTAAGATTAATCCTCTATTCTTCTTTACTACGCTATACTCTCCTTAATATTATATAGTATATAACACGCCCTCTACTTTTAATAGTAAGCCTAATATAGCTCTAACGCGTCTTTAAGCTTAAGAGCTCGCTCTATTATATCGTAATCGCTATTCTACCTTATACTACTATTTAAAATAAGCTCTAGTATTACTATATCTAGATTAGCCTTCTTCTACTTACTCTTAAAGAACTAGCGACGTATTATTAAGCTACGCGTATAGATAATAATATTATATAGTTTACTAAGTAGTCTATACCTATATTAAAGAATATATTTCTTAAGGTTATTTTAAGTATAGATTAAGCGCTCGAATTAAGCTACTTCTTTATTATCTTCTACCTTATCTAAAGGCTCTATATTATCGCTATCGCTATCGAATTCATAGGCTTAATTAATCGCGTTAATATCGATACTATAAAGGATAGCTTTATAGACTAAATTAATAATATATATAGTATAGCGTAGTCTATATTTAAGTAGTAATAGATAATAACTACTCTAATACTAACCTCCTAGGCAGGTATAAGAGTAGTCGCTATAGAACAAGACCTATTCAGAGAGTAATAGTCTTGTAATACGTTAATTAAATAGTAGTAACGAGCTTAAAATAGTAGCCCTAGGACTAAGAGCCTTATACTAGGACCGTAGGATATTGAATTAATTAAGTAGAGTAAATATTACTATCTTAGAAACGAGCTACTATCTTACTTTTATATTAAAAGTACTAAGTATAGTATATAGGTAGGCCTTTACCTTACTAATCCTCTCTTTCTTAATATCTAACTAGATACCTAACTACCTATAGATCTTACTTAGAATTACTTAAAACTAGCTAGCTTTTCTATTAAAGTCTATTAAACTTTTAATTAGAGGCCTATTAAATAGTTACCTTTTCTAATAATAACTACTAAAAACACCTTCTTAGATCCGATTATTATTCGCTAGCTACTACTCTTCTACTATATTCTTAGAGATCTCCTTAGAAATAGCCTCTCTCTTTTTCGACGCTAATACTTCTAAGTTACTATCTACGCTTATAAAGCTAGCTTCGCTAAATATATACTCTTTAATATCTATAGCTATAGCGTAGGCGGTATCGAATTAAGCTTCAGCTATAGTCTACTATTTAGCTATATAGACCTTAAACTCTTTCTTACTTATACTAAAGAGCTTCTTTATTTCTATACTTACTACCTAATCCGTCTATAGAACTCGGCCTACTAAGGTATCGGAAATCGAGCCTAGGCTAGTTAATAGTACCTCTATAACGAAAGGTTTTATTACTCGTATAGGGTATATAGTACTAGAAGCTATAAAGGGTATCTACTCGCGATAGAGATATACGCTATAGATCGTAGAAACGTTAACGTAATTACTATTAGGTAGCTTATCTAACGTACGACTATTAAGGTAGGCTAGAAATACTATAGGAATCAAGCGATACTCTTCGCCTATACAAGTATACTACTAAGGGATATAGAGGTACGAAATAACTAGCGAGCTCGTATTAGTATAAGGATTCTTCTAACTAAGCTTAAGATTAGCTTTTATTTCGTTAGTAATTACTAGAGGTATAGTCTCGATAAAACCTGTACTATAGCTTTACTTATTAGCGATAATACGCCTTACTAGCTACTTTGCCTCCTTAGAGTCAAAGAGCCTATTACTAATCGTGTCCGAGGTTAGTAAAAGTCGTCCTCTATCGCTAGTATTGTCTAGAGAGATTATAAATTAAACCTAATCAAGCTCTTTCTCCTTAAGTAGTATATTCTCGTTTAAGGCGATATACTAGAAGCTGTTAGGGTAGTTAGAACCTACCTCGTCGTCGAAGATATAAAAGATAGTAGATAGGTAGGCTACGTACTTAATAGTCGTATATAGAGTAGTAACTAGCTAGTATAGCTATAGTAAAGGATATTAGCGAAGAAGCTATTAGGATAGCGAGTACTATATACTACGAGACTAACTATACTAACTAATAGCCGTGTTATACTATCGATATACTATAAACTTATACTATATAGCTTCGAGTAAAGAGTCTAGGATCTAAAATAGGCCTCTAGTAGAAGAAGAATAAAAGAGGAAGCTATAGTCGGTCTAGATACCCTTATTACTATTATAGTCTAAGAGCTCCTAAGCTCTCTAATAGATATTAGAAGTAACCTTCAAGTCTACTTCGGTTACTACGAACTAAAAGGGTCTAAGATAGCTTCCTCCTACCTTATATATTAGAGCGTTAATATCGTTCTCTAGTTCCTAAGTATTAGTACTCTTCTTACTACGACGAGAGTATCCTACTAGCTTAGAGAAGAAAGCGTTCGCTTCTAGCTTAAACTACGTCTAGTTTTAAGTATTCTAGACGATAAGGGCTTAGAGATTAGCTATACTACTTATCTAAATAATACGCTAGTAGAGAGTATACGTTACGTTAGCTATCTTTAGTAGCTTTAAACCTATAGTATTACTTATCTTAGTTATATATTCTTTATAAAAAGGCTAGCTAAGGTATAGAAGAATATTAATTAAAGCGTAGCTCTTAGCTACTTTCTTCTTCTCCTAGACATTATCGACTTTTTTAAAAGCTCTACTAACGATTATATAGTAGTAGACTTTAGAGGTAATACTATCCTTTATATAAGCCTAGTAACGTAGATTAGGCTCCGAGTCGCTCTCTAGCTTAATTCTACTATTATCTTCTAGTACGATTAGCGATAGGCGTTATAGACCTAGTAGCGGCTCTATCGTAGGTAATACTTAGTCTTAGGTAGAATCGCTATTACCTAAAGCGTTTAGTATAGGAGAAGTCTCGATCGAGGTAATAATAGTTTCTCTAGTACGAATTCTAGTAAGCCTTCTACTCTTATAAAGGACGAGCGTAGGCTTCTTCGTAGAGCTTAGCGTTAACTTCTCTAACTAAGCTTTTAGCCTCTATATAGTACTAGGCGATACGGTATCTCTAAGGCGAGGCTCTAGAGTTATAAGTAAACTACCTTCTCCTTCTCCTTCTTAATTAGAGTTTCGAGTAGGACTAGATAAGGATAGGCCCTTAGGCGTAGAGGAAGAGAGACGTCTATTAGGTCTTAGGTTTCTAGAAGGAGGTAATAGTCTATAAGATATTAAAGGCTATCTCTCTACTACTAGGAATATATAGGTCGGTTCTTCGAAAGCCTCTCTTTTAGTAAGCTTAATCGTAAATCTATATTAATTAAGTCTATAGCCTACTTCTAGGCGCGCTTCTCTTATCTTATAGCTAAATACGTCGACTTACGAGAGCTTTACCTTAAACTTATTCTAGTAGCGTCTCTTATCTAAGTTTGTATTAATAAAGCCTAAGCTCTACGAGCTAGGAGTCTTCTTACTTCTCTATAGCTAAAAATACTAGCTATAAGAGAATATATTTACTATCTACTAATAGAAACGATCTTACTTTTACTACGCTAAGAAAACCTAGTCTTTAGGCTCGCTCTCTTTAAAGACGCCTTTATACTTATTTAACTATTAATAAAGGTTCCTAAGTATCTCTTTATTATATAAGACTTAGTTAAGGAAAAGGAAGTTCTACTCGTACCTAAACTCTATACGTAGCTACTACTAAATCAAGTTTCTCTCTTTTACTAAGTCTTAGCCTTCTTAGCGTATCTTCTTTATATTATCGCGCTTTATACTCTACGCGTTAAGGTACTTCGGTAAAATCTTAGCTAAGAGGCGTTTAAAGAAGTTAAATATACCGATCTTTATTCTATTATTTACTTTCTCGACTTACTTAAGTACTAAGTCGATACTCTTCTTTTATTCTTATAGCGTTTCTAGCGATAGAATAGCTTCGGTAGCGTTATTAAGGTTTGTTATACTAGTAAGAGGTCCGCTTAAGGCCTAGAAACTAATAAGAGAGCCTTCGCGATTAGTACGAGCGAGCGCTATACCTTATATAGAACTTAAAGAAGCTATTTTTCGTCTCTTCTTTAAGGAATCTTATCTAGGTAGTTCTTATATTAGACTTCGAATAGGCGAGATAGAAGACGAAAGCGCTAGTCTTAATAAGCGTTTAGGCGTTAAAGAACGCTAGAAAGAGGAAGTCTTGTTCTTTATATACGATAGAGAAAGAGAACGTCTTTAAATAGTCGTATTAGTAGCTTAGAGTAATATAAAGCGCGTGACTAGTAACAAGTAACTTAAATAGCGAGAAGGGTTAGACGCGTAACTAGTTATAGAGTTTTCTATTATATTAGTTACCGCTTACGTATATAAACAGCTATATAGCGTTACTAGGTAGTAACGAAAGATAAAAACCGAACTTAATAGAAGTAAGGCTCTATAGTAACTAATTAATAGTTAATAAGGAAGAAGAGATCGTTTAGAGCGTAAAAGTAGCCTAATTATATACCTTATCGTAGTAGCGTAACTACTATTAGGATTAGAGGTCTATATATAAAGCTTAGTTATATAAGGTTTTAGTTATTATTTAAAAAGATAACTAAAAGTTCACTTTACCTTAACGCTTCTATAGCTATCGTATACTACTAACGCTACTACTAACTATCGTAGTATATACCTTACTATCGCTAACGAGGACTAAGACTTAGATATCGTCGTCGTTACCTCTACTAACTTAAAAAAGCTTTATTTTTCGTATACCTAGTCGACTTACTAGATCGCGCTTTCTATACTATAAGAGACCGCTAGCGCTATAATTAATAGCTAGAAAGGAGCTATTAGAGCTATTATTACCGAGGATTCAAGCTTCTCTACCTTTATATAGGTCGAAAACCTTAAACTTTAAGAATTCTCTATTAGAAACTAATATTTTTAGCGATTCCTTTAGTTAGGTAAAAATTAGTAGTAAAAAGATCTTTAGGATAGACAACTCTTATCTCTCTTCTTTGATTAGTAATAGAAAAGAGCTCTAGGAAGGTAGATTATAATACTAACCTTAGAAATCGCTAGTAGAAAAGAGTTTTAGAAGTATAGGTCTAGCTTAGATTTTTAAGACCTAGTAGTAGAAAGTAGCTCGGAATAGCTAACTTTTATAGTAATAGTAGGCTCGAGACTTAGAAAAAGGAGTAGGATAGTAGGTTAACTAGTAGATATAGAATCTATATTTAAAAGTTAAGCTTAGGAGAGTAACTAGCTATATAGATACTTATCTTAGCTATAGAAAATAGCGTCGAGATAGTTAGGATTAGCTAGATTTCTACTAATCTAGTAAAGGAGAAGCTTAGGAGGCTTAGATTAGAGCTCGATAGTAGCTCTAGGAATAAAAGAAGTACTTAGGACAGCTAAGATTTAGCTAGATTTATACTAGTCTAGTAAATTACAAGCTTAGGAAGCTCTAATTAGAGCTTAATAGTAGCTTTAGGACTAAGAGAAGCGCTTAGGAAGGTTAGATTAGAGCTTAATAGTAGCTCTAGGAACGAAAGAAACGCTTAGAATAGTACGATGTTAGAAAGATTAGCTCTTTTTATAGTAGAGGCTAGGCTTTAATAGCTAGATCTTAGCTTATACTCTTAATTAAGTATCACCTATTAAATTTCTAAATCTTTAGCTCTACTAGGCTAGCTTTAGCCTTTAGTTTACTAAGTCTTCTACTTCTTCTTTAAGCTCTATTAGTAGCTAGCGTATATAACTCTCTCTTTCTTCTTAAGTTATTACTAATAGCTTACTAATAAAGATCTATAGATACTTATACCTAGGTAGAAGGCCTAGTTCTATAACCTTCTCTATCGGTAGTAGTATTTTCTCTAGTTTAACTTAATCTAGAACTAGCTTTAGGTTTTCTTATAGAAAGGTATATTTCTTAAGATCTATCCTTTTATAGATATACTTCTACTTAGAGCTATCTAGTTCCTTAAGTTTATACGATATACCTCTCTATAATACTTTAGATACTCTAAAAGAGCCTTTCTACTAATAGATAATAACTACCCTAATACTAACCTCCTAGGTAGGTATAAGAGTAGTCGCTATAGAACAAGACCTATTCGGAGAGTAATAGTCTTATAATACGTTAATTAACTAGTAGTAACGAGCTTAAAATAGTAGTCCTAAGACTAAGAGCCTATACTAGGACCGTAGGACATTGAATTAATCAAGTAGAGTAAATATTCCTATCTTAGAAACGAGCTACTACCTTGCTTTTATACTAAAACTGCTAAGTATAGTATATAGGTAGGCCTCTACCTTACTAATCCTCCCTTCCTTAGTATCTAACTAGATACCTAACTACCTATAGACCTTACTTAGAATTACTTAAAGCTAGCTAGTTTTTCTATTAAAGTCTATTAAACTTTCAATTAGAGGCCTATTAAATAGTTGCCTTTTCTAACGATAACTACTAAAAACACCTTCTTAGATCCGATTATTATTCGCTAGCTACTACTCTTCTACTATGTCCTTAGAGATCTCCTTAGGAATAGCCTCTCTCTTCTTCGACGCTAATACTTCTAAGTTACTATCTACGCTTATAAAGCTAGCTTCGCTAAACATATACTCCTTAATATCTATAGCTATAGCGTAGGTAGTATCGAATTAAGCTTTAGCCGTAGTCTACTATTTAGCTATATAGACCTTAAACTCCTCCTTACTTATACTAAAGAGCTTCTTTATTTCTATACTTACTACCTAATCTACTTATAGAACTTAGCCTACTAAGGTATCGGAAATCGGGCCTAGGCCGGTTAGTAGTACCTCTATAGCGAAAGGTTTTGTCGCTCGTATAGAGTATATAGTACCGGAAGCTATAAAGGGTATCCGCTCGCGATAGAGATATACGCTATAGATCGTAGGAACGTTAACGTAATTACTATTAGGTAGCTTATCTAACGTACGACTATTAGAGTAGGCTAGAAACACTATAGGAATTAAGCGATACTCTTCGCCTATACGAGTATACTACTAAGGGATATAGGAGTACGAAATAACTAACGAGCCTATATTAGTATAAGGATTCTTCTAACTAAGCTTAAGATTAGCTTTTATTTCGTTAGTAATTACTAGAGGTGTAGTCTCGACAAAGCCTGTACTATAGCCTTACTTATTAGTAATAATACGCCTCGCTAGCTACTTTGCCTCCTTAGGGTTAAAGAGCCTATTACTAATCGTGTCCGAGGTTAGTAAAAGTCGTCCTCTATCGCTAGTATCGTCTAGAGAGATTATAAATTAAACCTAATCAAGCTCTTTCTCCTTAAGTAGTATATTCTCGTTTAAGGCGATATACTAGAAGCTATTAGGGTAGTTAGAACCTACCTCGTCGTCGAAGATATAAAAGATAGTAGATAGGTAGGCTACGTACTTAATAGTCGTATATAGAGTAGTAACTAGCTAGTATAGCTATAGTAAAGGATATTAGCGAAGAAGCTATTAGGACAGCGAGTACTATATACCGCGAGACTAACTATACTAACTAATAGCCGTGTTATACTATCGATATACTATAAACTTATACCGTATAGCTTCGAGTAAGGAGTCCGAGATCTAAAATAGGCCTCTAGTAGAAGGAGAATAAAAGAGGAAGCCGTAATCGGTCTAGGTACCCTTATTACTATCGTAGTCTAAGAGCTCCTAAGCCCTCTAATAGATATTAGAAGTAACCTTCAAGTCTACTTCGGTTACTATAAACTAAAAGAGTCTGAGATAGCTTCTACCTATCTCGCGTATTAGAGCGTTAATATCGTCCTCTAGTTCTTAAGTATTAGTACCCTTCTTACTATAACGAGAGCGTCCTACTAGCTTAGGGAAGAAAGTATTCGCTTCTAGCTTAAACTACGTCTAGTTTTAAGTATTCTAGGCGATAAAAGCTTAGAGATCGGCTATACTACCTATCTAAATAATACGCTAGTAGAGGGTATACGTTACGTTAGCCGTCTTCGGTAGCTTTAAACCTATAGTATTACCTATCTTAGTTATATATTCTTTATAAAGAGGCTAGCTAAGGTGTAGAAGAATATTAATTAAAGTATAGTTCTTAGCTACCTTCTTCTTCTCCTAGACATTATCGACTTCTTTAAGAGCTCCGCTAACGATTATATAGTAGTAGACTTCGGAGGTAATACTATCCTTTATATAAGCCTAGTAACGTAGATTAGGCTCCGAGTCGCTCTCTAGCTTAATTCTACTATTATCTTCTAGTACGATTAGCGATAGGCGTTATAGACCTAGTAGCGGCTCTATTATAGGCAAAACTTAATCTTATATAGGATCGCTATTACCTAAAGTACTTAGTATAGGAGAAGTTTCGATCGAGTTAATAATAGTTTCTTTAGTACGAATTCTAGTAAGTCTCCTACTCTTATAAAGGACGGGCGTAGGCTTCTTTATAGAGCTTAGCGTTAACTTCTCTAACTAAGCTTTTAGCCTCTATATAGTACTAGGCGATACAGTATCTCTAAGGCGAGGCTCTAGGGTCGTAAGTAGATTACCTTCTCCTTCTTCTTCTTAACTAGAGTTTCGAGTAGGACTAGATAAGGATAGGCCCTTAGGCGTAGAGGAAGAGGGACGTCTATTAGGTCTTAGGTTTCTAAGAGGAGGTAATAGTCTATAGAATATTAAGAGCTGTTTCTCTACTACTAGGAATACGTAGGTCGGTTCTTCGAAGATCTCTTCTTTACGCTCTCCTTTAGTAAGCTTGACTATAAATCCGTACTAATTAAGCTTATAGCCCGCTTCTAGGCATGCCTCTCTTATCTTATAGCTAAAGACGTCGACCTACGAGAGCTCTACCTTAAACTTGTTCTAGTAGCGTCGCCTGTCTAAGTTCGTATTAATAAAGCCTAAGCCCTACGAGCTAGGAGTCTTCTTACTTCTCTATAGCTAAAAATACTAGCTACGAGAGAATATATTCGCTACCTACTAATAGAAACGATCTTGCTTTTACTACGCTAAGAAAACCTAGTCTTTAGGCTCGCTTTCTTTAAAGACGCCTTTATACTTATTTAACTATTAACGAAGGTTCCTAAGTATCTCTTTATTATATAAGACTTAGTTAAGGAAGAGGAAGTTCTACTTATACCTAAACTCTATACGTAGCTACTACTAGATTAAGTTTCTCTCCTTTACTAAGTCTCGGCCTTCTTAGCGTATCTTCTTTATATTATCGCGCTTTACGCTCTATACGTTAAGATACTTTAGTAAAATCTTAGCTAAGAGGCGTTTAAAGAAGTTAAATATATCGATCTTTATTCTATCGTTCGCTTCCTTGACTTACTTAAGTACTAAGTCGATACTCTCCTCTTATTCTTATAGCGTTTCTAGCGATAGGATAGCTTCGGTAGCGTTATTAAGGTTTGTTATACTAGTAAGAGGTCCGTTTAAGGCCTAGAAACTAATAAGAGAGCCTTCGCGATTAGTACGAGCGAGCGCTATACCTTATATAGAACTTAAAGAAGTTATCTTTCGTCGTTTCTTTAGAGACTCTTATCTAAGTAGTTCTTATATAGGACTTCGAACAGGCGAGGTAGAAGGCGAAAGCGCTAGTCTTAATAAGCGTTTAGGCGTTAAAGAACGCTAGAAAGGGGAAGTCTTATTCTTTATACGCGATAGAGAAAGAGAACGTCTTTAATTAGTCGTATTAGTAGCTTAGGGCGATATAAAGCGCGTAACTAGTAATAAGTAACTTGAATAGCGAGGAGGGTTAGGCGCGTAACTAGTTATAGAGTTTTCTATTATATTAGTTACCGCTTACGTATATAAACAGCTATATAGCGTTACTAGGTAGTAATAAAAGATAAGAATCGAACTTAATAGAAGTAAGGCTCTATAGTAACTAATTAATAGTTAATAAGGAAGAAGAGATCGTTTAGAGCTTAAAAGTAGTCTAATTATATACCTTATCGTAGTAGCGTAACTACTATTAGGATTAGGGGTCTATATAC
Organism: Septoria linicola; assembly: GCA_024114885.1. Lineage (NCBI taxonomy): Eukaryota > Fungi > Ascomycota > Dothideomycetes > Mycosphaerellales > Mycosphaerellaceae > Septoria > Septoria linicola. The sequence continues at coordinate 2,292,490 of CP099426.1, read as the reverse complement.
GAGGCTTAGTTACGTAAGGTTTTAGTTATTATTTAAAAAGATAACTAAAAGTTTACTTTACCTTAACGCTTCTATAGCCGTCGTATACTACTAATACTACTACTAACTACTATAGTATATACCTTACTATCGCTAATAAGGACTAAGGCTTAGATACTATCGTCGTTACCTCTACTAACTTAAAAGAGCCTTATTTTTCGTATACCTAGTCGACTTACTAGATCGCGCTTTCTATATCGTAAGAGACCGCTAGCGCTATAATTAATAGCTAGAAAGGAGCTATTAGAGCCGTTATTACTAAGGATTCAAGCTTCTCTACCTTTATATAGGCTAAAAAACCTTAAACTTTAAGAATTCTCTACTAGAAACTAATATCTTTAGCGATTCCTTTAGTTAGGCGAAAATTAGTAGTAAAAAGACTTTTAGGACAGAAAATTATTATCTTACTTCGCCGATCGGTAATAGAAAAGAGCTCTAGAAAGACAGATCGTAGTACTAACCTTAGAAATCGCTAGTAGAAAAGAGTTTTAGGAGTATAGATCTAGCTTAGATTTTAAGACCTAGTAGTAGAAAGTAGCTCGGGACAGCTAACTTTTATAGCGATAGTAGGCTTAGAACTTAGAAAAAGGAGTAAAATAGTAGGTTAGCTAGTAGATATAAAGTCTATACTTAAAAGTTAAGCTTAGAGAAGTAACTAGCTATATAGATACTTATCTTAGCTATAGAAAATAGCGTCGGGATAGTTAGGATTAGCTAGATTTCTACTAATCTAATAAAAGAGAAGCTCGAGAGGCTTAGATTAGAGCTCGATAGTAGCTTTAGGAATAAAAGAAGTACTTAGAATAGCTAAGATTTAGCTAGATTTCTACTAGTCTAGTAAATTATAAGCTTAGGAAGCTCTAATTAGAGCTTAATAGTAGCTTTAGGAATAAGAGAAGCGCTTAGGAAGGTTAGATTAGAGCTCTAGGAATAAAAGAAGCGCTCGAGATAGTATAGACTTAGGAAGATTAGCTCTTTTATAGTAGAGGCTAGGCTTTAGTAGCTAGATCTTAGCTTATACTCCTAATTAAGTATCGCCTATCGAATTTCTACTTCTTTAGCTCTACTAGGCTAGTTTTAGCCTTTAGCTTACTAAGTCTTCTACTTTCTCTTTAAGCTCTATTAGTAGCTAGCGTATATAACTCTCCTTTTCTTCTTAAGTTATTACTAATAGCTTACTAATAAAGATCTATAGATACTTATACCTAAGTAGAAGTCCTAGTTCTATAACCTTCTCTATTAGTAGTAGTACTTCTTCTAGCTTAACCTAATCCGGAACTAGTTTTAGGTTTTCTTATAGAAAGGTATATTTCTTAAGGTCTATCCTCTTATAGATATACTCTCGTTTTAAGCTATCTAGTTCCTTAAGCTTATATAATACACCTCTCTATAATACTTTAGATACTCTAAAAGGGCCTTCCTACCTAAACGTAAGCTTATAGAAGAAGCTAGTTTTTAACTTAGAGCGGTATACTAATACGAGATCTCCTTTCTTTAATATAGTAAGGTCTATATAGCGATATTTATTAAAGTACGCCTTGTTCTGTTCTCGGAGACGCTATTAACGTAGTCGTCCTTCTTCTATAGTCGTTTCTATAGCTTCTAGAGCTTAAGCTCGAATCGTAAGGAGCTCTACTCTAGTCTTAACCTTGCTCTAATCTATAATCTAGAAGGTACAGTATTCTAGCTCGATTAGTAGTACTACGTTATACCTAATTATTACCTCTAATAGTATTAGACTAGTAGTAGAGACTATTATCGTTCTCTCTACCTATAGAACTACTAGAATATAGTTACGAATCGTATAAAGGCCGCTATTAGAGAGCTTTAAGTAAGCGTCTAATATTGTCTTATAGCCGACTTTAATAATAGCGTTAGACTAAGAGTAGTATAGCGAAATATTAATACGTTTAACACTATACGATAGTAGTAGCTTCTCTACGTTACTAAGGTTAGTCTTATAGTTATCGAGGATAACTTCTATAGCGGCACTCTACTAGTAAAAGATCTCTTCCTATATAAACCTTACTATCTATACTAAGGAGATACTCTTTACTAGGTACTAGAATATACGTACTTCTGGCTAGCGCGATAGAGATTCGCGTATAACTATTAACGAATAGTTCTTTAAGATATACAAGCTGTCGATATACTACCTCTAGCTAACCGTAACTTAGAGTAGGATCTATAGTTCTCTAGGCACCTATCGTCTATACTAAAGACTATAAATAGTATATTACCGAATAGCGAGCGAGATTTAAGCCTAGACTCTATCCTACTACTATCGTTTCTAGATAAGATTATACGTCTGTTTAGCGCTATAGTAACCGTTCTTATAGTAGTATACTCTAATAATACGAGCTCGTACTTTAGGTTTATCGATAACTCGCTATAGAGGTCTAGCTACTCGCTCTTAGCGCTAGAGCTAGTTGTTCTTAATATAAAATAGCCGACACTTCTTCCTTAACTACTTATACTCGTTATTAGAAACTCTCTTAGGCCTTTATATTTATATAAGTATAAAAGCGATATTTATTAACTCCTAAGAGTAGATCCTATTAATTATAGGTAGCTCGCTCTAAATCACCTATATAGAGAAGGCGTTAACGTAAAAGATATCGAAGAATTACTCGTTAATTATTAGATCTACGTCTTCTTCCTATTCTATAGCCTTTATATCTTTAGGCGTAGTAGGCTTTCTCGACAAAGAATCTAGAGCTATATACTTCTTACTAGGAATATATATAACGTTAAAGTCGAAGAGGTAGATCTATACTAGCTAGCGCGTTATTACTATATTCGGCAAATTAGAGATAGCTTTATTAAGCTAGTAAACGAGGGTATTTATATTAATCTCTAGTTAGAAGTATACTCTAAATAGCTATAGTTTTAGCTTCTTTAATACCTTTAGTATATTAAGGCATTCGCGCTTTCTAGTATCGTACTTAACCTCTACTAGGTTAAATAGGCCGGACTTATATCGAACTAGATAGTAGAGAAGTAGCTCGTCTCGATTATATTAGAAAAGCGTATATCCCTAACCTTTACTACTCGAATCTATACCTATAATAATAAGTCCTACTCTTTCTCTAAAGTTAAGAGTAACTAGGGCTAGGGCTGAAACTAGTACCTTTAAGACGACGTCTTTAGCTAGTTAGTGTTTAGTAGTCTATTAAAACTTAGTATCCTTCTATAAGAGTTTAAATAGTAGAGTAAGGATAATCGTGAAACCTTTAACCTAGACGTAGTAGTACGTAACTACGTCGAGGAAGATTCGAACCTCCTTCTAATTCTCTAGAGTCGGCTATTTCTTAATCTTCGCTACTCTCGCGAAGTCTAGATAGCGACTATCGATACTAGTAAGGTAACTAACGATTACTAGTTGTTCGTAATAGAGCTATAGCTTATTAAAAGCCACGGTTATATTAGCTCGTTCTATATTATAGAGAACGTCGTCTATAGCTATAATATATTTAATAACGTAATAGTAGAGGCTAGGTTTAACCTCTTTACTATCGTACTTCGTCTTAGGCTCTTTAATACTAATATTATTAAGGAACGGCTATACCTTATACGAGATATGCTTTATAAGTACTTGATTAATAATACGAACGAACTAGGTAATAGAATTCGTAGCTCCTTATAGTAACGTTGTCTACCGTAATAGCCCTAGTAGTAAATTAAAGCCTATAAGGTCTCTATATAACTTATTAAGTAGGATTTAGTTATATCTAGAGAAGACATTAACTAACGAGGCTAGCGCGTAACCGGTAAAGTCCTTAGAGAAACCCTTAGCGTCGGGTAGTAAGTTCGAATCTCTTACGGTAACTTAATTAAACTTCTAAGCTATATTAATTAACTAATACTTCTTTAGCTTACCTACCTCTATCTTCTTACTAATAAGGAAGTACGGATTTCGATAGATACTATAGTATAGCTTAAGAGTTCTAGCTTAGATTCGTTGTCTTAGTATGTCTTCTACTATATACTATAGCGATAGGTTTAGCTTAAAGCCTAGATACTACTATAGCTCGTAAGAAACTGTTCGAATCTTCTATAGTAGAGTAATATTAGGATTAATTCGGCCTAAATACGTAAAGTCCTACGTAAAGGTAGCTTCTCGATTCCTTAGTATATAGTATAATAAATCTAGCTCCTTTAGTAGTAGTTCTATACTAGGTTTGAACTTTATAAGCCGTTTAGGCGTAAGACGTAATCTAGGCTCGATCGTTAAGAACCTCTTAGTTAGGTACTTACTATCGTAAGGTCTAGTACTAGGTAGTATAGCTACTTCCTTCTTAATATAAGTCCGTCGCTAGTCCTTTAGTCCGCTAGGGTTTAAGCCGTTAGTTATAGTAATATCTGTATTTACTAGTTTAATCTTGTTAGTAACTCGCTTATAAAGAGTATAGGCGCTAATATAATTATCTAGCTTCCGCTACCTCGTAGCCTCTTTATTACGAGCTCTCTCCGCTACTATATTAATAGTAGCTAAGATAACGTACGTCTCCTTACTAAGCTCGTCGTCTACTTTATCGGAGATAACCTCGTCGTAGAGTCTAGGTTCTTAGATAGCTAGCTCCGCCTCTCTAAGCTTCCTATAGGCAATTATCAAGTATTCGCCTCTATAATTTAAACCCTAGCTCGATTAAGGCACTAGTATAGCCTCTTTAAAACTATACCTAATACTCTAGTATAGGTCTCGCTCGTTAGTATAAGCTAGCTTAGCTTCGCTAGTAGCTAGTAAAAGCTTCTTAAGTCGACTATTTTAGCTAAATTTAGTAATATTACCTTCGACGGCTGCTACTACGAGATAGTTATACTATGTTTAAGTCTAGCTATAATTAACCTATCTTAATAGTTCGAGCTACTATCGTAGAGAGGTGCTTTATCTAATTAAGTCCGCTATAAAATAGTCCTCGAAGTAGATTACCTTTATATACGACAACTACTACGTAAGGTAGTTAAAGACTTGATTCTCTAGGAGTTTAGGGCTATTAGTAACTATAAACGAATACTAGTACTAATCGCTTATCTATCTATACTACTAGTATAGTTTAAAGTATAGTATAGGAGGTATAACGTAATTATCGTTTAAAAAGGCAACTATAGAACGTTCTACTAGCTAACCTCCCTAAGTAGAGTTTTTACCTCTAACTACTAAACCTTATACGGAAAGGGTAGTAGAAGCTTGAAAAGCTTATAATCCCTCCTCTTACTCCTCGCTATTATAAGATCTAGAGTCCTCGATAGTATACCCTATATCCTTTAGCTAGTAATTACTAAAAGTTAGAGTTCGGATACTAACTTCTATCGAATCTTAACGCGATATACGTATTAGAGCCTCTACTATACTCGTGCCGTCGACTAGAGCTAGTTCCTTAGTACTCTAGCTTTTCCTAGGACCTATTCTATAGTTCGTATATTACTACGGCTATTAAAGCCGGTAAATATAATAATATAGCCGTCTAGAGTACTAATTAAGCCTTCCTACGAGCTATTATCGTAGTTCTTAGAAGCTAGGCGTACCTGTCGCGCCTATAGCTAGCTAAGTAAGATCGGGCCGTTCGCTAGTAAGACTAGAAATAGTATCGTAACTCTTACGCTAAAGGTATCGATTAACACCTCTAGGTAGTACTTAATAAAAGTAACCTTGCCTCTAACTCCTCCTATAGTAATATTACCGAGAGAGGTTATACTGACTTAAAGCTTTCGAATATATTCGATTAGTATAATTATTAACTTAGCCCTCTCGTCGATTAAAGACTTATAAGCTATTATTCGAGAGCTGTACTTTATAGGCACGTAGATACTTAGAATAATCTAATAGACATTATTAAATAATAGAAGGATATTATTAGTCCGCTTATAAAGCTTAGAAGCGGGCCTAGGCTTAACTATATTAATCGCTATAGCGGTAACCTAGAAGGCCTTAATATTAGTTACTAAAACAGCTTTCGATAGCTCCTCCTCTACCTACTCGCTAAAGGCTTTAGATAGTAAGGAATATACGCTAATCTTAGCTCCGCTACCTCTATTCGTACGCTTCTTTATATAGAGCTTATTAAGCTTCTTACGTAGATCTATATCGTTTAGAACACGACCCTATAAGGAATACGACGCTCGTTCGCTATAGAGAATAATCTCTACTAAGCTTAACTAGACCTTAGATTCGAGTATTTTATCTATCTAGAAGACGTTAGCGTTATTATTAGCGTACGTAGCTTAGAGGTAGTTGTCTATACGCTTAGTCTTTAGAGGCTCCTTAGCCTTCTTCTACTTTTAAGTATACGTAGGAGCGACTAGAACTAGTAGACCGTTTAGGTAGTCGTATATCTACTTATCCTCGATCTTATCGTTATTATGTCTCTAAGTTTAAGAATCCTCTAACTTCCCTATATTCGTAAGGTAAGGAGCCGGCTAGTTTTTATCTTTAACCTCTTTAATACGAGAGTAACGATAAGCGCGGGTTCTTATAGCTATAGCCTAGGTCGTAATCCGCTTCTATACTCCTATTAGCTATCCTCTAACCGAACGAGAAGGATTTAGGTTCTACTTTGTCTTTACGCTATCTCTAGCTACGTAGGCGCCGATTAGATCGTCCTAATCCTCCTATATAATAGAAGCGACTTAACTAATATTAATAGGACCGTTAATACTAGCTGCCTTGTTCGCTATCCTCTACTAGCTCGCTCTTAGCGTTAATAAACGATCTATATTTTCAAGATCGATCTTCCTATAGCGCTACTCTAATACTCCTATTAATACGAACAGCTTTAGTAGTTCCTTGTCCTAGTAGTACTATATCTTTTCCGTACCTAGGCGAGGCGTCCTATAGTATATAATGCCGGTCTTTAGATCTCTATATATTAAGCCCTTAGTCTCGAACTACTATAGGTACTCGTAGTTTATAGCTATATAGCCTTCGAGCCTATATATCTAATAACCTAAAATCTTTAGAGCGATCGCTATATAGGCCTTAATTATTAACCTATTATCTATCGTAGCTAAGTTAATCGAAATCTCCTAGCTATAAGTAGGTCTTAGAATATATAGATAGTCGTGATCGTAAGACTTCGCCCGCTATCCTATCGACGAGTATAGTAGCTATAGGCCTCTTTCTTCGAGTCGACGGATCGTAGTAATTACGAGGTCTTATATACTAGCGGTAATATTATCGACGCTTACTAGTTTATAGCCTTTATAGACTACTATTTCTTTAGCCTTAAACTTAGAGTTCAGCCTTAGAGCGGACTTCTTTACTACTTCGTATAACTACTAGACGTCTCTATTACCTTCGTTATATACTTCTGTTTTAAAGTCCTTATTACTATTAATCTAACGCTAGGCTGTCTTTAAGAGCTTACTATAATCCAAGTTACTATTATTAAGGTCTAACCTAAGATAGGCCTAGAGTCTCTTACTAAAACGAAATAGAAGGCCTCGTACGAATAGAAGAGTACGAGAACGCTTATCTATATACGAAGTAGGTATAGTATTAGAGTAGAGTATAAACTGCCTTAAGTACTCTAAGAGATTATTATCCTCGCTATAGTTAACCTTATAAAGGTTCTCTATATAGTAGCGGTTTCCGAGTATATATATGTTATCGTACTTTTAGTATTCCTTAATAATCGACTCTTTGAACTTAGCGTAGTCTCGGTCGTAGAAACTATTAAGGCGCTAGTATCGTCTATGTTAGATAACTATAACCTAAGTAAGTAACTTCTTATAAAGCTATTTATTATTATTAATAAGTAGGATAGCGTAGTTCCTATATAGTACTTTAAAACGCTTAATATACTCGGTTACGTTCTTCCTATTAAAGAAGGGATTCTAGTCCGAGCTAGGTAGTAGCGGAACCTAAGCGATAATTACCTTCTAGCTTTAGGTTACTTAGATAGTCTCTATAAGTAGCTAGAACTACGCTATAGATAGTCTACCTCTTAAGCTCGGTCCTTAAAAGATATTAGCGTTAGGGTTAAGGTTAGTACCTTCTTAGTCCTCTGCTTCTATAGACATGTCGTTGTCTAGTAAAGGGAATAAAGTAAAAGCGGGTAGTAGCTTTACTAAAGATCTTCGAATTTGCTTATTAAGTAGGTTAGATAAGCTACTCTCTAGTATTTTAGGCTAGCTAATAGATACTAATTTACTTATAGAGCTTGTTCGAAGGTATTCTAAGAGTATATTATACTCTCCTTAATTAAGGTTTTTAAATAAAATATAGTTATCGTTTAAAAAGATAACTAAAAAACAAGAGTCTAAAATTTTATTAGCCGTTAGAAGGTAAATATTAAACTTTTCTTTATAATACTAGAGCTATATTAATTGTACCTAATAAGCGAAGGCATGTCGTGTCGTATAGTTCGACCGTTTATAGCTAGGCGCGTCCGTCTCGCTTATTTAGGTAATTCGCTATATAACTATAGTAGTACAATATTACGTTAGCCTATATTAAAAGTAGAGAGCGTGTTATATACTATATAATGTCAAGGAGGGTATAGCGTAGTAAAGAAGAATAGAGGATTAATCTTGAACTAACTTATATATATAGTATAGTAGTAATATACTAGGAACTAAATATAAAGTTAATTAAGTTAGTTATCTAAGAAGAGAAGAAAGAGAAGCAAGATATACCTCTTACTAAGCCTTAGGTAGATGCCTTAGGTATCTAGAACTATACTTAGAAGTCTATATCTAGACTAAATATCTAGGATATATTCTTAATACTCCTACTTATACTATATAGTTAGATCTTTTAATAGATTATCTATAGTACTTAAATACTAGTCCTAATCTTGATTAGTTATTAAGTACTTGCTTTTTAGACTAATAACTAGATAGTACTAACTATTAATCTAACAAACTTTCTATACTACTATCTTCTATAAAAAAGGTAAAAGAAATACCTTCTATAAGATCTTCCTCCTCTCTTATATAGGAGTAGATTATTTAGGACATGGACTATCTAGTAAGTTACCCCTATCCTTTCTTATAGCTAATTCTAATAGCTCCCTAGATTCCTTATAGCCTAGTCCCCTACTTAGTTATATTCTATATAGCTTCTTAGTTCCCTAATAGCCTTTAGGGTATACTATTCTTAGCTATAGGGATCTTATATTAAGCTAGAGAGCAGAGTGACTATATACTAGTAGAGGAGATAATAGCTACTATAGAGGAGGTCTTTAATATTAACTAGTACTTAGCCTTAGAGGGTGTCTAGTTCAGCTAGGTGCTATATAGTAATATTGTAGTTAGTAATAGGTCTAATATTAGTAAGAGTATTTAGGACCTTATAAAGTCTAACTAAGGAGGAGTTAAGTAACTAAAATCTTTCTTTTAGACTCCTCTTAGTTTAACTCTAAGGCTTGGAGTTATCTTTTACATATCTCTTATATAAGGTAGAGCTGCCTTATAAACTCCTAAAACTATAGTCTATTCTTTAGCTTAGTAAGACTATCTACTACTATCTCTTTTATATTTATATATTCTATAGAGATAAGTCTATTCTACTAGAGTTTTCTTATAGCATTATATAAGATATTAATATATTTAGACTTATTATAAACATATAAGTCCTTGACTAGAGTAAGAGCCGCTTAGTTATTACCTTTTAGCTAAATTAGCCTAATTCTAGTAATAGTTTCCTAGTTACTAAGGATCCTTAGTTAGTAAGAACATTCTCCTACTAACTCTAGGTATCTAAGCTCTTTTAAAAGAGTACTAAGGAACTATAACTATTTTATATATACTCCTATAGCTATATATTTAGCTTCTATTATAGATATAGCTATAGATTTCTACTTCTTACTTATTTAGGAGATTAGTATACTATAAAGGAAGAAGATATATCTAAGGATTAAGACTCTATTAGTCTTGTCTATTATATAGTTAGAGTCTATATATCTAGTAAGACAGCCTTGACTATTCTTTAAGTATCTTAGACTAAGGTCTAGGTTTGATCTTAGGTATCTAGTTAGCTTCTTTAGAGCCTTTATATGTCCTACTATTAGATTACTAATATAGGAGCTTAATCTTCTAAGGGTAAATAAAATGTCTAGTCTTATAATAGTTATAAGCTATATCTATGTTCTAATAATAGATTAGTACTCCTATTTGTTATACCTTTTATTATTTAGTCTAGTAGGCTTTAGACTTTTATAGCTGTCTATTAGTAAAAGAGTTAGTAATATAGTCTCTTAACCTATTCCTATCTTAGCTAGGTTCTCTTAGATATAGTGCTTCTAGTTAAGTTTTAGCTAGCCTTGCTATCTGTTTCTTATTAGTCTCATTCTAAGAATCTTATCTAGTTCTCTAAGATCTTTGATCTTAAAGACCTTACTAAGTTAGTCTTTAAACTAGAGGACATCTTCTAGTCTCTCTATAGTAATAGGTATATTATTAATATAGATTAGGATTATTAGGTCTTTCCTTTTCTTATAGATTAGAAGACATAGGTCTACTTCTAATTGTCTAAATCCTATTCCTTTTAGCTTTAATATATATAGCTGATTCTAGTCTCTTATAGCTTACTTTAGCCTATAGAGACTCCTTAGAACTTATAAGACTATACTAGTTAGTAGGTTAATACCTAGTAGTAGGATTATATAGATATCCTTATATAGGGTACTCTCTATAAATATATTGTTTATATCTACTTAGTGTAGAACTAGGTCCTTCTTATAGACTATAGCTATAAATCCTCTTAGAGTATCCTACCTAACTATAGAGGCAAAAGTTTCTATATAGTCTACTCTATACTTTTAAGAGAACTCTCTTATAACTAGTCTTGCCTTAAACTTTTTAATAGCTCTACTAAGCTTTCTCTTAATATTAAAGACCTATCTTAAGGTGACTAGATTAGCCTCTTTTAGTAGAACTACTATAGTCTAGGTGTTATTACTTATAAGTATATCTAGCTCCTTCTAAATAGCTTCTTACTAGAGATAACCCTACTTAGGATTACTTACTACTTCCTTATAGTTCCTTAGGATTAGAACCTTCTATTTATATATTCCTACTTCTTTAGTAGCTAAGAATATAATCTCTTTAACTTCCTCTAAGAATTCTAGGTCCTATAGGATACCTAGGTTAATAGAGCTTATAGCTAAGAAGAAAGCCTAATACTCTAGGAGCATTTCCTTGTCTAGCTAACTATTCTAATCTAGCTTAAGCCTAATTAGCTTTAGCTTCTAGTTAAATCTATTAAGTTCTTAGGATACTTTCCTCTTTCTAAGAGTTTGCCTTAGAGCTATCTACTCCTAATCTACCTCTATAGTTTCTTAAGTAGAATTCTTAGATTCTTTCTTAACTTTCCCTTAGTCTAGGAATTTTCTATACTCTCCTATATCTTCTAGTAGAGGTAGAAGTTATATAAAGAGTTTCTTTCCTTCCTAAACCTATACTAATAGCTAAGGAGGAGGAGGCTTCTACTAGCCTAGACTAGGAGTACCTAGGGTACTCCTACTAGCTTATAGAGTAGGCTAGCTAATAGTTCTTAGCCTTCTAATAGGTCTTCTTTCTAGAGCTAAACTAGGGAGATTCTTGATCTTAATATTCAAGTCTAATTCTCTACCTAGCTTATCTTTAAAGAAGATTATATTAGTATACTACTTAATAGCCTTTATATCTAGCTCCTAGAACTTTTATACCTTTATTATATTTAGACGTCGGAATAGGTAGGCCGAAACGGGTTAGTATATAGGTTAGGCTAGGTCTTAGCCTACCTATAGAACATAGTAATAGGTATAGTACAAATACCTACTCTATACTTAGATAGGTTAGGCGAACAAAAAATGAGTATAATATAGATTTTAAGTATAACTACGAAGAAGAATTATTCTAGTTAGTATCGACTATAAAAGGAAGTATATAATAGAGTAGTAAAGACAGAGAGAGAGATAATAGTAATAAGCGGAACGGATAGGCTAATCTGACGTCGACTTGAGTTTATAATATATATAGTCGGTAGACGTAGTCGGTAGCTACGTTCTAGCTCTTAAAGCTTCCCTATAGAGCGTATTACGCTTTCGCGTACTTCGACGCTATAATTTATCTACCTTTGTAACCTCTTTATTATCGCTAATACTATTAAACTTTGAAAGAGCCTTGATTTCGTTTTCAACCTCCTTATTCTACTCCTCGACTACCTCTATCTAATTACGAGTAAGTTCTAAATTAGGACAAAGAGTAGATACTTCTATAGTAAGTACTACTCTTATATTATACTTATAATCGCGATATCGATATTATAATAGTATAATATACGTAAAGGTATCTAGATTATATATCCGATTATAGCGGTTCTAATAACGTATAATACTAAAATCTCGTTCGTATCTAGTGCCTACTACTAGAATATATAGAATATCCTAGGCTATTTTCGATATAGTAGGGAATATATTAGTAAGAGCTAGCTATATGTTTATAGGATCTATTCCTTCTATATATAAGAAGTCTACTTTCTAATAGCGCTCTAGTTCGTTATTAGGCTCGACTAAGGAGGCTACGTCTAGTACTAGTTAAGCTTTATTATCGTCGCTATCGATCTCTATAGCGAAGGAGGTTAAGAAGCTTTATATACCTCGAGGCTACTATTTCGAAGCTTGTATAGTACTAGATGAAGCTTTATAATACTTTAACTACTCTACGCGTAATTTGCTCTAGTAGAGATCTTCCGAACTATCGTTATCGAAAGCGCCTCGCTTCTAGAATATACTCTTAATCGTAGAGTATATTAGTACTACTATACCGTAGTAGTCCCCGAACTATTACTAGGTCCGTTAGTAATATTAAAAGAGCTTAGTATACGCTTTGTCTAGTACCTTATAGAGTAAGACCTTCTAAGCCTCTTTCTTATACTTAAGTTTCTCGTCTACTTTGTCTAGAATATCGAAAAGAGAGTTATAGTAGCTAAGGACTAGATAGAGGCTAGGGCCCTTTATCGTACCGACGTAGGTAGTAGCCTAAGCGAAGGGTATAGTTAGAGACGTAAGGTATTCTAACTATTACTAGTCGGTATTAGATAGTACAAGTGTCGGTAGCGACTAATACTTAATAAATTTATCGATGAAGTCGCGTAGTCGACTAAAGCGAGATAGTATTATCGTAGTCGAGCTCTAATAGGTCCTTACGTCTTATATTACTCGTAGTAGTCTCGTTATAGGATACTTTTACTAGCGTACGTAAGCCTTCGGATAGGGATATAGATTCTTTAGACGCTCCCTTTAGAGATCTATAAAGCTCTCGAAACGCTAAGAACTAGAGTTTACCTATACTATAAACCTATAGACCTAGGACGATTAATAAGCGCCGACTATACTTGCCGACTACGATCGTCGACTATAACTACGATATACCTTAAACAAAAGTTTAGGTAGTCCTTTAAGAGAAGCTACTATATTAGTCTTTTAAAACCTTTCTAGGGCTCGTTAATCTTTCTTATTATCCTAAAACTCTTATAGATCGTTAATCGGCATTATTTGTAGTTATATAAAAAAGGCCTTTATAGTAAGCTATATTACGTAAGCAAAACACGGAAACCGTTCTAGAATCGTAGCTAGCGTAGTAGGCTTAATAGCCTTAATATTAGAGAAGAGATTTGCCTTATCTAGTTAAATATCTAGTACTACTAGCTCTATAAGCTCTTCGATCGAAATAGAAGGCTTTACGATTTTCACGCTATACTCTATTAAGTAAAGGCCGATAGCCTTAATACTAGCTTACGTTAGTACTAATCGAATAGATACTAGTAAGACGTATATAGACCTATAGAGTATACTATTGTTTCTAGCGTTATCGTATATAAGAGCGATTAGTCGGTCTCCGAGGCTAAACCTTTATAATATATTAAAGAGTAATTTCGAAAGTCGCTCTCTAGTATATCTACTAGTAACGTAGGGAAAGTCTAACATCGCCTCGTACTATACCTATTTAGTATCGATCTAGTAGGTACGGATAGTAAGGAATAAAGCTTTTATACCGCTAGACTACTAGCTATCGACTACGATAGTAACCTTAGAGGTTCTAGCTAGTATAGCCTTTAGATCTTCCTCGGACCTCTCTTAGACCTCTCGAAGAAGAGCCTTAATCGTCTTACTAGAGCGGAAAGGTATTTCGAGACCGAGGTTAAGGTATATATATATACGGCAGACTACGGGATTCTCGAAGAAATTAAGTAGTAGGCTATATACTACGATTATTTATATAGATACTATAGGGAAGTTATTAATACTTAGGTCTAGGTCGCCGAGGTAACCCTTACGATTTCGAGCCTAACTATATAAGCTTAATAACGTAGTCAGTAAACGTAGTCGGTAGGAACTTATATAATAGTCTTTATACTACTAGATATACTCTAGTAGTATCCCTTTTCTCTTAAATACCTATACGTACTCCTTAGTTCGAAGATAAGAACTAAGACTACTTATACTAATACGGAGGCCTAGATAGGCTAAAGAGGTCTCGTAACCTTAGTAGACTACTTTTAGCGAGGTATCCTCGATATTAATCCTCTAGTCGAAAAACTTCTAGACCTAGGAGGAATAGGTACTCTTTTATTTAATAGGTATAGTCTTTTATATCCTAAACTTATACTTATAGCGACCTTGTACCTCCTACTATCGTCGTATATACTAGTCTCTAAAGTCCGTTTTATACTCTTTCTACTATAGATATACCCTATTTACTTAAGTCTAGTCTAGAGAAGACGTAAGTATATTAATTAGAATTTTAGAGGTAGTAGGTAGTCTACTAGAGCTCTACTCTAATACTGTATATCGTAGCGTAGAGAGTACTATCGGACTAGATTCGAATTATAAAGAGTCTCTAAAAACGCTATCTTAATATCGTTATCTTAGTCGAGCACTAGACCTAAGTCCTCTAGTAGCTAGCGATAGATTTCGCTATAAAGGTAGCGTGTTTATAGGTAGTAGTATTGAAACTAGAAGAGTTGAAGAAGATAAAGGCAGACTGAATTACAAAAGTAAGAAAGAGGGGAGCCCTAGACTATCTATAAAACACGCTATAACTTTACCCTAGTACGACGTCCGTAGTAGTTCTTACTTATAGAGAAGCCTAAATTATACTAATTAGACGTAGTGAAGCCTCTTGTCCGCTAACGATAGACTAGTTAAGAACTCGGTACTAATCTCTAGATCAAGTACGCTAGGATCTATTAGATCCGTAATAATAGACGAAAAGCTAATACTAGCTCGCTCGCTCTTAAATCTAGCTTAAACTAGACTCTCGACTATAGCTTCGAGCAAAGTCTCTTTCTTATCAAGTATATATTGTTTGTTAAATATACTATAGGTAAGCTTCGCGTTTTGTCTCTACTATATAGATATAGTAGGTATAGAGAATCCGTAGGTATTCTAATCGTAGTTAGTAGGAATTAGCTATCTAAGATACTCGATAAGGATTAAGAAGTAATTAACGAAGGAGGGCTTCTAGCTAAGAACATTACGTAGTATAGCTCGGTGTTCTATCTGAAAGATGTCGTAGGGTATAGGCAAAACGCTATTAGTAATATACGACTATAGTTAATTAGTATATAGTCGGCAAATATAGTCGGCGCTTGAGATAGCTAGTAGACATACCTTAACTTAGGCTTCTAGTACTAATGTCTGAAGTAAGATAGCTAGACCTCGAAGCCGCGGTATCGTAAAAGGGGAGCTCTATATTATATTAGTAGATAGGAGTTTCTAATAGATAGGAAGACTTACGCTATCGCTATATACTTATATAGCTATAAGTTTGTCTAGCGCCTTAATCTTAGACTAGAACTCGCCGATTGCCTTATACTAGTATTAATAAGTCGCTCTACTATAGTTAGTAGAGCCTAGCGTACTAGTAGACAGCTTAATAGCGTACTTAGCCTAAATGTCCTCCTCTTAAGACAAGCTTAGTAGGTTATCGATAATAACGTTTATAGAGTTTCCCTTTAACTTAGAAGGATCTAATAGTACCTAAACCTATATACTACTATCTTCCTTTTCGAATTCTTCTAATATACCCTCTTTTCTCTTAATCTCCCTATATAGAAGGTAGAGCTCGATATACTAACCTTCTTTATCTTCCTAAGCGAGGTCTTTAGGAGATTTCTTTTCCTCTACCTTCTTAAGAGCCTTCCTCTCTCTATATAATATTAGCGCTAACTATATACGCCGACTACGTTTACTAACTATATATATAATAGTATAATAGAGACTTACCGTTGTTTAGTAAAGCTTGCCTTATAGACTAGTTTCTATTAATTAATATACGTCTTCTACGCGTCCTTGTCGAGGCTGTCCTACCCTAGTAGTATAGCTATTTGCTTTACCTTAAAACGACTAAAAGCTTGATTCTTTACTTTACGTTTTCGGTCTACTTTAGCCCTATCTTCGTCTATAGCTTGAGTACGTACGTAGTCGCGTAGTGTATTTAGATTAATCGAGTAGTCTTTAATATCCTTTCTTATCGTAGTAAGTCTTACGCGTTTCGCCTCGAGTTTAGGAAGAGACTCTACCTTACGCTTCTAACGTACTATTTCTAGGACAATTAGTATTAAAAGTGTCGCGTTCGATAGCTATAACAGTCACCTACTAAATAGTAGTAGAATTAGGCAGGTTAGACAAGCGATAGTAATATGTAATGAATTCAGTTATAAGTATAGGTAGTTAGAAAGCGAGGTTTAGAATTTATAGGAAGTAGGGAAATCTAGGGTCTAAGGGCTAACTAAGTAGGAGTAACGTCAAGGCAGGTCCGCCCCTAGATACTTTAATATAGCTTTTTAGATAATATTAGTTATCGGCATATATAGTCGGCACTTTACTATTAGATCATATTATAGTATAGGCTAATGTATCTACTAAGTCCGCCTATCCTAGGTCTCTATAGTATATCTACTAGATAGAAGAAAGATTACTTTAAAAAGAGAGGTATAGGCTAATTATATAAGACTAATAGTAGATTATAGAGACCTAGCTTTTATTCTAGAAAGGATATCTTAACTTCTTAAGAAGTACTTACTTGTTTATACTTACCTTTTCTACTATATATAACCTTATATATTAGCTAGAGATATTATAATTTTAGCTATTATATTAAGAACTATCCTATCGATCTATAGACTAGGTTTAAAACTCTTTAAGCTACTTAATAAGTTAATAGGCTTAATAGATTACTAAAATAGTATAAATCCTAAGAATCCTATAGTATATATTAATAGAATAAATATTTAGTTTTAAGATATTTTAAGGCCTAATAACGAGATACTACTATTAAGTCTATTATAGAGAAAGTTTTTCTTTAGATTTAGAAGATTCTACTAATCTTTTAGAACTAGCCTTTTTAATTAGTCTTAGAAAAGAGAGAGAGTATTACTACTTTATATTTATATATTTTATATATCTAGTATATATAGTAAAAATATTCTCTTCTATAGTATTATAGATAATTTATTATTAATAGAATAGGCCTTGGTTTAGTATAACTTAGAACTAATAGCTTATTTTTTAATTATTCTATACTAATATCTAATTATATAGATCTAGTAAACTAATATCGACTATAACTATCCTCTAGTTCTACGCTTCTAGAATTAATCAAGATAAGATTTATAGTCGGTAATCGTAGTCGGTAGTAGTTTTCCTTATATAGTACCTTCCTATTTAGGTATAGACGTAGGATCTAGTAAGTTTCTTAGTATCTCTTTAGACCCGAGGTTCTATAGCTTATAGCGTCTTAGTAAGTTTCAGTATCTTTCTAACTACCTACTTCTTCTTTCTTTACTTCCTTCCTCCTATCTCTACCCTTTCCTTTATTTCTTATACCGTTCTTCGATTACGACGCTCCGTATAGGAGCGATAATCAAGTATCGATCCCTTTAAGTCCTCCTTAGCGTTCACGATCGTATAGTCTACTAAAAGCAGCTATTCTAGATAGTACTACTTAGAAGCCTATTAAGCCTCGGAAGAAGGTTATTATAGTAAAAACGAATACTCTTTAGAAGCGTATACCTCGTAATAGTAGGTAGAAACGTCGTATTCTTAAGTTAGGTACTATTACGCTTTATTAGATTAAGAAATTATAGGGTATAATAGAACTATATATCTAACGCCTCCTATTCTAGTAGCTTGTCTACGAGATCGTTCTTACTTTTAGTAGTAGGCTACGCTATTAATTAGCGGCCTTAGAATGCCTCTAAGAGGCAGCTAAAGCGTTCCTTACTACTAAATTTGAGATATCTAATCTCCTAGCTATCTATATAAAGTAGGTTATACTATAGGCCAAGGATCTATAGCTATACTATCGTATTCGTATAAGGTTTACTAGCTAGGACGGTAGTATAGTTTAGTAGAAGCGTAAGTCTACCGACTATAGATACCGACTATATTTCTAACCTATTATCTTAGTAGATATATAGCGAGTTCCTCTAGGGAATAGAGAGGTCGTTAGTACCTTAGGCTTTAGACCCTAAATTCTAGCCCTATATTAAAACCTTACAATTTCGACCTTACGACCGTAACTCTAAATAAATATAATATTATTAATATTCTTTCGCGTTCTCGCGCGATATAGTACTTCTAGTTAACTACGCCTTCTTTAATCGTCTCGTATAAGACGCCGCTACACTTACGCCTAAATAACGCGCCCTTACTAATTAAGTATCGCGTTCTCCTACTCTATTAGCGTAAATTCAAATAGAGGGAGCTAGCGACTAGCCTTAAGGATAGGCTAATAATCCAATTCTTATCGATATATAAGACAGTAATAATAAAGACAATAATAAATACGCGCCTAAAGAGGAGGATAATAAAGACGCGCCTAAAGAGGAGAATAATAAGCCTCCTACTCTAAACAGGCCTACTACTAGTAGGAAGGGCCTTAATAGAAAGCGGCCTATTACGCAAAAAGCGCCTCGTAAGATAGTAACGAAGAAGAAGAGAAGAGCCGGTCCAAAACTTACTATAAAGAAGAAATCCCGTATCTTAAAAGTATAGTCGAATACTTAGAACGCGGCGCGAGCTAGTAGGCTTTCTAAGAAGGCTCTAGTAGTAAGGAGAGTAAGGAAGCCTTATTACTATAAGCTAGGTAGTAAGTCAAAACGTAGTCGGCAAACATAGTCGGTACGCTAATCTACTATAGTTTTAGCTCTATAAGAGATTCGTATATTTTAGAGGACTAGGGATCTACTTATTAGCAAGCTTCTCTTCTAGCGACTAGTAAGAGAGGTCGCCTACGGCTTTAAGTAGGATCTACGCTTTTAGGCCACTATACTAGAAGCGTTATAAGAGGTAGTAGAGCTCTATTTAACGAAGGTTTTTAAGAGTATATATCCTTCTATATTACTATTTAGCGGCTTATACTAACTTGTATAGGTGCTAACCTCTACGCTATCTATATAAAGCGAGTTACGATCTAGTAGAAGGACATATAGCTCGTTCGGAGAATACTTCGTATATAGAGCGTTATAGATAATAAGGGTTATTTAAAGTAGTATAGTACTACGTATTATATTCGGTATAAGGAATAGCGTTTAGGCTACTTCGAGATACCTAGCTACGTAGTAGAAGCGCGGTATCAAATTGTATTATAACTATAGCGAACGATATAAGATTACTTTCTACTTTTATACTATAAAACCTTCGTTTCCTCTTATCTCTATAGTCGGCATATGTAGTCGGCGCCTATCGTCCTTTTCACGTACTTAGATACTTAATATACGTAGATTTCAGTATACCTATGCCTATACTCCTATAGGTACCTACGTAGGTATACGCCCTAACCTATATTTTCTAGTTATAGGTACTACCTATTAAGCTTTAGCGGGTTACCCCCTAACCTATATCGATTACTAAGAATATAGGTTTAGACCTAACCCTACCCGTACTAACCTATTCCGACGTCTAATTATATTATTATAGTATCTAATAAATATAGTATCCTTTCCTCTATTTATTAGTTTATTACTCCTTGCCTACTAAGGCTATACTCTTGTATCTATATATACTATAGCTCTATATTCCTATACCTTAAGGTAGGAGACTATTAGTTTGATCCTATTAAAAGCTTTATTAGGTAAGAGCTTGAATCCCTTAATATTAGATCTATTTAGAAGCTTGTTCCTTATATATACCTATACTTTAAGAGCTTCTAGCTAAAACTTAATAGGTATCTTACTTTCTTTAAGTATTACTCTAATAGAGGCCTCTAATATTTAGATAGACCTCTTAACTACTCTATTCTAGAGTAAATTATAGGCCTTAGTTAGCTTAAGAGTAATTCTAAAGTCCTTCTCCTACTATTTAATTAAAGTAGTAATCTCTCTAGTATTGTTAGCCCTTATAGACTTAAGGAGTACTACTAACTACCTTTCTACCTTAATCCTCTAGTTCTAAAGAGTAGTTAGTGTATCTGATCTAGCCTTAAGTAGAAATGCCTATTTCTTTTTTAAGAAGTTATTAATAATCTTAAGCTACTATATAAAACCTTTTACTAATAATAGTAATAGTCTATAGATATCTACTAATATAAGAGCTAGTCTTTTAGGTCTTCTCTTAATAGACTTGCCTAGGTGTTTCTTTATCTTACCTATTATATAGATCCTATACTTATACTCTTCCTAGTTAGAGATTAGAATTCTTTCCTTTAGGTTAGTAACTTTATAAAGGTTTAAGAGTAACCCTCTTCTAAAGTATGCAAATCTTCTATACTATAGCTCCTACTGTTTTAGATCCTTCTCTAATAGGGTAGTATAGGCATTATTAACCTCTATAGGATTATATAGTAAGTAATATAACTTTTCCTATAGGAGAGGTAATATCTTACTAACAAATAGAACACCTCTAACTAGCTTAGTCTTTATAACTATTTAGCTATCTAGGGAGGTAAGAGTGAAATCAGGCTTCTAGACTCTAAATTACTTACTAAACTAATCCTATAATATAAGATTTACTCTAAGATTAGGAACAAATAGTACTCTATTAAATAGAACTTCTCCTTCTAAGATTCTCTTTATCTATACTAGTCTAGAGTAGGTTATATAAAGGTATCCTCCTCCTACCTTGATCTATACTTTCTTCCTTAGTAGCTTTACTAATCTAAAGAAGGATAGTTAGTTAGTTATATAGGATAAGGTATAGGAATCTAAGAGCTATTCTTAGAGTAACAACTTGCCTTTAGCCTTAATTATAGAATAGGCTAACTTATCTTAGTTATTATCTTCTAATAGGGAATTATTATTACTTCTAGAACTAGAGTAAGTTCTAGAATCAGAACTAGAACTAGACTCCTAGGCTGAAAATCCTTTCTTTAGAAGCTTTCTAGACTTTTCTATCCTTTAAAGCTACTTACCTATTTTCTAGACAACCTTCTTTAGCTTATTATATAATAATAACTTGTAGATAGCTTTCTTAATATGTCTAGTATTTTTTAGTAAAGGAGATCTTCTAACCCTCCCTCTAAGGAATAATCTTTAAGGGTCCTTCTAGTTCTTAGTACTATTTCTCTACTAGGATAGTTTCTTAGTAGTAGGGAGGTTAGGACAATCCTTTAACTAGTACTTCCCTTTCTTATAGAGCTAGTATATTAGTAGAGACTTTCCTTAGTAGAGCTACCTAGAATAGAATATAGCTAAACCTATATCTATCTTGTCTAGATTGTCTCTTACCTCTTAGGACTTAAGTAGAAGGAGAATAGTATCTATATCTAAGGATAGTTAAGTTATAATAGTATCCTTAGCTACTTAGTATAATATAGGTAGGGACTATAGGAGATGTTTCAGCCTTTTCTCTTAGCTCTAGTAGTAAGCTTCCTAAGGATTAATCTTAGTAATCCTCTTACCTAGGCCTCTAAGGTATCTCTATACTTTCCTAATTATCTTATTAGGTAATATCCTAAATATAATAAACTACTTAATTAGACCTATAGTATAGGACTTTAGGACTCTATTATACTTGTTCTAGAGAATTACCTATATCTTAGCTACTAGTATAGTAATATACTATATCTCTAGCTCTATCTTATTATCTTTACTAATACTATATCTAATACTAAACCTATATACTATATTGTCTTTTAAGAAGTATTAATTCTAAGTAATATATATCTAGAGGCTAGTGTCCTACTAAACTATATATAGGTTCCCTCTAACAATTAGTTAGCTAATTACCTAGAACTAGTCCTTCCCTTCTAGCTTATCTATCTGTAGCTTGAACTATCTCTTCTAGTTAGTTCTATCTAGGATTAGAATCCTTTAGCTCTTCTTGTCCTCTTAGTCTATTATAGAAATAGGTAAATAGAATAAATAATTAGTAGAATACTTTAGACTAGCTAAGGATTCTAGAGAAGAGTAATTTCTTATAGTAGAGAGACTAGCTCTAAGGGATAGGGATTCCTCGTATTTAGGAAATTACTAAGACTTAGATCTTTCTCTCTTAGTAGAGTTTCTATTACTAGGTAGTAGGAAGGCTAAGTAGCCTCTTCTAACTCTAGTAATGCTAGGTGTAATAGTAGAGAACTAGGTAGGTATTAATAAAGTAGAAACATACTACTATCTTATAGAGATCTTTACTAACTTATATACTACTAGGTGCAAACTAGCTTCGTTAGTAATATAGTTAGGGAAACTTCTAGGCTCTAAATGTTTTCTACAAACTATAAGGGATATAAGTAACCTATACTAATATAGGTTACTCCTATTTAGTACACAAACCCGGGCTTATAACCTATTAAAAGTAGAGGGCGTATTATATACTATATAATGTCAAGGAGGGTATAGCGTAGTAAAGAAGAATAGAGGATTAATCTTAAACTAACTTATATATATAGTATAGTAGTAATATACTAGGAACCAAATATAAAGTTAATTAAGTTAGTTATCTAAGAAGAGAAGAAAGAGAAGCAAGATATACCTCTTACTAAGCCTTAGGTAGATGCCTTAGGTATCTAGAACTATACTTAGAAGTCTATATCTAGACTAAACATCTAGGATACATTCTTAACAGCCTATACTATATACCGGGTCCGGGGCCTTAGACGTAATTAGTGTTCTTAGCTAAACGATTAGCGTCTAACGCCGTACTAGGGCTTATTCTAAGCGATCTATATACTAGAGGATACGAGATTACCTAGATAGGTCTAGCCTATCCTATAGCCTCTACGCTATCCGAACGAGAGCGTTTTTACGCTAAACTAGAGTCTAATCGAAGACTATTATAGGCATAGAGACCCTAAGTAAATCTCTAATATAGTAAGTCGCCTTACTATCTATCCGATAATTACTAAATAGATCCGTACTAAGAGGTACTAGAGGTTTATTACTTTTCTAGGTTAGAGCGATATCTATATTCTAGAGGCTTCTATATTATTATAGCTCTTTAAGTCGCCTCTTACGTAGGCTTCTTTTAGGCCTCTTATTAATATTTATAGTATATTAGTTCTCGCTTTAAGGCTACTATCTACCCTCTATACTTCTAGTTCTAGTATAAGAGAGAAGAGATAGCCCTACCTTTAGCTCTATTAATAGATAATAACTACCCTAATACTAACCTCCTAGGTAGGTATAAGAGTAGTCGCTATAGAACAAGACCTGTTCAGAGAGTAATAGTCTTGTAATACGTTAATTAACTAGTAGTAACGAGCTCAAAATAGTAGTCCTAAGACTAAGAGCCTATACTAGGACTATAGGACATTGAATTAATTAAGTAGAGTAAACATTCCTATCTTAGAAACGAGCTACTACCTTGCTTTTATACTAAAACTACTAAGCACGGTATATAGGTAGGCCTTTACCTTACTACTACCTAAACGTAAGCTTATAGAAGAAGCTAGTTTTTAACTTAGAGTAGTATACTAATACGAGATCTCTTTCCTTTAGTATAGTAAGATCTATATAGCGATATTTATTAAAGTACGCCTTGTTCTATTCTTAGAGACGCTATTAATATAGTCGTCCTTCTTCTATAGTCGTTTCTATAGCTTCTAGGGCTTAAGCTTAAATCGTAAGGAGCTCTACTCTAGTCTTAACCTTACTCTAATCTATAATCCGGAAGGTACGGTATTCTAGCTCGATTAGTAGTACTACTTTACGCCTAATTATTACCTCTAACGGTATTAGACTAGTAGTAGAGACTATTATCGTTCTCTCTACCTATAGAACCGCTAGAATATAGTTACGAATCGTATAAAGGCTACTATTAGAGAGCTTTAAGTAAGCGTCTAATATTGTCTTATAGCCGACTTTAATAATAGCGTTAGACTAAGGATAGTATAGCGAAATATTAATACGTTTAATACTATACGATAGTAGTAGCTTCTCTATATTACTAAGGTTAGTCTTATAGTTATTAAGGATAACTTCTATAGTAGTACTCTACTAGTAAAAGATCTCTTCCTATATAAACCTTACTATCTATACTAAGGAGATACTCTTCGCTAGGTACTAGAACATATATACTTCTAGCTAGCGTAATAGAGATTCGCGCGTAACTATTAACGAATAGTTCTTCGAGATATATAAGCCGTCGATATACTACCTCTAGCCGACTATAACTTAGAGCGGGATCTATAGTTCTCTAGATACCTATCTCCTATACTAAAGACTATAAATAGTATATTACTAAATAACGAGCGAGATTTAAGCTTAAACCCTATCCTACTACTATCGTTTCTAGATAAGATTATATATCTATTTAGCGCTACGATAACTATTCTTATAATAGTATATCTTAATAATACGAGCTCGCGCTTTAGGTTTATTAATAACTCGCTATAGAGGTCTAGCTACTCGCTCTTAACGCTAGAGCTAGTTATTCTTAATATAAAATAGCCGACACTTCTTTCTTAACCGCTTGTACTCGTTATTAGAAACTCTCTTAGATCTTTATATTCGTATAAGTACGAAAGCGATATTTATTAACTCTTAAGAGTAGATCCTATTAATCGTAGGTAGCTCGCTCTAAATTATCTATATAGAGAAAGCGTTAACGTAAAAGATATTAAAGAATTACTCGTTAATTATTAGATCTACGTCTTCTTCCTACTCTATAGCCTCTATATCTTTAGGTATAGTAGGCTTCCTCGATAAAGAATCTAGAGCTATATACTTCTTACTAGGAATATATATAACGTTAAAGTCGAAGAGGTAGATCTATACTAGCTAGGCCTTTTTACTATAATCGGTAAATTAGAGGTAGCCTTATTAAGCTAGTAAACAAGGGTATTTATATTAATCTCTAGCTAAAAGTATACTCTAAACAATTATAGTTTCAGCTTCTTTAATACCTTTAGTATACTAAGGTATTCGCGCTTTCTAGTATTATACTTAACTTCTACTAGGTTAAATAGGCCGGACTTATACTAAACTAGATAGTAGAGAAGTAGCTCGTCTCGATTATATTAGGAAAGCGTATATCTCTAACCTTTACTACTCGAATCTACGTCTACGATAATAAGTCCTATCTCTTCTCTATAGTTAAGAGTAACTAGGGCTAGAGCTGAAACTAGTGCCTTTAAGACGACGTCTTTAGCTAGTTAGTATTCGGTAGTCTATTAAAACTTAGTATCCTTCTATAAGAGTTTAAATAGTAGAGTAAGGATAATCGTGAAACCTTTAACCTAGACGTAGTAGTACGTAACTACGCCGAGGAAGATTCGAACCTTCTTCTAATTCTCTAGAGTCGGCTATTTCTTAATCTTTACTACTCTTACGAAGTCTAGATAGCGACTATCGATACTAGTAAAGTAACTAACGATTACTAGTTATTCGTAATAGAGCTATAGCTTATTAAAAGCTACTATTATATTAGCCTGTTCTATATTATAGAGAATATCGTCTATAGCTATAATATATTTAATAACGTAGTAGTAGAGGCTAGGTTTAACCTCTTTACTATCGTACTTCGTCTTAGGCTCTTTAATACTAATATTATTAAGGAACGGCTATACCTTATACGAGACATACTCTATAAGTACTTGATTAATAATACGAACGAACTAGGTAATAGAATTCGTAGCTCCTTATAGTAACGTTGTCTACTATAATAGCCCTAGCGGTAAATCAAAGCTTATAAGGTCTCTATATAATTTATCGAGTAGGACTTAGTTATATCTAGAGAAGATATTAACTAACGAGGCTAGCGCGTAACTAGTAAAGTCCTTAGAGAAACCCTTAGCGTCGAGTAGTAAGTTCGAATCTCTTATAGTAACTTAATTAAACTTCTAAGCTACGTTAATTAATCGATACTTCTTTAGCTTACCTACCTCTATCTTCTTACTAATAAGGAAGTATAGGTTTCGATAGGTACTATAGTATAGCTTAAGAGTTCTAGCTTAGATTCGTTGTCTTAGTATGTCCTCTACTATATATCGTAGAGATAGGTTTAGCTTAAAGCCTAGATACTACTATAGCTCGTAAGGAACTATCTAAATCTTCTATAGTAGAGTAATATTAGGATTAATTCGGCCTAAATACGTAAAGTCCTACGTAAAGGTAGCTTCTCGATTCCTTAGTATATAGTATAATAAATCCAGCTCCTTTAGTAGTAGTTCTATACTAGGTTTGAACTTTATAAGCTATTCGAGCGTTAGGCGTAATCTAGGCTCGATCGTCGAGAACCTCTTAGTTAAGTACTTACTATCGTAAGGTCTAGTACTAGGTAGTATAGCTACTTCTTTCTTAATATAAGTCTGTCGCTAGTCTTTTAATCCGCTAGGGTTTAAGCTATTAGTTATAGTAATATCCGTATTTACTAGTTTTATCTTATTAGTAACTCGCTTATAAAGAGTATAGGCGCTAATATAGTTATCTAGCTTCCGCTACCCTATAGCTTCTTTATTATAAGCTCTCTCTACTACTATATTAATAGCGGCCGAGATAATATACGTCTCTTCGCTAAGCTCGTCGTCTACTTTATTAGAAATAACCTCGTCGTAGGGTCTAGGTTCTTAGATAGCTAGCTCCGCCTCTCTAAGCTTCTTATAGGTAATTATTAAGTATTCGCTTCTATAATTCGAACCCTAGCTTAATTAAGGTACTAGTATAGCCTCTTTAAAACTATACCTAATACTCTAGTATAAGTCTCGCTCGTTAGTACAAGCTAGCTTAGCTTCGCTAGTAGCTAGTAAAAGCTTCTTAAGTCGACTATTTTAGCTAAATTTAGCGATATTACCTTCGACGGCCGCTACTACGAGATAGTTATACTATATTTAAGTCTAGCTATAATTAACCTGTCTTAATAGTTCGAGCTACTATCGTAGAGAGGTACTTTGTCTAATTAAGTCCGCTATAAAATAGTCTCTAAAGTAGATTACCTTTATATATAATAACTACTATATAAGGTAGTTAAAGACTTAATTCTCTAAGAGTTTAGAGCTATCGATAACTATAAACGAATACTAGTACTAATCGCTTATCTATCTATACTACTAGTATAGTTTAAAGTATATTATAGAAGGTATAACGTAATTATCGTTTAAAAAGGTAACTATAGAACGTTCCGCTAGCTAACCTCTCTAAGTAGAGTTTTTACCTCTAACTACTAAACCTTACTCGGAAAGGGTAGTAGAAGCTTGAAAAGCTTATAATCCCTCTCTCTACTCCTCGCTAATATAAGATCTAGAGTCCTCGATAGTATACTCTATATCCTTTAGCTAGTAATTACTAAAAGTTAGAGTTCGGATACTAACTTCTATTAAATCTTAACGCGATATATATATTAGAGCCTCTACTAAACTCGTACTATCGACTAGAGCTAGTTCCTTAGTACTCTAGCTTTTCCTAGGACTTGTTCTATAGTACGTATATTACTATAGCTATTAAAACTAGTAAATATAATAATACGGCTATCTAGAGTACTAATTAAGCCCTCTTAAGAGCTATTATCGTAGTTCTTAGAAGCTAGACGTACTCGCTACGCTTATAGCTAGCTAAGTAAGATCGAGCTATTTACTAGTAAGACTAGAAATAGTATAGTAACTCTTACGCTAAAGGTATCGATTAATATCTCTAGGTAGTACCTAACGAAAGTAACCTTGCCTCTAACTCCTCCTATAGTAATATTACTAAGAGGGGTTATACTAACTTAAAGCTTTCGAACGTATTCGATCGGTATAATTATTAACTTAGCTCTCTCGTTAATTAAAGACTCGTAAGCTATTATTCGAGAGCCGTACTTCGTAGGTACGTAGATACTTAAAATAATCTAATAGATATTATTAAATAATAGAAGGATATTATTAGTTCGCTTATAAAGCTTAGAAGCGAGCCTAGGCTTTACTATATTAATCGCTATAGTAGTAGCTTAGAAGGTCTTAATATCGGTCGCTAAGACAGCCTTTATTAGCTTCTCCTCTACCTACTCGCTAAAGGCTTTAGATAGTAAGGAATATACGCTAATCTTAGCTCTACTATCTCTATTCGTACGCTTCTTTATATAGAGCTTATTAAGCTTCTTAAGTAGATCTATATCGTTTAGAACACGACTCTATAAGGAATACGACGCTCGCTTACTATAGAGAATAATCTCTACTAAGCTTAACTAGACCTTAGATTCGAGTATTTTATCTATCTAGAAGACGTTAGCGTTATTATTAGCGTACGTAGCTCGAAGGTAGTTATCTATACGCTTGGTCTTTAGAGGCTCCTTTACCTTCTTCTACTTTTAAGTATATATAGGAGCGACTAGAACTAGTAGACTATTTAGGTAGTCGTATATCTACTTATCCTCGATCTTATCGTTATTACGTCTCTAAGTTTAAGAATCCTCTAACTCTTCTATATCTATAAGGTAAGGAGCCAGCTAGTTTTTATCTTTAACCTCTTTAATACGAGAGTAACGATAAGCGCGGGTTCTTATAGCTATAGCCTAGGTCGTAATCCGCTTCTATACTCCTATTAGCTATCCTCTAACCGAACGAGAAGGATTTAGGTTCTACTTTGTCTTTACGCTATCTCTAGCTACGTAGGCGCCGATTAGATCGTCCTAATCCTCCTATATAATAGAAGCGACTTAACTAATATTAATAGGACCGTTAATACTAGCTGCCTTGTTCGCTATCCTCTACTAGCTCGCTCTTAGCGTTAATAAACGATCTATATTTTCAAGATTAATCTTTCTATAGCGCTACTCTAATACTCCTATTAATATAAATAGCTTTAGTAGTTCCTTATCCTAGTAGTACTATATCTTTTCTATACCTAGGCGAGGCGTTCTATAATATATAATACTAGTCTTTAGATCTCTATATATTAAGCTCTTAGTCTTAAACTACTATAGGTACTCGTAGTTTATAGCTATATAGCCTTCGAGCCTATATATCTAATAACCTAAAATCTTTAGAGCGATCGCTATATAGGCCTTAATTATTAACCTATTATCTATCGTAGCTAAATTAACCGAAATCTCCTAGCTATAAGTAGGACTTAGAATATATAGATAGTCGTGATCGTAAGACTTTACCTACTAGCCTATCGACGAGCGTAGTAGCTATAGGCCTTCTTCTTCGAGTCGACGAATCGTAGTAATTACAAGGTCTTATATACTAGCGGTAATATTATCGACGCTTACTAGTTTACGGCCTTTATAGACTACTATTTCTCTAGCCTTAAACTTAGAGTTTAGCCTTAGAGCGGACTTCTTTACTACTTCGTATAACTACTAGATATCTCTACCGCCTTCGTTATATACTTCTAATTTAAAGTCCTTATTACTATTAATCTAACGCTAGGCTGTCTTTAAGAGCTTACTATAATCTAAGTTACTATTATTAAGGTCTAACCTAAGATAGGTCTAGAGTCTCTTACTAAAACGAAATAGAAGGCCTTATATAAATAGAAGAGTATAGGAACGCTCGTCTATATACGAAGTAGGTATAGTATTAGAGTAGAGTATAAACTACCTTAAGTACTCTAAGAGATTATTATCCTCGCTATAGTTGACCTTATAAAGGTTCTCTATATAGTAGCGGTTTCTAAGTATATATATATTATTATACTTTTAGTATTTCTTAATAATTAACTCCTTGAACTTAGTATAGTTTTGATTATAGAAACTATTAAGGCGCTAGTATCGTCTACGTTAGATAACTATAACCTAAGTAAGTAACTTCTTATAAAGCTACTTATTATTATTAATAAGTAGAATAGCGTAGTTCCTATATAGTACTTTAAAGCGCTTAATATACTCGGTTACGTTCTTCTTATTAAAGAAGGGATTCTAGTCCGAGCTAGATAGTAGCGGAACCTAAGCGATAATTACCTTCTAGCTTTAGGTTACTTAGATAGTCTCTGTAAGTAGCTAGAACTACGCTATAGATAGTCTACCTCCTAAGCTCGGTCCTTAAAAGATATTAGCGTTAGGGTTAAGGTTAGTACCTCCTTAGTCCTCCGCTTCTATAGACATGTCGTTGTCTAGTAGAGAGAATAAAGTAAAAGTAGATAGTAGCTTTACTAGTAATCTTCGAATTTGCTTATTAAGTAGGTTAGATAAGCTACTATCTAGTGTTTTAGGCTAGCTAATAGATACTAATTCACTTATAGAGCTCGTTCGAAGATATTCTAAGAGTATATTATACTCTCTTTAATTAAGGTTTTTAAATAAAATATAGTTATCGTTTAAAACGATAACTAAAAAAACAAGAGTCTAAAATTTTATTAGCTATCGAAAGGTAAACGTTAAACTTTTCTTTATAATACTAGAGCTATATTAATTATACCTAATAAGTAAGGTATATCGTGTCGTATAGTTCGACTATTTATAGCTAGGCGCGTCCGTCTCGCTTATTCGAGTAATTCGCTATATAACTATAGTAGTATAATATTACGTTAGCCTATACTATATACTAGGTCCGAGGCCTTAGACGTGATTAGTGTCCTTAGCTAAACGATTAGCGTCTAACGCCGTACTAGAGCTTATTCTAAGCGATCTATATACTAGAGGATACGAGATTACCTAGATAGGTCCGGCCTATCCTATAGTCTCTACGCTATCTAAATAAGAGCGTTTTCACGCTAAACCGGGGTCTAATCGAAGACTATTATAGGTATAGAGACCCTAAGTAAATCTCTAATATAGTAAGTCGCCTTACTATCTATACGATAATCGCTAAATAGATCCGTACTAAGAGATACTAGAGGTTTATAACTTTTCTAGGTTAGAGCGATATCTATATTCTAGAGGCTTCTATATTATTATAGCCCTTTAAGTCGCCTCTTACGTAGGCTTCTTTAGGCCTCTTATTAATGTTTATAGTACGTTAGTTCTCGCTTTAAGGCTACTATCTACCCTCTATACTTCTAGTCTCGGTATACGAGAGAAGAGATAGCTCTATCTTCGGCTCTATTAATAGATAATAACTACTCTAATACTAACCTCCTAGGTAGGTATAAGAGTAGTCGCTATAGAACAAGACCTGTTCGAAGAGTAATAGTCTTATAATACGTTAATTAAATAGTAGTAACGAGCTTAAAATAGTAGCTCTAGGACTAAGAGCCTTATACTAGGACCGTAGGACATTAAATTAATTAAGTAGAGTAAATATTACTATCTTAGAAACGAGCTACTACCTTACTTTTATACTAAAAGTACTAAGTATAGTATATAGGTAGGCCTTTACCTTACTAGTAGATTAAGGCTAAGTAAGGTAGCGAGTAATTAGTATACCTTATCGTTACTATTTACGTTATTAGATATAAAGTATTTAACCTTCTTCTTAATACCCTATTCGTAGATAACCTCTAGTATAGTATCTATAATATCTAATAAATCGTACGAGCTAAACATGTTACGTAAGCCTAGTATTACTATACGATTATAACTATATTTATTAATAAAGTATCTAAATATCTCTATTAACTCTAGCTCGTTATTAGACTTCTAACTATTAAGGGATACGATAACGTCGCTCTATACCTTACTTATAAAGCGTTAGATAGCTAGTTTTAAGCTAGTAAATAGCTTTATTAACTAACGCTAGTAGGTTATATAGTTCTAAGGTATAAGGTCTAAAATATATTAGTTTTAGAAGCTAAGGAGCTAACGTAATCGCTTTAAGGTAGTATTACGAAGTAATTAATCGTCGCCTATCTTCTACTCGAGATATACCTTCTACTAGCTAATTCGATTAAAGATAGTATAGTCGTCTATATATTATTATTTAGTAGCGAAAGAGGCTCGTATATCTCTATTAGTTTTAGCTTTTCGTTTATAACCTATACCTACTACTAGTAGTATATACTTACTATCTCGCGTCTAGTAGTAACCTTTACTAAAAGCTAGATTATATAGATAGTCGATTAGTCGTATAGTCGAGGTAATACTCTTTAATACTAAGCCTTAAGAACTAGGCTTCTTAAAGTATACTCTATAGAGCTAGTAACGCGTACTAGTCGCTACCTTAGTTAACTCTACTCTAATCTCTAGTTTCTAGTACTAGCTCGTTTTAGAGTATTTACTAGAGAGAGTTAGTATAAAGCCTTTAAAGCGTAGTCTATCTATAAGAAATCTAGTATAACTATAATAGCTAGAATAAGCTCTAGGAAGCTACGATTCGGTATATAACTTAGTAAGGTTATCGATAATAGTCTCTAAACTAAGCTCTAACTCTACGATATCTATAGTCGCGTCTATCGCTATGTTTTCAACGCGCTATTATATTATTATTATTATTAAAGTAACTATCTAGCTCTTCTAAATCTCTATAAACTCGTAAGTTATAACTCTAAGATATTACTAAACGCGCTTCTAACTACTATTACGCTATATATAACGCGTTTTAGAGTAAATACGTTTTCCTATTAGAATCGTTATAGTTTATTTAGTTATATATATTATTATAAGGTTCTATAAAGATATAAATATAATATTAGGGTTAGATCTTAGATTAGACTAGAAAGTAACAGTTTATTAATTTAGAAATACGATAAGAAAACGAGCTTAAATTTCTAATACTAGAACTATATAAATATAGAAATATTTCTATATAGAAATTTAGCTAACTATCTAAGCTTTATTTTATACTACTAAGCTTGTCTATCTAGTATATTTTAGTAATATTATTTAGTAATAGAAGAAACTATACTATAATTATAATAATAGATTACGAGGAATTTAGAGTCTTAAGCTATCGAATTTAATATTAAGCATATATAAGCGAGCTCGGTTAATATAGCTAAACTAATTAGATTATCTAATAGTACGGCTTTAGCTACTTCTTACTTTTAAACAAATATCTAATAATAATATAACTATACTAATACCCTTACTCTTAATACGCGTATAGTAAACTAGATACTTATAAAGCTATACTATCCTATATACCTATAGACTCTACTAAATTAATACTACTAAACCTAAATAGTAGAGAATAGTATAATAAACGCTCTAGCGCCGTCGTACGAAATAATCGCTATAATTTAACTAGGATATAGTTAAGGTAGGTCTATATAGCTATACTTAGCGCTATATAGTACGTATCGATATAGGCGACCGGCTACTACCTGTTTATAGTAGTACGCTAGTCCTCTCTATCTATCTATACTAAGCTTAATTAGATAGTATAGTACGTACTAAAGCGCCTATCTTTAAGCTACCCTATATCGTATTAATCTAGCTTAGAGATCTACTTCGAGTTTATTAAGCTTAGTATCTAAAGCACTATATAGCGTAGGAGGCAAGCCTTATATATAGGAAAGTACTTTAAAAGTATTAACGTTAAGTAAGCTATAGTATTATTTAGCTTCCTTTTCTAAGTTATAGATAGTAACGTACTTATCTAAAGACGGCGACTATAGATTTCGAGAATTAAAGAGCTAATAGTGTTTACGTAGAGTAAGTAATAGCTAATATACTAGTATAAAACAGCTAGATACTAGTACTAGAGACAGTTAGTATATTCGAGTAGAGTAAGGATACTAGGCGATTCTATAAATTGATTTTAGACTTCGCTACTAGACTTACTAGAGATATACGTAACCTAAGGCTAGTGTCCTTCTATACTAACGGCGTAGTAGTAGACTAGTACGTCGCGTATCGACTAGAGATCCTGTTTCTTATATATTACTAGAATACTCTTATCTTTTCTATAGACGACGAACTACGAAGTATCGTAGTAAAGAGCTCTAGATCCTAACGCTACCTAGGCTATCGTAATCCTCGGGTTTCTATATATCGCTAGCGAAAGAGCCTATAAAACTACTAAGTAGATTTTTAGGCAATTTTATATAGAGATCCGCTTAATACTACGTAGCTATAGACTTACTAGGAGGAAATATAGTATTAAGGTCTTTAATATACTTATCGTTAGCTAGCCTACTCGTAATTGAATACTCTAGAAGGTATCTATACGTAACGCTTATCTCTACGTAACGCTTAGATTTCTAAAAATCTCGACCTTTAGTCTAAGTCGTTTATACTCGTTCTACTAACTTTAAAATTTATAGAGCGTTAGCTACGTAGATAGTAGCTAATACCTAGAGGTTATTATTCTAATATCTCTTTTTCTTCTCTTAATATAGTAGATTTAAGAAACTAGTCTTATATCTTAAATTAAGTATTATTAGCTAATTAGTAAGATATACTACTAGATTATATAGTAACTATAGTTCTTATATCTAGATTATCGTATAAAGAACTTTACTCTAGTTATATAATAAGTTAATAACGAATAAATAAATAGAGATTTTAAGATTTTTAAGATTTTAGATATTAGTCTATATATAGAGCTAAAGGAACTAGATAGATATCTATCTAATATTATATACTTTAGTTAGGTATAGTAAGAGCTAGTATAGAGTAGTAGTATACTATATATAATAAGTCTTAATAGATATATAATATAACTTTAAGTATTTATTAGGAAATCTAGTAGTATAAACTATATAAAATAAGTAACTTATAATTAATTATACTTTATAAGAGAACTAATATATTCTACTTTATAAGTTTTTTTTTACTTAATATTAGCTTTATATACTCTAGTATTCTACTTAGATAATTACTTTTTTAAAAATAAGCTTTTATACTAGTATATATTACCTAATAATAGAAAATTACTACTAGAGGTTTTTATAATAGATCTAAAGTATAGCCTAGAGTATACTTTATAAAGATAGTGTTAAGAATATATCCTAGATAGTTAGTCTAGACATAGATATCTAAGTATAGTTCTAGATACCTAAGGTATCTACCTAAGGCTTAGTAAGAAGTATATCTTGCTTCTCTTTCTTCTTTTCTTAGATAACTAACTTAATTAACTTTGTATTTAGTTCCTAGTATATTACTACTATACTATATATATAAGTTAGTTTAAGATTAATCCTCTATTCTTCTTTACTACGCTATATCCTCCTTAATATTATATAGTATATAATACGCCCTCTACTTTTAACAGGTTATAAGCCCGGGTTTATATACTAAATAGGAGTAACCTATGTTAGTATAGGTTACTTATATCTCTTATAGTTTATAGAAAACATTTAGAGCCTAGAAGTTTCTCTAACTATATTACTAACAAAGCTAGTTTATACCTAGTAGTATATAAGTTAGTAAAGATCTCTATAAGATAGTAGTATGTTTCTACTTTATTAATACCTACCTAGTTCTCTACTATTACACCTAGTATTACTAGAGTTAGAAGAGGCTACCTAGCCTTCCTACTACCTAGTAATAGAAACTCTACTAAGAGAGAAAGATCTAAGTCTTAGTAATTTCCTAAATACGAGGAATCTCTGTCCCTTAGAGCTAGTCTCTCTACTATAAGAGATTACTCTTCTCTAGAATCCTTAGCTAGTCTAAAGTATTCTACTAATTATTTATTCTATTTACCTATTTCTATAATAGACTAAGAGGATAAGAAGAGCTAAAGGATTCTAATCCTAGACAGAACTAACTAGAAGAGATAGTTCAAGCTATAGATAGATAAGCTAGAAGAGAAGGACTAGTTCTAGGTAATTAGCTAACTAATTATTAGAGAGAACCTATATATAGTTTAGTAGGACACTAGTCTCTAGATATATATTACTTAGAATTAATACTTCTTAAAAGACAATATAGTATATAGGTTTAGTATTAGATATAGTATTAGTAAAGATAATAAGATAGAGCTAGAGATATAGTATGTTACTATACTAGTAGCTAAGATATAGGTGATTCTCTAGAATAAGTATAATAGAGTCCTAAAGTCCTATACTATAGGTCTAATTAAGTAGTTTATTATATTTAGGATGTTACCTAATAAGATAATTAGGGAAGTATAGAGACACCTTAGAGGCCTAGGTAAGAGGATTACTAAGATTAATCCTTAGAAAGCTTACTACTAGAGCTAAGAGAAAAGGCTAAAATATCTCCTATAGTCCCTACCTATATTATACTAAGTAGCTAAGGATACTATTATAACCTAACTATTCTTAGATATAGATACTATTCTCCTTCTACTTAAGTCTTAAGAGGTAAGAGATAATCTAGATAAGATAGATATAGGTTTAGCTATATTCTATTCTAGGTAGCCCTACTAAGAAAAGTCTCTACTAATATACTAGCTCTATAAGAAAGGGAAGTACTAGTTAAAAGATTGTCCTAACCTCTCTACTACTAAGAAACTATCCTAGTAGAGAAATAGTACTAAGAACTAGAAGAACCCTTAGGGATTATTTTTTAGAGAGAGAGTTAGAAGATCCTCTTTACTAAGAAATACTAGATATATTAAGAAAGCTGTCTATAAGTTATTATTATATAATAAGCTAAAGAAGGTTATCTAGAGAATAGGTAAGTAGTTTTAGAAGATAGAAAAGTCTAGAAAGCTTCTAAAGAAAGGATTTTTAGCCTAGAAGTCTAGTTCTAGTTCTGATTCTAGAACTTACTCTAGTTCTAGAAGTAATAATAATTCCCTATTAGAAGATAATAACTAAGATAAGTTAGCCTATTCTATAATTAAGGCTAAAGGCAAGTTATTACTCTAAGAATAGCTCTTAGATTCCTATACCTTATCCTATATAACTAACTAACTATCCTTCTTTAGATTCAGACGTCGGAATAGGTTAGTATAGGCAGGGTTAGGTTCAAACCTATGTTCTTAGTAATCGATATAGGTTAGGGGAGTAACCCGCTAAAGCTTAATAGGTAGTACCTATAACTAGAAAATATAGGTTAGGGCGTATACCTACGTAGGTACCTATAGGAGTATAGGTATAGGTATACTAAAATCTACGTATTTTGAGTATCTAAGCACGTGAAAAGGACGATAGGCGCCGACTATATATGCCGACTATAGGGATAAGAGGAAACGAAGGTTTTATAGTATAAAAGTAGAAAGTAATCTTATATCGTTTACTATAGTTATAATATAATTTGATACCGCGCTTCTACTACGTAGCTAGGTATCTCGAAGTAGCCTAAACGCTATTCCTTACGCCGAATATAATACGTAGTACTATACTACTTTAAATAACCCTTGTTATCTATAACGCCCTATATACGAAGTATTCTCTAAACGAGCTATATGTCCTTCTACTAGATCGTGACTCGCTTTATATAGATAGCGTAGAGGTTAGCACCTATATAAGTTAGTATAAGCTACTAAATAGTAATATAGAAGGATACATACTCTTAAAAACCTTCGTTAAATAGAGCTCTACTACCTCTTATAACGCTTCTAGTATAGTAGCCTAAAAGCGTAGATCCTACTTAAAGCCGTAGGCGACCTCTCTTACTAGTCGCTAGAAGGGAAGCTTACTAATAAGTAGATCCCTAGTCCTCTAAAATATACGAATCTCCTATAGGGCTAAAACTATAGTAGATTAGCGTACCGACTACGTTTGCCGACTACGTTTTAACTTACTACCTAGCTTATAGCGATAAGGCTTCCTTACTCTCCTTACTACTAGAGCCTTCTTAGAAAGCCTACTAGCTCGCGCCGCGTTCTAAGTATTCGACTATACTTTTAGGATACGGGATTTCTTCTTTATAGTAAGTTTTAGACCGGATCTTCTCTTCTTCTTCGTTACTATCTTACGAGGCGCTTTTTACGTAATAGGCTACTTTCTACTAAGGCCCTTCCTACTAGTAGTAGGCCTATTTAGAGTAGGAGGCTTATTATTCTCCTCTTTAGGCGCGTCTTTATTATCCTCCTCTTTAGGCGCGTATTTATTATTGTCTTTATTATTACTATCTTATATATCGATGAGAATTGGATTATTAGCCTGTTCTTGAGGCTAGTCGCTAGCTTCCTCTATTTGAATTTACGCTAATAGAGTAGGAGAACGCGATACTTAATTAGTAAGAGCGTGTTGTTTAGGCGTAAGTATAGTAGCGTCTTATACGAGACGATTAAAGAAGGCGTAGTTAACTAGAAGTACTATATCGCGCGAGAACGCGAAAGAACATTAATAATGTTATGTTTATTTAGAGTTACGGTCGTAAGGTCGAAATTATAAGATTTTAATATAGGGCTAGAATTTAGAGTCTAAAGCCTAAGGCACTAACGACCTCTCTATTCCCTAGAGGAACTTACTATATATCTACTAAGATAATAGGTTAGAAATATAGTCGGTATCTATAGTCGGCGGACTTACGCTTCTACTAAACTATACTACCGTTCTAGCTAGTAAACCTTATACGAATACGATAGTATAGCTATAGATCCTTAGCCTATAGTATAACCCGCTTTATATAGATAGCTAGGAGATTAGATATCTTAAATTTAGTAGTAAGGAACGCTTTAGCTACCTCTTAGAGGCATTCTAAGGCCGCTAATTAATAGCGTAGCCTACTACTGAAAGTAAGAACGATCTCGTAGACAAGCTACTAGAATAGGAGGCGTTAGATATATAGTTCTATTATACTCTATAATTTCTTAATCTAACGAAGCGTAATAGTGCCTAACTTAAGGATACGACGTTTCTACCTACTATTACGAGGTATACGCTTCCGACGAGTGTTCGTTTTTACTATAATAACCTTCTTCTAAGGCTTAATAGGCTTCTAAGTAGTACTCTCTAGAATAGCTACTTTTAGTAGACTATACGATCGTGAACGCTAAGGAGGACTTAAAGAGATCGATACTTGATTATCGCTCCTATATAGAGCGTCGTAATCGAAGAACAGTATAAGAAATAAAGGAAAGGGTAGAGATAGGAGGAAGGAAGTAAAGAAAGAAGAAGTAGGTAGTTAGAAAGATACTAAAACTTACTAAGACGCTATAAGCTATAGAACCTCGGGTCTAAAGAGATACTAAGAAACTTACTAGATCCTACGTCTATACCTAAATAGGAAGGTACTATGTAAGGAAAACTACTACTAACTACGATTGCCGACTATAAATGTTATCTTAATCAATTCTAGAAGCGTAGAACTAGAGGATAGTTATAGTCGATATTAGTTTACTAGATCTATATAATTAGATATTAGTATAGAATAATTAAAAAATAAGCTGTTAGTTCTAAGTTATACTAAACTAAGGCCTATTCTATTAATAATAAATTATCTATAATACTATAGAAGAGAATATTTTTACTATATATACTAGATATATAAAATATATAAA
The DNA here is from genome assembly GCA_024114885.1 of Septoria linicola. Lineage (NCBI taxonomy): Eukaryota > Fungi > Ascomycota > Dothideomycetes > Mycosphaerellales > Mycosphaerellaceae > Septoria > Septoria linicola. The sequence goes on along the minus strand of CP099426.1, from coordinate 2,252,929 downwards.
TATAAAGTAGTAATACTCTCTCTCTTTTCTAAGACTAATTAAAAAGGCTAGTTCTAAAAGATTAGTAGAATCTTCTAAATCTAAAGAAAAACTTTCTCTATAATAGACTTAATAGTAGTATCTCGTTATTAGGCCTTAAAATATCTTAAAACTAAATATTTATTCTATTAATATATACTATAGGATTCTTAGGATTTATACTATTTTAGTAATCTATTAAGCCTATTAACTTATTAAGTAGCTTAAAGAGTTTTAAACCTAGTCTATAGATCGATAGGATAGTTCTTAATATAATAGCTAAAATTATAATATCTCTAGCTAATATATAAGGTTATATATAGTAGAAAAGGTAAGTATAAACAAGTAAGTACTTCTTAAGAAGTTAAGATATCCTTTCTAGAATAAAAGCTAGGTCTCTATAATCTACTATTAGTCTTATATAATTAGCCTATACCTCTCTTTTTAGAGTAATCTTTCTTCTATCTAGTAGATATACTATAGAGACCTAGGATAGGCAGACTTAGTAGATATATTAGCCTATACTATAATATAATCTAATAGTAAAGTGCCGACTATATATGCCGATAACTAATATTATCTAAAAAGCTATATTAAAGTATCTAGAGGCGGACCTACCTTAACGTTACTCCTACTTAGTTAGCTCTTAGACCCTAGATTTCTCTACTTTCTATAAATTCTAAACCTCGCTTTCTAACTACCTATACTTATAACTAAATTCGTCGTATATTACTATCGCTTGTCTAACCTACCTAATTCTACTACTATTTAGTAGGTAACCGTTATAGCTATCGAACGCGACACTTTTAATACTAATTGTCCTAGAAATAGTACGTTAGAAGCGTAAGGTAGAGTCTCTTCCTAAACTCGAGGCGAAACACGTAAGACTTACTACGATAAGAAAGGATATTAAAGACTGCTTGATTAATCTAAATATACTACGCGACCGCGTACGTACTTAAGCTATAGACGAAGATAGAGCTAAAGTAGACCGAAAACGTAAAGTAAAGAATCAAGCTTTTAGTCGTTTCAAGATAAAGTAAATAGCTATACTACTAGGGTAGGACAGCCTCGATAAGGACGCGTAGAAGACGTATATTAATTAATAGAAACTAGTCTATAAGGCAAGCTTTACTAAATAACGGTAAGTCTCTATTATACTATTATATATATAGTCGGCAAACGTAGTCGGCGTATATAGTTAGCGCTAATATTATATAGAGAGAGGAAGGCTCTTAAGAAGGTAGAGGAAAAGAAATCTTCTAAAGATCTCGCTTAGGAAGATAAAGAAGATTAGTATATCGAGCTCCGCCTTCTATATAGGGAGATTAAGAGAAAAGAGGGTATATTAGAAGAATTCGAAAAGGAAGATAGTAGTATATAGGTTTAGGTACTATTAGATCCTTCTAAGTTAAAGGGAAACTCTATAAACGTTATTATCGATAACCTACTAAGCTTATCTTAAGAGGAGGATATTTAGGCTAAGTACGCTATTAAGCTATCTACTAGTACGCTAGGCTCTACTAACTATAGTAGAGCGACTTATTAATACTAGTATAAGGTAATCGGCGAGTTCTAGTCTAAGATTAAGGCGCTAGACAAACTTATAGCTATATAAGTATATAGCGATAGCGTAAGTCTTCCTATCTATTAGAAACTCCTATCTACTAATATAATATAGAGCTCCTCTTTTACGATACCGCGGCTTCGAGGTCTAGCTGTCTTACTTTAGATATTAGTACTAGAAGCCTAAGTCAAGGTATATCTACTAGCTGTCTTAAGCGCCGACTATATTTACCGACTATATACTAATTAACTATAGTCGTATATTACTAATAGCGTTTTGCCTATACCCTACGATATCTTTTAGATAGAACACTAGGCTATACTACGTAATATTCTTAGCTAGAAGCCCTCCTTCGTTAATTACTTCTTAATCCTTATCGAGTATCTTAGATAGCTAATTCCTACTAACTACGATTAGAATACCTACGGATTCTCTATACCTACTATGTCTATATAGTAGAGACAAAACGCGAAGCTTACCTATAGTATATTTAATAAACAATATATACTTAATAAGGAAGAGACTTTACTCGAAGCTATAGTCGAGAGTCTAGTTCAAGCTAGATTTAAGAGCGAGTAGGCTAGTATTAGCTTTTCGTCTATTATTACAGATCTAATAGATCCTAGCGTACTTAATCTAGAGATTAGTACCGAGTTCTTAACTAGTCTATCGTTAGCGGACAAGGGGCTTCACCGCGTCTAATTAGTATAATTTAGGCTTCTCTATAGGTAAGAACTACCGTAGACGTCGTACTAGGGTAAAGTTATAGCGTGTTTTATAGATAGTCTAGGGCTCCTCTCTTTCTTACTTTTGTAATTTAGTCTACCTTTATCTTCTTTAACTCTTCTAGTTTTAATACTACTACCTATAAACACGCTACCTTTATAGCGAAATCTATCGCTAGCTACTAGAGGACTTAGGTCTAGTACTCGACTAAGATAACGATATTAAGACAGCGTTTTTAGAGACTCTTTATAATTCGAATCTAGTCCGATAGTACCTTCTACGCTACGATATACAGTATTAGAGCGGAGCTCTAGTAGACTACCTACTATCTCTAAAATTCTAATTAATATACCTACGTCTTCTCTAGACTAGACTTAAGTAAATAGGGTATATCTATAGTAGAAAGAGTATAAAACGGACTTTAGAGACTAGTATATACGACGATAGTAGGAGGTACAAGGTCGCTATAAGTATAAGTTCAGGATATAAAAGACTATACCTATTAAATAGGAGGGTACCTATTCCTCCTAGGTCTAGAAGTTTTTCGACTAGAGGATTAATATCGAGGATACCTCGCTAAAAGTAGTCTACTAAGGTTACGAGACCTCTTTAGCCTATCTAGGCCTCTATATTAGTATAAGTAGTCTTAGTTCTTACCTTCGAACTAAGGAGTACGTATAGGTATTTAAGAGAAAGAGGATACTACTAGAGTATATCTAGTAGTATAAAGACTATTATATAAGTTCCTACCGACTACGTTTACTAACTACGTTATTAAGCTTATATAATTAGGCTCGAAATCGTAAGGGTTACCTCGGCGACCTAGACCTAAGTATTAATAACTTCCCTATAGTATCTACGCAAATAATCGTAGTATATAGCCTACTACTTAATTTCTTCAAGAATCCTATAGTCTACTATATATATATATACCTTAACCCTAGTCTCGAAATACCTTTCCGCTCTAGTAAGACGATTAAGGCTCTTCTTTAAGAGGTCTAAGAGAGGTCCGAGGAAGATCTAAAGGCTATACTAGCTAGAACCTCTAAGGTTACTATCGTAGTCGACAGCTAGTAGTCTAGTAGTATAAAAGCTTTATTCCTTACTATTCGTGCCTACTAGATCGACGCTAAATAGGTATAGTACGAGGCGATATTAGACTTTCCCTACGTTACTAGTAGATATACTAGAGAGCGACTTTCGAAATTACTCTTTAATATATTATAAAGGTTTAGCCTTAGAGACCGACTAATCGCTCTTATATACGATAACGCTAGAAACAATAGTATACTCTATAGGTCTATATACGTCTTACTAGTATCTATTCGATTAGTACTAACGTAAGCTAGTATTAAGGCTATCGGCCTTTACTTAATAGAGTATAGCGTGAAAATCGTAAAGCCTTCTATTTCGATCGAAGAGCTCGTAGAGCCGGTAGTACTAGATGTTTAACTAGACGAGGCAAATCTCTTCTCTAATATTAAGGCTATTAAGCCTACTACGCTAGCTACGATTCTAGAACGGTTTCTATGTTTTACTTACGTAATATAGCTTACTATAAAGGCCTTTTTATATAACTATAAATAATACCGATTAACGATCTATAAGAGTTTTAGGACGATAAGAAAGATTAACGAGCTCTAGAAAGGTTTTAAAAGACTAATATAGTAGCTTCTCTTAAAGGACTACCTAAACTTTTATTTAAGGTATATCGTAGTTATAGTCGACGATCGTAGTTAGTAAGTATAGTCGGCGCTTATTAATCGTCCTAGGTCTATAGGTTTATAGTATAGGTAAACTCTAGTTCTTAGCGTTTCGAGAGCTTTATAGATCTCTAAAGGGAGCGTCTAAAGAATCTATATCCCTATCTAAAGGCTTACGTACGCTAGTAAAAGTATCCTATAACGAGACTACTATAAGTAATATAAGACGTAAGGACCTATTAGAGCTCGACTACGATAATACTATCTCGCTTTAGTCGACTACGCGACTTTATCGATAAATTTATTAAGCGTTAGTCGCTACCGATACTTATACTATCTAATACCGACTAGTAACGGTTAGAATACCTTACGTCTCTAACTATGCCCTTCGCTTAGGCTACTACCTACGTCGGTACGATAAAGGGCCCTAGCCTCTATCTAGTCCTTAGCTACTATAACTCTCTTTTCGATATTCTAGATAAAGTAGACAAGAAACTTAAGTATAAGAAAGAGGCTTAGAAGGTCTTACTCTATAAGGTACTAGACAAAGCGTATACTAAGCTCTTTTAATATTACTAACAGACCTAGTAACGGTTCGAGGACTACTACGGTATAGTAGTACTACTATACCCTACGATTAAGAGTATGTTCTAGAAGCGAGGCGCTTTCGATAACGATAGTTTAGAAGATCTCTACTAGAGCAAATTACGCGTAGAGTAGTTAAAGTATTATAAAGCTTTATCTAGTACTATATAAGCTTCGAAATAGTAGCCTCGAGGTATATAAAGCTTCTTAACCTCCTTCGCTATAGGGATCGATAGCGACGATAATAAAGCTTAACTAGTACTAGACGTAGCTCCCTTAGTCGAGCCTAATAACGAACTAGAGCGCTATTAGAAAGTAGACTTCTTATATATAGAAGGAATAGATCCTATAAATATATAGCTAGCTCTTACTAATACATTCTCTACTATATCGAAAATAGCCTAGGATATTCTATATATTCTAGTAGTAGGTACTAGATACGAACGAGATTTTAGTATTATATGTTATTAGAACCGCTATAATCAGATATATAATCTAGATACCTTTACGTATATTATACTATCACGATATCGATATCGCGATTATAAGTATAATATAAGAGTAGTACTTACTATAGAAGTATCTACTCTTTATCCTGATTTAGAACTTACTTATAATTAGATAGAAGTAGTCGAGGAGTAGAATAAGGAGGTTGAAAACGAAATCAAGGCTCTTTTAAAGTTTAATAGTATTAGCGATAATAAAGAGGTTATAAAGGTAGATAAATTATAGCGTCGAAGTACGCGAAAGCGTAATACGCTCTATAAGGAAGCTTTAAGAGCTAGAACGTAGCTACCGACTACGTCTACTAACTATATATATTATAAACTCAAGTCGACGTTAGATTAGCCTATCCGTTCCGCTTATTACTATTATCCCTCTCTCTATCTTTACTACTCTATTATATACTTCCTTTTATAGTCGATACTAACTAGAATAATTCTTCTTCGTAGTTATACTCAAAACCTATATTATACCTATTTTTTATTCGCCTAACCTATCTAAGTATAGAGTAGGTATTTATACTATACCTATTACTATCTTCTATAAGTAGGCTAAGACCTAGCCTAACCTATATACTAACCCGTTTCGGCCTACCTATTCCGACGTCTATTTAGATTAGTAAAGCTACTAAGGAAGAAAGTATAGATTAAGGTAGGAGGAGGATACCTCTATATAACCTACTCTAGACTAGTATAGATAAAGAGAATCTTACAAGGAGAAGTTCTACTTAATAAGATACTATTTATTCCTAATCTTAGAGTAAATCTTATATTATAGGATTAGTTTAGTAAGTAATTTAGAGTCTAGAAGCCTAATTTCACTCTTACCTCCTTAGATAGCTAAATAGTTATAAAGACTAAGCTAGTTAGAGGTGTTCTATTTATTAGTAAGATATTACCTCTCTTATAGGAAAAGTTATATTACTTACTATATAATCCTATAGAGGTTAATAATACCTATACTACCCTATTAGAGAAGAATCTAAAATAGTAGAAGCTATAGTATAGAAGATTTATATACTTTGGAAGAGAGTTACTCTTAAACCTTTATAAAGTTACTAACCTAAAGGAAAGAATTCTAATCCCTAACTAGGAAGAGTATAAGTATAGGATCTATATAATAGGTAAGATAAAGAAATACCTAGGTAAGTCTATTAAGAGAAGACCTAAAAGACTAGCTCTTATATTAGTAGATATCTATAGACTATTACTATTATTAGTAAAGAGTTTTATATAGTAGCTTAAGATTATTAATAACTTCTTAAGAAAGAAATAGGTATTTCTACTTAAGACTAGATTAGATATACTAACTACTCTTTAGAACTAGAGGATTAAGGTAGAAAGGTAGTTAGTAGTACTCCTTAAGTCTATAAGGGCTAATAATACTAGAGAGATTACTACTTTAATTAAATAGTAAGAGAAGGACTTTAGAATTACTTTTAAGCTAACTAAGGCCTATAATTCACTCTAGAATAGAGTAGTTAAGAGGTCTATCTAAACATTAGAGGCCTCTATTAGAGTAATACTTAAAGAAAGTAAGATACTTATTAAATTTTAGCTAGAAGCTTTTAAAGTATAGGTATATATAAGGAACAAGCTCCTAAATAGATCTAATATTAAGGGATTCAAGCTCTTACCTAATAAAGCTTTTAATAGGATTAAACTAATAGTCTCTTACCTTAAGGTATAGAGATATAGAGCTATAGTATATATAGATATAAGAGTATAGCCTTAGTAGGTAAGAAGTAATAAACTAATAAATAGAGAAAAGGATACTATGTTTATTAGATACTATAATAATATAGTAAAGGTATAGAAGTTCTAGGAGCTAGATATAAAGGCTATTAAGTAATATACTAATATAATCTTCTTTAAAGATAAGCTAGGTAGAGAATTAGACTTGAATATTAAGATTAAGAATCTCTCTAGTTTAGCTCTAGAAAGAAGACCTATTAGAAGGCTAAGAACTATTAGCTAGCCTACTCTATAAGCTAGTAGGAGTACCCTAGGTGCTTCTAGTCTAGGCTAGTAGAAGCCTTCTTCTCTTTAGCTATTAGTATAGGTTTAGGAAGAAAAGAAACTCTTTATATAACTTCTACCTTTACTAGAAGATATAGGAGAGTATAGAAAATTCCTAGACTAAGAGAAAGTTAAGAAAGAATCTAAGAATTCTATCTAAGAAACTATAGAGATAGATTATAAGTAGATAGCTCTAAGGTAAACTCTTAGAAAGAGGAAAGTATCCTAAGAACTTAATAGATTTAACTAGAAGCTAAAGCTAATTAGGCTTGAGCTAGATTAGAATAGTTAGCTAGATAAGGAAATACTTCTAGAGTATTAGGCTTTCTTCTTAGCTATAAGCTCTATTAACCTAGATATCCTATAGGACTTAGAATTCTTAAAGGAAGTTAAAGAGATTATATTCTCTACTACTAAAGAAGTAGGAATATATAAATAGGAGGTTCTAATCCTAAGGAACTATAAGGAAGTAGTAAGTAATCCTAAGTAGGGTTATCTCTAGTAAGAAGCTATTTAGAAGGAGCTAGATATACTTATAAGTAATAATACCTAGACTATAGTAGTTCTACTAAAAGGGGCTAACTTAGTTACCTTAAGATAGGTCTTTAATATTAAGAGAAAGCTTAGTAGAGCTATTAAAAAGTTTAAGGCAAGACTAGTTATAAGAGAGTTCTCCTAAAAGTATAGAGTAGACTATATAGAAACTTTTACCTCTATAGTTAGGTAGGATACTCTAAGAGGATTTATAGCTATAGTCTATAAGAAGGACCTAGTTCTATACTAAGTAGATATAAATAATATATTTATAGAGAGTACCCTATATAAGGATATCTATATAATCCTACTACTAGGTATTAACCTACTAACTAGTATAGTCTTATAAGTTCTAAGAAGTCTCTATAGGCTAAAGTAAGCTATAAGAGACTAGAATCAGCTATATATATTAAAGCTAAAAGGAATAGGATTTAGATAATTAGAAGTAGACCTATGTTTTCTAATCTATAAGAAAAGGAAAGACCTAATAATCCTAATCTATATTAATAATATACCTATTACTATAGAGAGACTAGAAGATGTCCTCTAGTTTAAAGACTAACTTAGTAAGGTCTTTAAGATTAAAGATCTTAGAGAGCTAGACAAGATTCTTAGAATAAGACTAATAAGAAATAGATAGTAAGGCTAGCTAAAACTTAACTAGAAATATTATATCTAAGAGAACCTAGCTAAGATAGGAATAGGCTAAGAAACTATATTACTAACTCTTTTACTAATAGATAGCTATAAAAGTCTAAAGCCTACTAGACTAAATAATAAAAGGTATAATAAATAGGAGTACTAATCTATTATTAGAATATAGATATAGCTTATAACTATTATAAGACTAGACATTTCATTTACCCTTAGAAGATTAAGCTCCTATATTAGTAATCTAATAGTAGGATATATAAAGGCTCTAAAGAAGCTAACTAGATACCTAAGATTAAACCTAGACCTTAGTCTAAGATACTTAAGGAATAGTTAAGGCTATCTTACTAGATATATAGACTCTAACTATATAATAGATAAGACTAACAGAGTCTTAATCCTTAGATATATCTTCTTCCTTTATAGTATACTAATCTCCTAGATAAGTAAGAAGTAGAAATCTATAGCTATATCTATAATAGAAGCTAAATATATAGCTATAGGAGTATATATAAAACAGTTATAGTTCCTTAGTACTCTTTTAAGAGAGCTTAGATACCTAGAGTTAGTAGGAGAATGTTCTTACTAACTAAGGATCCTTAGTAACTAGGAAACTATTACTAGAATTAGGCTAATTTAGCTAAAAGGTAATAACTAAGCTACTTTTACTCTAGTTAAGGACTTATATATTTATAATAAGTCTAAATACATTAATATCTTATATAATACTATAAGAAAGCTCTAGTAGAATAGACTTATCTCTATAGAATATATAAATATAAAAGAGATAGTAGTAGATAGTCTTACTAAGCTAAAGAATAGACTATAGTTTTAGGAGTTTATAAGGTAGCTCTACCTTATATAAGAGATATATAAAAGATAACTCTAAGCCTTAGAGTTAAACTAAGAGGAGTCTAAAAGAAAGATTTTAGTTACTTAACTCCTCCTTAGTTAGACTTTATAAAGTCCTAAATGCTCTTACTAATATTAGACCTATTACTAACTACAATATTACTATATAGTACCTAGCTAAACTAGATACCCTCTAAGGCCAAGTACTAGTTAATATTAAAGACCTCCTCTATAGTAGCTATTATCTCCTCTACTAGTATATAGTTACTCTACTCCCTAGCTTAATATAAGATCCTTATAGCTAAGAATAGTATACTCTAAAGGCTATTAGGGAACTAAGAAGCTATATAGAATATAACTAAGTAGAGGACTAGGCTATAAGGAATCTAGAGAGCTATTAGAACTAGCTATAAGAAAGGACAAGGGTAACTTACTAGATAGTCTATATCCTAAACAATCTACTCCTATATAAGAGAGAAAGAAGATCTTATAGAAGGTATTTCTTTTACCTTTTTATAGGAGATAGTAGTATAGAAAGTTTATTAGGTTAATAGTTAGTACTATCTAGTTATTAGTCTAAAAAGTAAGTACTTAATAACTAATTAAGATTAGGACTAGTATTTAAGTACTATAGATAATCTATTAAAAGATCTAACTATATAGTATAAGTAGGAGTATTAAGAATATATCCTAGATAGTTAGTCTAGATATAGATATCTAAGCATAGTTCTAGATGCCTAAGGCATCTACCTGAGGCTTAGTAAGAAGTATATCTTGCTTCTCTTTCTTCTCTTCTTAGATAACTAACTTAATTAACTTTATATTTAGTTCCTAGTATATTACTACTATACTATATATATAAGTTAGTTTAAGATTAATCCCCTATTCTTCTTTACTACGCTATACCCTCCTTAATATTATATAGTATATAACACGCTCTCTACTTTTAATAGATAGAATAATTAAGAGTCTATTTATAAGTAGTATTTAGAATTTTCTTATAATAGATCTAAATAACTATATATTATTAGTAGTCTATAATATATTAGTTTAGAATACTTTTATAACTACTATTAAGTATATATAGAGCTTATAGCTTATTTTATATACTTATATAGTAGAAATAGTAAGATTTATTTTAAAAATATATCTATTACTTTAAGATCTATTTTTATACTAGTTATAGATCTATATTTATATTTTCCTATATCTAATCTAGAGATATATATCTATAATAGTCTAAATATATATAAATCGACTAACTAGCTAGTATAGCTCGCTAGTAATCTAGGCTTTAATTATATAAACTAATAAAGTAATACTCTTATATTAAGCTTTCTAAATAAGTTTCTTATATTCTAATCTTTAGGTTAGATTCGTAATAGTCTATATAGTCTAGTCTAAGAGTTTTAGAACTATAGCTAGAGCTAATAATAAATAGTAGTAGTACGAGTTTTCTAAAAAGTTAAGCGTTACGTAGGATTAAGCGTTACGTATAGATATCTTCTAGCGTATATCGGACTACTTCTTGTACTAAGCGACGCGCTACTCGAGGTATAAAGAATCCTATATAACTAGTCTTAAGCTTCTCTAAGCCTTCTTATTATAGTAGATCTACCTAGCCTATAATATCTTACTACGGCTGTAAAGAGACTAATACCCTATACTCTAGTCGTAAGCGACGACCTATCTTTATAATAAGATACGTACGTAAGGATTACCTAGAGGTAGCGAGCTTCCTAGTAGTAGATTCGTAGTAGATATACCTATATAGGAACCTTTACTTATATTAGTCGATACGATTATCTAACCTACGTTACTTCTATATTAAGACAGCTATTATTTATATACCGAATCCTAGAGAGTATTAATAAACTACTAGATATCGTGCTTAGCTACCCTATATAGTAGTAGAAGTTATCTCTATATAACGCTTAGACTACGTAACGCTTAAACTCTAAGAATATATCGTTATTATTTAGAGTTACTTATCTTAATAACTAATTAACCGATTCGCTTTATTTCAAGTACGTTAGATCGCCTATATACTAATCTTACTTATATTAACTTTTAGTATTATAATACAGCTTCGTTACTATTATTTCTTAATAGCTAGCTTTACTAGCTTATCTACTACTATATTGTCTAGACTATTAAATACTAGTTATTATAGCTTCTTAACTAACGTAACGTGCTTGCTTCTTCGTATTAGTCTTACTAAGGCTTATAGTTTAGTATTAAGTAGCTAGTTATATTATTTAACCTACTTCTTAAACTTCTTTATAATAGTAGTCTATCGCTATTTTTCCTCCTTATCCTTCTTTACCTATAACCTAGCTATAATACGTTATTCTTTAAGTATCTTCTATTATAAGCTCTTAAGCTATTACTCCTACTTCTTATATTATTTATCTAGCTTATTCTACTCCTTAGCCTACTTACGTTATATCTATAGCTTAAGAGTATATATAATCTTCGCTAGAGACTAAAATATCTCTTCTTAGCTACTAATAGATAATAACTACTCTAATACTAACCCTCTAGGTAGGTATAAGAGTAGTCGCTATAGAACAAGACCTGTTCAGATAGTAATAGTCTTATAATACGTTAATTAAATAGTAGTAACGAGCTTAAAATAGTAGCCCTAGGACTAAGAGCCTTATACTAGGACCGTAGGACATTGAATTAATCAAGTAGAGTGAATATTACTATCTTAGAAACGAGCTACTATCTTGCTTTTATACTAAAACTACTAAGTACGGTATATAGGTAGGCCTTTACCTTACTAATCCTCCCTTCCTTAGTATCTAACTAGATACCTAACTACTTATAGACCTTACTTAGAATTACTTAAAACTAGCTAGTTTTTCTATTAAAGTCTATTAAACTTTTAATTAGAGGCCTATTAAATAGTTACCTTTTCTAACGATAACTACTAAAAACACCTTCTTAGATCCGATTATTATTCGCTAGCTACTACTCTTCTACTATATCCTTAGAGATCTCCTTAGGAACAGCCTCTCTCTTCTTCGACGCTAATACTTCTAAGTCGCTATCTACGCTTATAAAGCTAGCTTTACTAAACATATACTTCTTAATATCTATAGCTATAGTATAGATAGTATCGAATTAAGCTTTAGCTATAGTCTACTATTTAGCTATATAGACCTTAAACTCCTTCTTACTTATACTAAAGAGCTTCTTTATTTCTATACTTACTACCTAATCTACCTATAGAACTCGGCCTACTAAGGTATCGGAAATCGAGCCTAGGCTAGTTAATAGTACCTCTATAGCGAAAGGTTTTATCGCTCGTATAGGATATATAGTACTAGAAGCTATAAAGAGTATCTACTCGCGATAGAGATATACGCTATAGATCGTAGGAACGTTAACGTAATTACTATTAGGTAGCTTATCTAACGTATAACTATTAGGGTAGGCTAGAAACACTATAGGAATTAAGCGATACTCTTCGCCTATACGAGTATACCGCTAAGAGATATAGAGGTACAAAATAACTAGCGAGCCTATATTAGTATAAGGATTCTTCTAACTAAGCTTGAGATTAGCTTTTATTTCGTTAGTAATTACTAGAGGTATAGTCTCGACGAAGCCTATACTATAGCTTTACTTATTAGCGATAATATACCTCGCTAGCTACTTCGCCTCCTTAAGGTTAAAGAGCCTATTACTAATCGTGTCCGAGGTTAGTAAAAGTCGTCCTCTATCGCTAGTATCGTCTAGAGAGATCGTAAACTAAACCTAATTAAGGCCCTTCTCCTTAAGTAGTATATTCTCGTTTAAGGCGATATACTAGAAGCTATTAGAGTAGTTAGAACCTACCTCGTCGTCGAAGAAATAAAAGGTAGTAGATAGGTAGGCTACGTACTTAATAGTTATATACGGAGTAGTAACTAGCTAGTATAGCTATAGTAAAGGATATTAGTAAAGTAGCTATTAGGATAGCGAGTACTATATACTACGAGACTAACTATACTAACTAATAGCTATGTTATACTATCGATATACTATAAACTTATACTATATAGCTTCGAGTAAAGAGTCTAGAATCTAAAATAGGCCTCTAGTAGAAAGAGAATAAAAGAGGAAGCTATAATCGGTCTAGGTACTCTTATTACTATTATAGTCTAAGAGCTCCTAAGCCCTCTAATAGACGTTAGAAGTAACCTTCAAGTCTACTTTAGTTACTACGAACTAAAAGGGTCTAAGATAGCTTCCTCCTACCTTATATATTAGAGCGTTAATATCGTCCTCTAGTTCCTAAGTATTAGTACTCTTCTTACTACGACGAGAGCGTTCTACTAGTTTAAGGAAGAAAGTATTCGCTTCTAGCTTAAACTACGTCTAGTTTTAAGTATTCTAGACGATAAGGGCTTAGAGATCGGCTATACTACCTATCTAAATAATACGCTAGTAGAGAGTATACGTTACGTTAGCTATCTTCGGTAGCTTTAAACCTATAGTATTACCTATCTTAGTTATATATTCTTTATAAAGAGGCTAGCTAAGGTATAGAAGAATATTAATTAAAGCGTAGCTCTTAGCTATCTTCTTCTTCTCCTAGATATTATCGACTTCTTTAAGAGCTCTACTAATAATTATATAGTAGTAGACTTTAGAGGTAATACTATCCTTTATATAAGCCTAGTAACGTAGATTAGGCTCTAAGTCGCTCTCTAGCTTAATTCCGCTATTATCTTCTAGTATAATTAGCGATAGGCGTTATAGACTTAGTAGCGGCTCTATTATAGGTAAAACTTAATCTTATATAGGATCGCTATTACCTAAAGTACTTAGTATAAGAGAAGTTTCGATCGAGTTAATAATAGTTTCTCTAGCGCGAATTCTAGTAAGCCTCCTACTCTTATAAAGAACGAGCGTAACTTCTCTAACTAAGCTTTTAGCTTCTATATAGTACTAGGCGATATAGTATCTCTAAGGCGAGGCTCTAGAGTCGTAAGTAAATTACCTTCTCCTTCTCCTTCTTAACTAGAGCTTCGAGTAAGACTAGATAAGGATAGGCTTTTAGGCGTAGAGGAAGAGAGACGTTTATTAGGTCTTAGGTTTCTAGAAGGAGGTAATAGTCTATAGGACATTAATAGCTATTTCTCTACTACTAGGAATACGTAGATTAGTTCTTCGAAGGTCTCTTCTTTAGTAAGCTTAACTGTAAATCTATACTAATTAAGTCTATAGCTCGCCTCTAGGCGTACTTCTCTTATCTTATAGCTAAATACGTCGACTTATAAGAGCTCTACCTTAAACTTGTTCTAGTAGCGTCTCCTATCTAAGTTTATATTAATAAAGTCTAAGCTCTACGAGCTAGGAGTCTTCTTACTTCTCTATAGCTAAAAATACTAGCTACGAGAGAATATGTTCGCTATCTACTAATAGAAATAATCTTACTTTTACTATACTAAAAAAACCTAGTCTTTAGGCTCGCTCTCTTCGAAGACGCCTTTATACTTATTTAACTATTAACGAAGGTTCCTAAGTATCTCTTTATCGTATAAGACTTAGTTAAGGAAGAGGAAGTTCTACTCGTACCTAAACTCTATACGTAGCTACTACTAGATTAAGTTTCTCTTCTTTACTAAGTCTCGGCCTTCTTAGCGTATCTTCTTTATATTATCGCGCTTTACGCTCTACGCGTTAAGGTACTTTAGTAAAATCTTAGCTAAGAGATATTTAAAGAAGTTAAATATATCGATCTTTATTCTATCGTTCGCTTCCTTAACTTACTTAAGTATTAAGTCGATACTCTCCTCCTATTCTTATAGCGTTTCTAGCGATAGAATAGCTTTAGTAGCGTTATCAAGGTTTGTTATACTAGTAAGAGGTCCGCTTAAGGCCTAGAAACTAACGAGAGAGCCTTCGCGATTAGTATAAGCGAGCGCTATACCTTATATAGAACTTAAAGAAGCTATTTTTTGTCTTTTCTTTAGAGAATCTTATCTAGGTAGTTCTTATATTAGACTTCGAATAGGTAAGGTAGAAGGCGAAAGCGCTAGTCTTAATAAACATTTAAGCGTTAAAGAACGCTAGAAAGAGGAAGTCTTATTCTTTATACGCGATAGAGAAAGAGAACGTTTTTAATTAGTCGTATTAGTAGCTTAGGGCGATATAAAGCGCGTGACTAGTAACGAGTAACTTAAATAGCGAGAAAGGTTAGGCGCGTAACTAGTTATAGAGTTTTCTATTATATTAGTTACCGCTCACGTATATAAATAGCTATATAGCGTTACTAGGTAGTAACGAAAGATAAGAATCGAACTTAATAGAAGTAAGGCTCTATAGTAACTAATTAATAGTTAATAAGGAAGAAGAGATCGTCTAGAGCGTAAAAGTAGTCTAATTATATACCTTATCGTAGTAGCGTGACTACTATTAGGATTAGAGGTCTATACGTAAGGCTTAGTTATATAAGGTTTTAGTTATCGTTTAAAAAGATAACTAAAAGTTTACTTTACCTTAACGCTTCTATAGCTGTCGTATACTACTAACGCTACTACTAACTACTATAGTATATACCTTACTATCGCTAACGAGGACTAAGACTTAGATACTATCGTCGTTACTCCTACTAACTTAAAAGAGCCTTATTTTTCGTATACCCGGTCGACTTATTAGATCGCGCTTTCCGTACTATAAGAGACTACTAGCGCTATAGTTAATAGCTAGGGAGGAGCTATTAGCGTCGCTATTACTAAAGATTCAAGCTTCTCTACTCTTACGTAGGCTGAAAACCTTAAACTTTAAGAATTCTCTACTAGAAACTAACATTTTTAGCGACTCCTTTAGTCAGGCGAAAATTAATAGTAAAAAGGACCTTTAGGATAGAAAATCATTATCTTACTTCGCCGATTAGTAATAGAAAAGGGCTCTAGAAAGATAGATTATAGTACTAACCTTAGAAATCGTTAGTAGAAAAGAGCTTCGAGAGTATAGGTCTAGCTTAGATTTTTAAGACCTAGTAGTAGAAAGTAGCTTAGAATAGCTAACTTTTATAGCGATAGTAGGCTTAGGACTTAGAAAAAGGAGTAGAGTAGTAGGTTAACTAGTAGATATAGAATCTATACTTAAAAGTTAAGCTTAGGAGAGTAACTAGCTATATAGATACTTATCTTAGCTATAGAAAATAGCGTTAGGACAGTTAGGATTAGCTAGATTTCTACTAATCTAGTAAAAGAGGAGCTTAGGAAGCTTAGATTATAGCTTGATAGTAGCTCTAGGAATAAAAGAAGTACTTAAGATAGCTAAGATTTAGCTAGATTTATACTAGTCTAGTAAATTACAAGCTTAGAAAGCTCCGATTAGAGCTTAATAGTAGCTTTAGGACTAAGAGAAGCGCTTAGAAAGGTTAGATTAGAGCTCGATAGTAGCTCTAGAAATAAAAGAAGCGCTTAAGATAGTACGATCTTAGGAAGATTAGCCTTTTTATAGTAGAGGCTAGGCTTTAGTAGCTAGATCTTAGCTTATACCTCTAATTAAGTATCGCTTATCGAATTTCTAAATCTTTAGCTCTACTAGGCTAGCTTTAGCCTTTAGCTTACTAAGTCTTCTACTTCTTCTTTAAGCTCTATTAGTAGCTAGCGTATATAACTCTCTCTTTCTTCTTAAGTTATTACTAATAGCTTACTAATAAAGATCTATAGATACTTATACCTAGGTAGAAGGCCTAGTTCTATAACCTTCTCTATTAGTAGTAGTACTTCTTCTAGTTTAACTTAATCTAGAACTAGCTTTAGGTTTTCTTATAGAAAGGTATATTTCTTAAGGTCTATCCTTAGATCCTCTTATAGATATACTCTCGTTTAGAGCTATCTAGTTCCTTAAGCTTATATAATATACTCTCCTATAATACTTTAGATACTCTAAAAGAGCCTTCCTATCTAAATATAAGCTTATAGAAGAAGCTAGTTTTTAACTTAGAGTAGTATACTAATACGAGATCTCCTTCCTTTAGTATAGTAAGATCTATATAGCGATATTTATTAAAGTACGCCTTGTTCTGTTCTCGGAGACGCTATTAATATAGTCGTCCTTCTTCTATAGTCGTTTCTATAGCCTCTAGAGCCTAGGCTCGAATCGTAAGAAGCTCTACTCTAGTCTTAACCTTGCCCTAATCTATAATCTAGAAGGTATAGTGTTCTAGTTCGATTAGTAGTACTACGTTACGTCTAATTATTACCTCTAACGGTATTAAGCTAGTAGTAGAGACTATTATCGTTCTCTCTATCTATAGAACTACTAGAATATAGTTACGAATCGTATAAAGGCTACTATTAGAGAGCTTTAAGTAAGCGTCTAATATTATCTTATAGCCGACTTTAACGATAGCGTTAGACTAAGAGTAGTATAGCGAAATATTAATACGTTTAATACTATACGATAGTAGTAGCTTCTCTATATTACTAAGGTTAGTCTTATAGTTATCGAGGATAACTTCTATAGTAGTACTCTACTAGTAAAAGATCTCTTTCTATATAAACCTTACTATCTATACTAAAAAGATACTCTTTACTAGGTACTAGAATATACGTACTTCTAGCTAGCGCGATAGAGATTCGCGTATAACTATTAACGAATAGTTCTTCGAGATATATAAGCCGTCGATATACTACCTCTAGCCGACTATAACTTAGAGCGGGATTTGTAGTTCTCTAGGTACCTATCTCCTATACTAAAGACTATAAATAGTATATTACTAAATAGCGAGCGAGATTTAAGCCTAAACCCTATCCTACTACTATCGTTTCTAGATAAGATTATACGTCTATTTAGCGCTATAGTAACCGTTCTTATAATAGTATACCTTGATAATACGAGCTCGCGCTTTAGGTTTATCGATAACTCGCTATAGGAGTCTAGCTACTTACTCTTAGCGCTAGAGCTAGTTATTCTTAATATAAAATAGCCGATACTTCTTTCTTAACCGCTTATACTCGTTATTAGAAACTCCCTTAGGTCTTTATATCTATATAAGTACGAAAGCGATATTTATTAACTTCTAAGAGTAGATCCTATTAATTATAGGTAGCTCGCTCTAAATCACCTATATAGAGAAAGCGTTAACGTAAAAGATATCGAAGAATTACTTATTAATTATTAGATCTACGTCTTCTTCCTATTCTATAGCCTTTATATCTTTAAGCGTAGTAGGCTTCCTTAATAACGAATCTAGAGCTATATACTTCTTACTAGGAATATATATAACGTTGAAGTCGAAGAGGTAGATCTATACTAGCTAGCGCGTTATTACTATATTCGGTAAATTAGAGGTAGCCTTATTAAGCTAGTAAACGAGAGTATTTATATTAATCTCTAGCTAAAAGTATACTCTAAACAACTATAGTTTTAGCTTCTTTAACGCCTTTAGTATACTAAGGTATTTACGCTTTCTAGTATTATACTTAACTTCTACTAGGTTAAATAGGCCGGACTTATACCGAACTAGATAGTAGAGAAGTAGCTCGTCTCGATTATATTAGGAAAGCGTATATCTCTAATCTTTACTACTCGAATCTACGCCTACGATAATAAGTCCTACTCCTTCTCTATAGTTAAGAGTAACTAGAGCTAGAGCTAAAACTAGTACCTTTAAGACGACGTCTTTAGCTAGTTAGTATTCGGTAGTCTATTAGAACTTAGTATCCTTCTATAAGAGTTTAAATAGTAGAGTAAGGATAATTATAAAACCTTTAACCTAGACGTAGTAGTATATAACTACGCTAAGGAAGATTCGAACCTCCTTCTAATTTTCTAGCGTCGGCTATTTCTTAATCTTTACTACTCTTATAAAGTCTAGATAGCGACTATCGATACTAGTAAGGTAACTAACGATTACTAGTTGTTCGTAATAGAGCTATAGTTTATTAAAAGCTATAGTTATATTAGCTCGTTCTATATTATAGAGAACGTCGTCTATAGCTATAATATATTTAATAACGTAATAGTAGAGGCTAGGTTTAACCTTTTTACTATCGTACTTCGTCTTAGGCTCTTTAATACTAATATTATTAAGGAACGGCTATACCTTATACGAGACATACTCTATAAGGACTTGATTAATAATATAAACGAACTAGGTAACAGAATTTATAGCTCCTTATAGTAACGTTATCTACTATAACAAGCCTAGTAGTAAATCAAAGCCTATAAGGTCTCTATATAATTTATCGAGTAGGATTTAGTTATATCTAGAGAAGATATTAACTAACGAGGCTAGCGCGTAACTAGTAAAGTCCTTAGAGAAACCCTTAGCGTCGAATAGTAAGTTCGAATCTCTTATAGTAACTTGATTAAACTTCTAAGCTACGTTAATTAATTAATACTTCTTTAGCTTACCTACCTCTATCTTCTTACTAATAAGAAAGTATAGATTTCGATAGGTACCGTAGTATAGCTTAAGAGTTCTAGCTTAGATTCGTTATCTTAGTATATCTTCTACTATATACTATAGCGATAGGTTTAGCTTGAAGCCTAGATACTACTATAGCTCGTAAGGAACTGTCTAAATCTTCTATAGTAGAGTAATATTAGGATTAATTCGGCCTAAATACGTAAAGTCCTACGTAAAGGTAGCTTCTCGGTTCCTTAGTATATAGTATAATAAATCTAGCTCCTTTAGTAGTAGTTCTATACTAGGTTTGAACTTTATAAGCCGTTTAGGCGTAAGCTATAATCTAGGCTCGATCGCTAAGAATCTCTTAGTTAGGTACTTACTATTATAAGATCTAGTACTAGGTAGTATAGCTACTTCCTTCTTAATACAAGTCCGTCGCTAGTCCTTTAACCTACTAGGGTTTGACCTATTAGTTATAGTAATATCTATATTTACCGGTTTAATCTTATTAGTAACTCGCTTATAAAGAATATAGGCGCTAATATAGTTATCTAGCTTCTACTACCCTATAGCTTCTTTATTACGAGCTCTCTCTACTACTATATTAATAGTAGCCGAGATAATATACGTCTCTTCGCTAAGCTTATCGTCTACTTAATTAGAGATAACCTCGTCGTAGAGTCTAGGTTCTTAGATAGCTAGCTCCGCCTCTCTAATCTTCCTATAGGCAATTATCAAGTATTCGCTCTCGTAATTCGAACTCTAGCTCGATTAAGATACTAGTATAGTATCTTTAAAACTGTACCTAATACCCTAGTATAAGTCTCGCTCGCTAGTATAAGCTAGCTTAGCTTTACTAGTAGCTAGTAAAAGCTTCTTAAGTCGGCTATTTTAGCTGAATTTAGTAACGTTACCTTTAATAGCCGCTACTATAAGATAGTTATACTATATTTAAGTCTAGCTATAATTGACCTATCTTAATAGTTCGAGCTACTATCGTAGAGAGGTACTTTATCTAATTAAGTCTACTATAAAATAGTCCCTAAAGTAGATTACCTTTATATACGATAACTACTACGTAAGGTAGTTAAAGACTTGATTCTCTAGGAGTTTAGAGCTGTTAGTAACTATAAACGAACACTAGTACTAATCGCTTATCTATCTATACTACTAGTATAGTTTAAAGTATAGTATAGGAGGTATAATATAATTATCGTTTAAAAAGGTAACTATAGAACGTTCTACTAGCTAACTCTCCTAAGTAGAGTTTTTATCTCTAACTACTAAACCTTATATAGAAAGGGTAGTAGAAGCTTAAAAAGCTTATAATCCCTCTCTCTACTCCTTACTATTATAAGATCTAGAGTCCTCGATAGTATACTCTATATTCTTTAGCTAGTAATTACTAAAAGTTAGAGTTTAGATACCGACTTCTATTAAATCTTAACGCGATATACGTATTAGAGCTCCTACTAAACTCGTGCCGTCGACTAGAGCTAGTTCCTTAGTACTCTAGCTTTTCCTAAGACTTGTTCTATAGTACATATATTACTACGGCTATTAAAACTAGTAAATATAATAATATAGCTGTCTAGAGTACTAATTAAGCTCTTCTAAGAGCTATTATCGTAGTTCTTAGAAGCTAGGCGTACTCGCTACGCCTATAGCTAGCTAAGCAAGATCAAGCTATTTACTAGTAAGACTAGAAATAGTATAGTAACTCTTACGCTAAAGGTATCGATTAATACCTCTAGGTAGTACCTAACGAAAGTAACCTTGCCTCTAACTCCTTCTATAGTAATATTACTAAGAGAGGTTATACCGACTTAAAGCTTTCGAACGTATTCGATTAGTATAATTATTAACTTAGCCTCCTCGTCGATTAAAGACTTATAAGCTATTATTTAAGGTCTATACTTTATAGGCACGTAGATACTTAGAATAATCTAATAGATATTATTAAATAATAGAAGAATATTATCTATCTACTCGTAAAGCTCGGAAGTAGGCCTAGGTTTCACTATATTAATTACTATAGTAGTAGCCTAGAAGGCCTTAATATTAGTCGCTAAAACAGCTTTTATTAGCTCCTCTACTATATCGTAGAAGGCTTTAGATAGTAAGGAATATACGCTAATCTTAGCTCTACTATCTCTATTTATACGTTTCTTTATATAGAGCTTATTAAGCTTCTCTTATAGATCTGTATCGTTTAGAACACGACTCTATAAGAAATACGACGCTCGCTCGCTATAGAGAATAATCTCTACTAAGCTTAACTAGATCTTAGATTCGAGTATTTTATCTATCTAGAAGACGTTAGCGTTATTATTAGCGTACGTAGCTCGAAGGTAGTTATCTATACGCTTAGTCTTTAGAGGCTCCTTAGCCTTCTTCTACTTTTAAGTATACGTAGGAGCGACTAGAACTAGTAGACTGTTTAGGTAGTCGTATATCTACTTATCCTCGATCTTATCGTTATTACGTCTCTAAGTTTAAGAATCCTCTAACTCCTCTATATCTATAAGGTAAGGAGCCGGCTAGTTTTTATCTTTAACCTCTTTAATATAAGAGTAACGATAAGCGTAGGTTCTTATAGCTATAGCCTAGGTCGTAATCTACTTCTATACTCCTATTAGCTATCTTCTAACTAGACAAGAAGGGTTTAGGTTCTACTTTGTCTTCGCGCTATCTCTAGCTACGTAGGCGCTAATTAGATCGTTCTAATCTTCCTATATAATAGAAGCGACTTAGTCGATATTAACGAGACTATCGATACTAGCTACCTTATTCGCTATCCTCTACTAGCTCGCTCTTAGCGTTAATAAACGATCTACATTTTCAAGATTAATCTTTCTATAGCGCTACTCTAATACTTCTATTAATACGAATAGCTTTAGTAGTTCCTTGTCCTAGTAGTACTATATCTTTTCTATACCTAGGCGAGGCGTTCTATAGTATATAATACTAGTCTTTAGATCTCTATATATTAAGCTCTTAGTCTCGAACTACTATAGGTACTCGTAGTTTGTAGCTATATAGCCTTCAAGCCTATATATCTAATAACCTAAAATCTTTAGAGTAATCGCTATATAGGCCTCGATTATTAACTCGTTATCTATCGTAGCTAAATTAATCGAAATCTCCTAGCTATAAGTAGGACTTAGAATATATAGATAGTCGTAATCGTAAGACTTTACCTACTATCCTATTAACGAGCGTAGTAGCTATAGGCCTCCTTCTTTAAGTCGACGAATCGTAGTAATTACAAGGTCTTATATACTAGTAGTAATATTATCGACGCTTACTAGTTTACAGCCTTTATAGACTACTATTTCTCTAGCCTTAAACTTAGAGTTTAGTCTTAAGGTAGACTTCTTTACTACTTCGTATAACTACTAGACGTCTCTACTACCTTCGTTATATACTTCTAATTTAAAGTCCTTATTATTAAGAATGTATCCTAGATAGTTAGTCTAGATATAGACTTCTAAGCATAGTTCTAGATGCCTAAGGCATCTACCTAAGGCTTAGTAAGAGGTACATCTTGCTTCTCTTTCTTCTCTTCTTAGATAACTAACTTAATTAACTTTATATTTAGTTCCTAGCATATTACTACTATACTATATATATAAGTTAGTTCAAGATTAATCCCCTATTCTTCTTTACTACGCTATACCCTCCTTAACATTATATAGTATATAATACGCTCTCTACTTTTAATAGGTTATAAGCCTAGGTTTGTATACTAAATAGGAGTAACCTATGTTAGTACAGGTTACTTATATCCCTTATAGTTTATAGAAAACATTTAGGGCCTAGAAGTTTCCCTAACTATATTACTAACGAAGCTAGTTTGTACCTAGTAGTATATAAGTTAGTAAAGATCTCTATAAGATAGTAGTATGTTTCTACTTTATTAATACCTACCTAGTTCTCTACTATTGTACCTAGTATTACTAGAGTTAGAAGAGGCTACTTAGCCTTCCTACTACCTAGTAATAGAAACTCTACTAAGAGAGAAAGATCTAAGTCTTAGTAATTTCCTAAATACGAGGAATCCCTATCCCTTAGAGCTAGTCTCCCTACTATAAGAAATTACTCTTCTCTAGAATCCTTAGCTAGTCTAAAGCATTCTACTAATTATTTATTCTATTCACCTATTTCTATAATAGACTAAGAGGACAAGAAGAGCTAAAGGATTCTAATCCTAGACAGAACTAACTAGAAGAGATAGTTTAAGCTATAGATAGACAAGCTAGAAGGGAAGGACTAGTTCTAGGCAATTAGCTAACTAATTATTAGAGGGAACCTATATATAGTTTAGTAGGATACTAGTCTCTAGATATATATTACTTAGAATCAATACTTCTTAAAAGACAATATAGTATATAGGTTTAGTATTAGATATAGTATTAGTAAAGATAATAAGATAGAGCTAGAGATATAGTATATTACTATACTAGTAGCTAAGATATAGGTAATTCTCTAGAATAAGTATAATAGAGTCCTAAAGTCCTATACTATAGGTCTAATTAAGTAGTTTGTTATATTTAGGATATTACCTAATAAGATAATTAGGGAAGTATAGAGACACCTTAGAGGCCTAGGTAAGAGGATTACTAAG
The DNA here is from genome assembly GCA_024114885.1 of Septoria linicola. NCBI lineage: Eukaryota > Fungi > Ascomycota > Dothideomycetes > Mycosphaerellales > Mycosphaerellaceae > Septoria > Septoria linicola. Next base: position 2,228,775 of record CP099426.1, on the reverse strand, counting down.
ATTAATCCTTAGGAAGCTTACTACTAGAGCTAAGAGAAAAGGCTAAAATATCTCCTATAGTCCCTACCTATATTATACTAAGTAGCTAAGGATACTATTATAACCTAACTATCCTTAGATATAGACACTATTCTCCTTCTACTTAAGTCCTAAGAGGTAAGAGACAATCTAGATAAGATAGATATAGGTCTAGCTATATTCTATTCTAGGCAGCCCTACTAAGGAAAGTCTCTACTAATATACTAGCTCTATAAGAAAGGGAAGCACTAGTTAAAGGATTGTCCTAACCTCCCTACTACTAAGAAACTGTCCTAGTAGAGAAATAGTACTAAGAACTAGAAGGACCCTTAGGGATTATTCCTTAGAGAGAGGGTTAGAAGATCCTCTTTACTAAGGAATACTAGACATATTAAGAAAGCTGTCTATAAGTTATTATTATATAATAAGCTAAAGAAGGTTATCTAGAAAATAGGCAAGTAGCTTTAGAGGATAGAAAAGTCTAGAAAGCTTTTAAAGAAAGGATTTTTAGCCTAGGAGTCTAGTTCTAGTTCTGATTCTAGAACTTACTCTAGTTCTAGAAGCAATAATAGTTCCCTATTAGAAGATAATAACTAAGATAAGTTAGCTTATTCTATAATTAAGGCTAAAGGTAAGTTATTACTCTAAGAATAGCTCTTAGATTCCTATACCTTATCCTATATAACTAACTAACTATCCTTCTTTAGATTAGTAAAGCTACTAAGGAAGAAAGTATAGATTAAGGTAGGAGGAGGATACCTCTATATAACCTACTCTAGACTAGTATAGATAAAGAGAATCTTAGGAGGGGAAGTTCTACTTAATAGGGTACTATTTGTTCCTAATCTTAAAGTAAATCTTATATTATAGGATTAGTTTAGTAAGCAATTTAGAGTCTAGAAGCCTAATTTCACTCTTACCTCCCTAGATAGCTAAACAGTTATAAAGACTAAACTAGTTAGAGGTGTTCTATTTATTAGTAAGATATTACCTCTCCTATAGGAAAAGTTATATTACTTACTATATAATCCTATAGAGGTTAATAATGCCTATACTGCCCTATTAGAGAAGGATCTGAAATAGTAGAAGCTATAGTATAGAAGATTTATATACTTTAGAAGAGAGTTACTCTTAAACCTTTATAAAGTTACTAACCTAAAGGAAAGAATTCTAATCCCTAACTAGGAAGAGTATAAGTATAGGATCTATATAATAGGTAAGATAAAGAAACACCTAGGTAAGTCTATTAAGAAAAGACCTAAAAGACTAGCCCTTATATTAGTAGATATCTATAGACTATTACTATTATTAGTAAAAGGTTTTATATAGTAGCTTAAGATTATTAATAACTTCTTAAGAAAGAAATAAGCATTTCTACTTAAGGCTAGATTAGATATACTAACTACTCTTTAGAACTAGAGGATTAAGGTAGAAAGGTAGTTAGTAGTACTCCTTAAGTCTATAAGGGCTAACAATACTAGAGAGATTACTACTTTGATTAAATAGTAGGAGAAGGACTTTAGAATTACCTTTAAACTAACTAAGGCCTATAATTCACTCTAGAATAGAGTAGTTAAGAGGTCTATCTAAATATTAGAGGCCTCTATTAGAGCAATGCTTGAAGAAAGTAAGATACCTATTAAGTTTTAGCTAGAAGCCCTTAAAGTATAGATATATATAAGGAACAAGCTTCTAAATAGACCTAATATTAAAAGATTTAAGCTCTTACCTAATAAAGCTTTTAATAAGATTAAACTAATAGTCTCCTACCTTAAGATATAGGGATATAGAGCTATAGTATATATAGATATAAGAGTATAGCCTTAGTAGGTAAGGAGTAACAAACTAATAAATAGAGGAAAGGATACTATGTTTATTAGATACTATAATAATATAGTAAAGGTATAGAAGTTCTAGGAGCTAGATATAAAGGCTATTAAGTAGTATACTAATATAATCTTCTTTAAAGATAAGCTAGGTAGAGAATTAGACTTAAATATCAAGATTAAGAATCTCTCTAGTTTAGCTCTAGAAAGAAGACCTATTAGAAAACTAAGAACTATTAGCTAGCCTACTCTATAAGCTAGTAGGAGTACCCTAGGTGCCTCTAGTCTAAGCTAGTAGAAGCCTCCTCTCCCTTAGCTATTAGTATAGGTTTAGGAAGGAAAGAAACTCTTTATATAACTTCTACCTCTACTAGAAGATATAGGAGAGTATAGAAAATTCCTAGACTAAGAGAAAGTTAAAAAAGAATCTAAGAATTCTACCTAAGAAACTATAGAGATAGATTAGGAGTAGATAGCTCTAAGGTAAACCTTTAGAAAGAGGAAAGTATCCTAAGAACTTAATAAATTTAACTAGAAGCTAAAGCTAATTAGGCTTAAGCTAGATCAAAATAGTTAGCTAGACAAAGAAATGCTCCTAGAGTATTAGGCTTTCTTCTTAGCTATAAGCTCTATTAACCTAGGTATCCTATAGGACCTAGAATTCTTAGAGGAAGTTAAAGAGATTATATTCTTAGCTACTAAAGAAGTAGGGATATATAAATAGGAGGTTCTAATCCTAAGGAACTATAAGGAAGTAGTAAGTAATCCTAAGTAGGGTTATCTCTAGTAAGAAGCTATTTAGAAGGAGCTAGATATACTTATAAGTAATAATACCTAGACTATAGTAGTCCTACTAAAAGAGGCTAACCTAGTTACCTTAAGATAGGTCTTTAATATTAAGAGAAAGCTTAGTAGAGCTATTAAAAAGTTTAAGGCAAGACTAGTTATAAGAGAGTTCTCCTAAAAGTATAGAGTAGACTATATAGAAACTTTTACCTCTATAGTTAGGTAGGATACTCTAAGAGGATTTATAGCTATAGTCTATAAGAAGGACCTAGTTCTATACTAAGTAGATATAAACAATACATTTATAGAGAGTACCCTATATAAGGATATCTATATAATCCTACTACTAGGTATTAACCTACTAACTAGTATAGTCTTATAAGTTCTAAGGAGTCTCTATAAGCTAAAGTAAGCTATAAGAGACTAGAATTAGCTATATATATTAAAGCTAAAAGGAATAGGATTCAGATAATTAGAAGTAGACCTATATCTTCTAATCTATAAGAAAAGGAAAGACCTAATAATCCTAATCTATATTAATAATATACTTATTACTATAGAGAGACTAGAAGATATCCTCTAGTTCAAAGACTAACTTAGTAAGGTCTTTAAGATTAAAGATCTTAGAGAACTAGACAAGATTCTTAGAATAAGACTTATAAGAAACAGATAGTAAGGCTAGCTAAAACTTAACTAGAAGCACTATATCTAAGAGAACCTAGCTAAGATAGGAATAGGTTAAGAGACTATATTACTAACTCTTTTACTAATAGACAGCTATAAAAGTCTAAAGCCTACTAGACTAAATAATAAAAGGTGTAACAAATAGGAGTACTAATCTATTATTAGAACATAGATATAGCTTATAACTATTATAAGACTAGATATTTTATTTGCCCTTAGAAGATTAAGCTCCTATATTAGTAATCTAATAGTAGGATATATAAAGGCTCTAAAGAAGCTAACTAGATACTTGAGATTAAACCTAGACCTTAGTCTAAGATACTTAAGGAATAGTTAAGGCTTTCTTACTAGATATATAGACTCTAACTATATAATAGACAAGACTAATAGAGTCTTAATCCTTGGATATGTCTTCTTCCTTTATAATATACTAATCTCCTAGATAAGTAAGAAGTAGAAATCTATAGCTACATCTATAATAGAAGCTAAATATATAGCTATAGGAGTATATATAAAACAGTTATAGTTCCTTAATACTCTTTTAAAAAAGCTTGGATGTCTAGAGTTAGTAGGAGAATATTCTTACTAACTAAGGATCCTTAGTAACTAGGAAACTGTTACTAGAATTAGGCTAATTTAGCTAAAAGGTAATAACTAAGCTACCCTTACTCTAGTTAAGGACTTATATATTTATAACAAGTCTAAATATATTAATATCTTATATAATACTATAAGAAAGCTCTAGTAGAACAGACTTATCTCTATAGAATATATAAATATAAAAGAGATAGTAGTAGATAGTCTTACTAAGCTAAAGAATAGACTATAGTTTTAGGAGTTTATAAGGTAGCTCTACCTTATATAAGAGATGTATAAAAGATAACTCCAAGCCTTAGAGTTAAACTAAGAGGAGTCTAAAAGAAAGATTTTAGTTACTTAACTCCTCCTTAGTTAGACTTTATAAAGTCCTAAATACTCTTACTAATATTAGACCTATTACTAACTATAATATTACTATATAGTACCTAGCTAAACTAGACACCCTCTAAGGCTAAGTACTAGTTAATATTAAAGACCTCCTCTATAGTAGCTATTATCTCCTCTACTAGTATATAGTTACTCTACTCCCTAGCTTAATATAAGATCTCTATAGCTAAGAATAGTATACCCTAAAGACTATTAGGGAACTAAGAAGCTATATAGAATATAACTAAGTAGAGGACTAGGCTATAAGGAATCTAGGGAGCTATTAGAATTAGCTATAAGAAAGGGTAGAGGCAACTTACTAGATAGTCTATGTCCTAAACAATCCACTCCTATATAAGAGAGGAGGAAGATCTTATAGAAGGCATTTCTTTTACCTTTTTGTAGAAGATAGTAGTATAGAAAGTTTGTTAGATTAATAGTTAGTACTGTCTAGTTATTAGTCTAAAAAGCAAGTACTTAATAACTAATCAAGATTAGGACTAGTATTTAAGTACTATAGATAATCTATTAAAAGATCTAACTATATAGTATAAGTAGGAGTATTAAGAATATATCCTAGATAGTTAGTCTAGATATAGACTTCTAAGCATAGTTCTAGATACCTAAGGCATCTACCTAAGGCTTAGTAAGAGGTATATCTTACTTCTCTTTCTTCTCTTCTTAGATAACTAACTTAATCAACTTTGTATTTAGTTCCTAGCATATTACTACTACACTATATGCATAAGTCAGTTCAAGATTAATCTCCTATTCTTCTTTACTACGCTATACCCTTCTTAACATTGTATAGTATATAATACGCTCTCTACTTTTAATACTTATTACTATTAATCTAACGCTAGGCTATCTTTAAGAGCTTACTATAATCTAAGTTACTATTATTAAGGTCTAACTTAAGATAGGCCTAGAGTCTCTTACTAAAACGAAATAGTAGGCCTCGTATAAATAGAAGAGTACGAGAACGCTCGTCTATATACGAAGTAGGTATAGTATTAGAGTAGAGTATAAACTACCTTAAGTACTCTAAGAGATTATTATCCTTACTATAGTTAACCTTATAAAGGTTCTCTATATAGTAGCGGTTTCTAAGTATATATATATTATCGTACTTTTAGTACTTCTTAATAATCGACTCTTTAAACTTAGTATAGTTTCGATTATAGAAACTATTAAGGCGCTAGTATCGTCTACGTTAGATAACCGTAACCTAAGTAAGTAACTTCTTATAAAGCTACTTATTATTATTAATAAGTAGAATAGCGTAGTTCCTATATAGTACTTTAAAGCGCTTAATATACTCGGTTACGTTCTCTCTATTAAAGAAGGGATTCTAGTCCGAGCTAGGTAGTAGCGGAACCTAAGCGACAATTACCTTCTAGCTTTAAGTTACTTAGATAGTCTCTATAAGTAGCTAGAACTACGTTATAGATAGTCTACCTCCTAAGCTTAGTCCTTAAAAGATATTAGCGTTAGGGTTAAGGTTAGTACCTCCTTAGTCCTCCGCTTCTATAGACATATCGTTGTCTAGTAGAAGGAATAAAGTAAAAGTAGATAGTAGCTTTACTAGTAATCTTCGAATTTACTTATTAAGTAGGTTAGATAAGCTACTATCTAGTGTTTTAGGCTAGCTAATAGATACTAATTTACTTATAGAGCTTGTTCGAAGGTATTCTAAGAGTATATTATACTCTTCTTAATTAGGTTTTTAAATAAAATATAGTTATCGTTTAAAACGATAACTAAAAACAAGAGTCTAAAAAATTTTATTAGCCGTTAGAAGGTAAACGTTATACTCTTCTTATAATACTAGAGCTATATTAATTATACCTAATAAGTAAGGTATGTCGTATCGTATAGTTCGACTATTTATAGCTAGGCGCGTCTATCTCGCTTATTCGAGTAATTCGCTAAGTAACTATAGTAGTATAATATTACGTTAGCCTATACTATATACCGGGTCTAGAGCCTTAGACGTAATTAGTGTCCTTAGCTAAACGATTAGCGTCTAACGCCGTACTAGAGCTTATTCTAAGCGATCTATATACTAGAGGATATAAGATTACCTAGATAGGTCTAGCCTATCCTATAGCCTCTACGCTATCTGAACGAGGGCGTTTTTACGCTAAACTAGAGTCTAATCGAAGACTATTATAGGTATAGAGACCCTAAGTAAATCTCCGATATAGTAAGTCGCCTTACTATCTATATAATAATTACCGAATAGATCTATACTAAGAGATACTAGAGGTTTATAACTTTTCTAGGTTAGAGCGATATCCTTATTCTAGAGGCTTCTATATTACTATAGCCCTTTAAGTCGCCTCTTACGTAAGCTCCTTTAGGCCTCTTATTAATATTCATAGTATATTAGTTCTCGTTTTAAGGCTACTATCTACCTTCTACGCTTCTAGTTCCGGTATAAGAGAGAAGAGATAGCTCTACCTTCGGCTCTATTAATAGATAATAACTACTCTAATACTAACCTCCTAGGTAGGTATAAGAGTAGTCGCTATAGAACAAGACCTGTTCGGATAGTAATAGTCTTGTAATATGTTAATTAAATAGTAGTAACGAGCTTAAAATAGTAGCTCTAGGACTAAGAGCCTTATACTAGGACCGTAGGATATTAAATTAATTAAGTAGAGTAAATATTACTATCTTAGAAACGAGCTACTACCTTGCTTTTATACTAAAACTACTAAGCACGGTATATAGGTAGGCCTTTACCTTACTACTACCTTTAGTACGTATCTCTTTAACTACTATCTTACTACGCTTACGCTTCTTCTTCTCTTTAACTAGAGCCTTATAGAAGCCCTTATTCTTAGCCTTAAGTAGTACTACGTTAGTAGTTAGCTTTAGAATAGTACTATTAAGTTTCTTAACCTTAGACTTAGTCTCTATATCTAGAACGTACTTTGTAGTCTCTTTAACGATAGCTCTAATCTACTAGAATTAAGAAGTAGATAGTCTAGAGCTACTATTACTTCTAGCTATACTAGGTCGTATCGTTAGTATTAGTTTCTTCTTCTTTAGCTTAAGCGCTTTAAGGACTATATCGTAGTAGAGAGAGTATATACTAGTAGCTTAGAAGCCTAAGAGGATATTATATTAGCTTAGAGCTTACTTCTATACTAGATAAAATAGCCTAAAGAAATTATATTTAGAGATAGAAGATAGTCCTTAATAGCGAGTAAGATAGTTATTTAGAGCGCTATAATAGTACTAAGCTAGTAGACTAAATATCTTGACGTCTAGAGGCTATAATCTATACGTTATATATAGTAGAAATATAATAACGAAGATCCTATACGCTATAGCCTATTTAAGAAACTCTATAGTAATATACGAGCTATAGCTATCTAATATAAGTATTCTCTAGTCTCTTCTATAGCGAGCTTTCTCTTTAGTAAAGCGATCGAATATCTCTTTAAGCTAGGCTATACCTAGCTTATTATCTATCTAGCCGTTCGTAGAGGATATAAATAGAGCTATATACTTCGTTATATTAAGATTCTATACCTAAGAGTCTTAGATATTACTAGAAGTAGCTTTATAGATTAGGCCTAGAGGAATTACTATACTATCTACGTAGATACAAGCTAGTATTATAATCTACTCTCTATTACTATCCTAAATACTTATAGTAAGCTCCTTAGCTTTATTAGACTACTTAGTAAAGATATACTTATACTTCTATATAAAACTAATTATAAACCTCTTCTTATCTACGTTATATATATTAGCTAGTATAATCTCGTAATCTCTTATCTTAAGCTCTAGAATATCGTAGAATAGGCCTATTATATATAGGTTCTTAGCTCGTAAGTAGTCTTTATCGAAAGAGTTAAGATATCTAGAATTAATCTTATAGTAGTATCGTTTTACGAAGTTAGTAACCTAGTTCTTTCCTAGTACTCTCTCTCTAATCTCTATAGCGAATATATAGACCTAAGTAGGAGTTAGTAGTATACTTAGCTATATAAGCTTATTAATATACTCTACGAGCGTTCTTTCCTAGGTATCGTTAAAGAGTTATTAGGACTCGATTTTATGTCGTATTAAAGCTATAGTTCTATTCTACCGTCTACTAAGCTTATAACGATAGATATAATACTCTTTAGTAATCTATAATATATTATACTTATCTAATAGGGCTAGGGCCTTAAGTGTAGCCTTAATTAGGTCTATATTAGCTATCTAATTAATGTTGTAACATGCATAGTTTGAAGCCAAAGTTGAGCGTCACGTGTGCCGAGCGTTACGCGGGGATGACTTCTATGAGCCTTGTAGCAAATAGTGGTACAGCTAGTAGTCGTGCTGCTACATGTGCAGGCTGCCATTTCTCACGGCTCGCTTAGGGTTTCGATTCTACACTACAAGTCGACATGCTAGGAGCGTAGCTATTCGCAGGCAAGCCGCTCCTTCGCATTTTCTTTAGACCTCTATACGAGCAGGAGCTTCATCTTTGCTATTAGCAGGGTACTTGCACACACTTATTGGAGCAACGCGGGTGACACCAGGGGTTGTGGTAAGAGCTTGCTGTTCTGCTCGGGAACCAGTCCGCGATCGCGTAGCTGGCAGGCTCGCCATCAAGTGATATTGGTAGTAGAGACTGAATATTGCAAGCTCTTGATCGAGGAGTAGACTTCTTTGACTCCAACTCACGTCGCCATCCAACACCCTAAACCCTAACCCGAAGGAGCTTTGAGTGTTGGAAACAGATCTTATCAAGAGAACAAAGAGAAGACTTACGTAAGGTGTAGGACTGTTATGAAATTTGATACGGTTCGGGCTACGAAGTCCTCCGACGGAGTTGCCAGCTACCCTGCTCAACAGGGTGTCATTGGTACAAGCAGCGGAGTATGTCGGTGTGGGTGCAGTAATAGTCGTGTTACCACCGTCTACAGCCTGCACACTCGTGACAGTGACAGTCGTGCTCGGTCTCTCCGTCTCGATTGCTGTGATTGTGGACAGTGAGGTCTGGCCGGTCACGATGGTGGTCTCTGTGACGGTGGACTGTCGAGGAACATCAGCGAGGAGTACACAGCTCCCTTCTGTTGGCAAACCATACCTCAACAGTTGACGCTGGAGTGGTGATCACTTTTGTGGCCTTCACAGTCTTTGTTGAGGCTGTCGTCGTGCACCCTTCGGTACTGTAAACAGTACACACTACTTTGCTAGGGCCACGCGTTTTGTGTCGACAGTTTTTGCGTCGTTCCAGGCCCATCTGCAACGGGCTTTCATAGTCTCTTTTGTCGGCCCGATTGTTCTCGGGAGATGCTGTAGTGGTTACCGATATACCCCGTAGCTGGATGTTCGATGCTGCAAGCGTAAGGTTTCGACTTCAGTATATAGTGAAGGCAGTAACTGGTTTCGTGCAAAGGAGAATTTAACGTCACAGGATAAGCCGCCACTAGTTCCCCTCCGAGAAACAATTAGTTAGCGAGTCTGAAGATCCAACTGCTCGGCCTGCCGGGACGTGGTAACGCTGCCGCGCCGGCGGCCACACACCGAGTTTCCTGAGTCCTGACTCACTAACTAGCCTGGAACGTCTGCAGACAGTGCCTATGTGGCCGGCGGCGGACGCATGAGTTCTGCTGCTTAGTAGTAGCCTGTACTTAGCTAGAGAGGGATAAACCACACTGCTCACACCACCTCAGCCTACAGTAGTGCCTCCATCATGGTAGCGCACACCCTTGTCATCACCAATGTCCTTCGCATCGACTGTGGACGAAGGATCTAGGCAACCCGGATTGCCGACTAAAACAACAAACGTTTTCAGAACTTTCAAGCTTCAGGGAAGGGATACTCAGTACCTCTCTTCAGGGCCTTGATCGACTGCTCTTCTCTAGTGGCAGTCGACTCGTGCAGAAGCCGGCTGGTGGTAACGTCGGCAGTGCAGATGCAGGTCACAACTTTCTGCTCGCTGAGCAATCGTGACATGTCCACCATTGTCTTTGTGACCTGGGCGCAACACATCGGAGAACGCCATGCTTCCATCCCACTCCCGCTGGTGGACGCTGGAAGTGCACGAGTGCTGCCTCCTGAGCTCAAGCTCGGAGAGTCAGCCCCAATATTGTGACCCTTCGCTTAGGGTTGTTCGCTGCGTCGTAAGTGCGAGGAGCTGGAAGCAGAACGGCGACAAATGAGGCTGGCTCATCACTCTGGATTCTGAGCACACATCAATCTGGTACGACGAAGTAGAGCTTCTTCCTACCTCAGTCTCGCCGCTGGCCTAGTCGTATTCGACGATGCTGGTCTTGGCAGTCTCCAGTTTAGCCACGACTGAAGAGTTACAACACAACGTCGAGTTTAGTGGTGCTTCGGCAGCAGGTGGATTCCTTGGTGAGTGGAGTCAAAGTCTGCATCTCCCTGTGCCCTTCTACACGGTCGCAAATTGACCAGGAGAGCTCACATCTGGCAACATGTGAAGGCCATTCCGAGCCTGCGAGTGCGTCATCCAGCGAGCTGTGTTGCGAGCTTCTCAACGCGCAACCACACTTCCGCTTTTGCCAAGAAATGGTGTCAGCCGTATCATCGCATCGCTTTCTTGTCGGATGCCTCGCCTTTGATCCATTATTCTTGATGAATTTCTTCGGACATGATCATCTGGGAGCGCATCAGTCTCTGATACTGAGGTTGGAGAACGATGCCGATTAGGCGCATTGGCGGCAGACCAACGGGCAGCAACGGCTTTTCGACACCAGACTGCCTCCGCGCAGCCCACGTCCTGCTCTTTACAATCGTCAAGATGACTCTCATGATGTCGAGCTCAAGAGGAACACTTTCTCGCATCTCTCCTACGATCCTGAGCTGGAGCATACCAAGAGATCTTGGCCGCTCGTCTACTGATAAGAGCTGCATCCAGGACTGGTCCCTGAACAGCCTATCTCTTGAGACCATGTCTAAGTTAGCTAGGAGCTACATGTTGTAGAACGCGATGATTGCAGCACCTGGCTTCGTCATGACTAGCCTCTGCCGCCGACTGAGCATCCTAGCTACGTGCTGCTCACGCCTATCGTGGACAACTTACTGGAACGTGGCCGAGTTGTTATCTCTCGGCAGCATGCCCATTCTAATACAATGGATCTGCCCTTGCTGTTCAGACCTTTGCATGGGCATCTTCTGCTTCCGCGCCACTCTCGTGAAGCGCACATTTTGGAACAGCTGGAAACATGAGTGACATAGCACAGATCACAGAATGGCCCGAATACAACGTCAATCCCCAAGGCGGCGATCCTCTGACACAGGACTTGACGTCGCCGTATGACAAAGGCGATCTCTGCTGGATGGCAGTATGCACCATACTGTGCTGGCAGATCACACCGGTGAGCATCATCCAGAATTGAAGACAAATGATCATAAAAGCTGACGATCTTCAGGCCATCGGCTTCCTCTATGCAGGCATGCATCGACGTAAAGCAGCCTTGACAATGGTCTTTCAATCACTGTTCTGCGCATGCGCTTGCGGGATACAGTTCTGGGTCTATGGCTACTCACTATATCAGGTCAGCAGGTCCCACATGTACAAAGTATCGATGGAGTTGACATCCCACAGTCCCGTAGTACTAATCCCTTCCTCGGCGACCTTTCACTCGCCGGTCTACACAATGTCCTCGCATCTCCTTCTTTGGCAAATCCAGACATCCCAGATCTTCTCTACGCCTGCTTCGGCTTCACTTTCGTCACAGCAACAGCCATGATCTTGGCCGGCGCAATGCTTGAGCGAGGCAGATTGTGGCCCAGTATGCTCTTTCTTCTCTGCTGGACCACTTTCGTCTATTATGTGCTTGCATACTTTGAATGGAATCCGAATGGTTGGCTGCTCAAGCTGGGCGTTCTTGACTTCGCAGGTAAGCTGACTAGTTAGCAGACTGAAAAGCAAGCCAATGACGCTAACGCCTTCTCAGGATCTGGTCCCGTCCACATCGCCAGTGGCTTTTCAGCGTTGGCATGGAGCATGATGCTTGGACCTCGATTGTCTGAGACCGCTACCACTGATCGCCAGAATATTGTCCACCACAAGCCGCACAATCCATTCCTAGTCGGCTTGGGGACAATTCTCATCTGGTGGGCAATTTGAAGTGGCCATCTCGAGCTTGGCTAATTGGAATTATAGGTTCGGCTGGTTTGCGTTCAATGGCGGCTCCACTGCCAATCTCAGCTTGAGATCGATCTACGTGATGATCAACACAAGTAAGCTGCTCTACAGAGCCTCATTCACCGACTCTGCACGTTAGCAACTGCTCACACATCTGATCGTCTAGACCTCGCAGCATGCGGCGGCGGCCTCAGCTGGACACTCCTCGAATACTTCCACTCACGCAAATTCTCCATCATCGGCTTCTGCTCAGGAATCATCTCCGGCCTCGTCGGGATCACACCTGCAGCTGGCTTCGTTCCAGTCTACGTCGCAGCCTTGATCGGTGCTCTCACATCAATCTGCTGCTTCTACACCAACAAATACAAGTACCTCTTGTCAATCGACGACGGTCTTGACATCTTCGCCATTCATGGAGTAGGAGGCTATGTCGGCGATGTGCTGACCGGCTTCTTCGCGGCATCATGGGTGCCAGCGCTCGATGGCTCGACTGGAGCTGCGTATGCTGGAGGCTGGTGGGAGCGAAACTGGATCCAGATGGGCCATCAGCTTGCTGGAGCTACAACATGCGCCGTGTGGGCTTTCTCGGTGTCTTGTATTCTGCTGTTCGTCATCAACAAGATACCTGGTTGCCATTTGAGAGAGTCGGAAGAAGATGAGATCCGAGGTTTGGACTACAAGTACTTGTCTGATGCCGACTATGAGTGGTTAGCGGGTCACACAACTCCGCTTGAGGGCGTGCCCGTGATTGGGCTCACAGACGCTGGCAGCCAGAAGAGTGCAGAAGCGCACACTGTCCTGCCACTCAAGGCGGATTGAGCCGTGGATGCATTGCGCGGGCGACGTGTTCTGTGAGGCAATGCACAAGCTACAAGATCGATCTCAGTAGGCTTTTCATTTTCCACAGCACAATTCTGTCCTTCTTTCGAGATATGCCATAGTACATCTATCCCTTTCCTTTTACTAATCCAAGAGACGTCAGCTGTCTTTCAGTCGTCGCATTTCTCCCTACCCATACAGCACTTCACTTAGTCGTCCTGCTGATTTTGAGCACCAGCTCCCTGAGGCCCACCTTGAAACTTCATCGCAGCCTCGATCTCGGTCCCATCAGCCAACTCTACTTCCGAGACCTCTCCAGTATTCAAGCCCCAAGCAATGCTATCGAACTCCAAATCAAGTCTATCAGCCTGTAGACGACCACCATTACGCACGAGGTGGAAGAGGTTAAAGCCATTCTGTGGGTAGCGCCCGGCGCCGACTTTCTCGAAACTCCAGTACCAGACAAGCTTGTCACAGCCGATAACAATGTCCTTGGTCTGGATACCTTGTGGAGGAGGTGCTTCTGTAGAAGTGTCAGAATGAGGGAGTGTAGATAAGGATGAAGACACTTACTCGTGACGCCCTGGATCCAGGCTTGCTTGCTTGGAGCAGACACGCTTTCCGAGGAGAGCTGTGATACTGTTAGTTGTCGTTCGCCCGAGGAAAAAGATGGCTTCTATGCTTACTGGCTTTCCTTGCAGCGACTGGATCGAGTTGGAGATCTCGATGTACTGATCAGCAATGATCTCGTTGGCAGTCTGCTCAACATTCGGGGCAGTACGTCCGAGCACCGAGATGAACTTATCGAGCCACTCTTTGCCCTCTTGAGGAGTGATGCATTGTCCGTTCTGTCCATGTGGCGAGTTGTAGCTAGCTTGTCCTTGATTCTGCTGCTGCTTCTGCTGTTGCTGCTGGCTTCCTTTGCCAGACTGTGCAGACCAGTTGCTTCCAAGAGGCGACTCGACACAGCATTGAGGACCGCTCATGTTTCCACCATTGCCGACTGGCGAGACAGCTGTGCCTCCATTCTGTCCCTTTGGTGGCCCTTGGTTTCCGCCTTGCGGCGACTTCTGGGCTTGGCCATATGCAGCTGGACGAGCAGAGCCTCCATTGGAGCCCTGTCCGACGGGTGAAGCAATGCCATTACCATTCTGATTGGGCTGAGGCGATCTCTGATGGCCTTGTGGGCTGTGCTGCTGACTGTAGCCAGGTTGCTGCTGACCTTGTCCAATCGGAGAAGCAATGCCATTGCCGTTCTGATTGGGCTTGCCCGATCCTTGGTTGGACTGCGGGCTGTGCTGCTGCCCATAGCCAGGCTGCTGCTGACCTTGACTAATAGGCGAAGCGATACCGTTCCCATTCTGGCTTGGCTGGCCATTGTTCTGCGGGTTGTGCTGCCGTCCATAGCTAGGCTGCCCTCCGTTCTGACCTTGTCCAATCGGAGAAGCAATGCCATTGCCGTTCTGATTGGGCTTGCCCGATCCTTGGTTGGACTGCGGGCTGTGCTGCTGCCTATAGCCAGGCTGCTGCTGACCTTGACCAATAGGCGAAGCGATACCGTTCCCATTCTGGTTTGGCTGGCCATTATTCTGCGGGTTGTGCTGCTGTCCATGGCTAGGCTGCCCTCCGTTCTGGCCTTGTCCAACAGGCGAAGCAATTCCATTGCCATTCTGATTTGGCTTGGCAGGCATTTGGTTACCGTGCGGGCTGTTCTGCTGTCCATAACTTGGCGGCGCGCCATTCTGGGCAGGACGAGGGCCGCCTTGGTTGCCTTGTCCTACAGGAGAAGCAATGCCTCTTCCATTGTGATCTTCTGGTTTGCCTTGCTGGGGACTAGCATTCTGCTCGCCATAGCCAGGTGGACCGCCGGCAAGTGTTGTGGTCGCGAAGACGAGAGCCGAAGCGACGAGTGCGAACTTCATGTTGGTGGAAAAGTGGGGTGTGATGTGAGTGTCAAGCTTGGAAAGAAGCAGCTGCCAAGTGAATTTCCGGCTTGGTGTTGGTAGAGAGCGTTGTCCATCTGTTATCGAGGTATGATCGCAGACTATAAAGCACATGTCAGCGTATGACACAATATCACCTAAGGACAATGTGAACATCGATGATGCCGTGCAGTCTCGTGTGATGGCTAGTAGTGCGTCTCAAGCTTTGCGTATCTTGGTTTCACACATCAAGCAGTCCAAAGTCATGTCGCACGTGTAAGGCAATGAGCTTGTTTCGACTTGGTCCTTGTAGAAAGTCGTGGCTTGAACGTCAAGACCTCCCAAGCTTTGCTCTAATTCATGGCAGATGAAGATGGTACGTAAAGCCTGCGCACCACCAGTCCTGTCGAGCCTGGTCCAGTTCAACTTGTGCATCTTGAACCAGTTTTAAGATGCACAAAGTTGCGCTCCTCCGAAACACACATACCCGTAATAGACATCACCTTGCTGATCTCAGCTCGAAAGTACTTCCCCAGCTGGACCATCACATCCTGCCATGTGCTCTGTAACTCAATCCCAAGCTTGCGCAGGCAGAATCAAAGCGCGATTTCGAGATGGTCGAGATTTGAGGTGCACTCAAATCTGCTTAAGCTTGCGCGATTCATTCATCTGTAACACTGCCGGGAAGCGCCGTGCCTGGAACTTCAGAGCACAGCCTGATGACGGTGCGGATCTGTCGGGATTAGTCTGTTCGCTCAAATATGCTGACCCGCCTTGCAGTGACCTTGCTCCAGAGCGGACTCGGTCGGCTGTATGGTCGTCACTTGTTGTAGGCTGATTGCAGAAGTTATTGTGGCTCTTCGATCGAAACACCTGCGAGGGAAGCTTTGTATGCATATACACTATCTGCAACAGAACATCTACAGATCCTCATCCAAATCGACCGCATCGGCATTGACAGTCTCCTTGTGCAGCTTGTCGTCCGCTTTCTGCCTATTCCCGCCTTCGGGTCCTGAGCTCGCAGCGACGAATCCGACAGGCGCTCGTGCTTGCCTTTCCAGCTGCGCCATGGCATCTGCTGTATCGGCGTCCATTTCTTCGCCATTTGCATCACCATTGGCATCTCCTTTCGACGCCGCAGCAGCTTGTCTTGCCACAGCTTGAGAGGCAATGAAGTTGACATCCGTGTTGAACTGTGCTTGCACACTTCGCTTGATGCGCAGCATCTCCTTGAATGTGTCTTCGTTTCCATGCTGCACCTCGAACGACTCCCACTTTCGCCAGAACTCTTGCTCCACGCGAGGGTCACAGAACTGAGAAGCGTGCCCGTAGATGGCGCGAGCACGGTCAATTTCGCCCAGTCTGCGTTCCATTTCTGCAAATTTGATGCACATGCCGGCCGCCTCTTTGTCTGGCAGAGCAGCGATGGCTCGTTCGTAGATGGGTCTCGTAGAAGTAAGGCCAAAGTTTGAGGCGGACTTTGTGATGTAGAAGTTGAACATTTCACTGCGGTCTTCGTCTGCCACAGCACGTGTTGCTCTCTCGTAGATGCGCATGGCGTGCCGTGCAAGACCGCGCTCTTCCTCGAGAGCGCCATACATGAGGTACAGTGTCTTCGCAAAGCGAGCTGGGCAGCCTTCAACAGCTTGCTCAAAGAGATCGCGAAGACGCTCGATGGATATGCGGCGGTCCACAGCTTTCGTGAGGTACAAGTTCCACAGCTCGAAGGCGACAGGATAAGAGAAGAGATCGAGACCACGTTCGTAGATCTTAAAGCTCTCTTCATGGTAGCCATTCTCCTCCAGCAAGTTGGCGTAGTTGACGACGGTCTGTGGTGTGGCGATTCGTAGTTCGAAGATGCGGTCGTAGATCTTCTTCGTCTCGTCCAGCGAAGAGACAGATTCGACCAAATCGACGTAGAACGACCACAGCTTCCACGACTTGTGCACTCTTTGTTGAGGAGACAGATTTTCATCGAAGTAGTCGACAGTACTGCGCTTGGGCGCTTTCGTCGCAGTCGCCATGATGTTGACAGCCTGGTCAAAGTTCTCGTTTCGCAGCTCCATCTCTGCCCATTCTGTCCAGCACTCGGCAAGCTCAGACACTGACTTGTATGGCACCTTGACCGCCTTCTCCATGATGATGCGCGCGTTGATGAGATCTCCGCCTGCTTCGTAGAACTTTGCATAGTTTGCCCAGAGTTCATGGAAGCGCCCAACAGCTTTCTTGGGACTGATTGCAGCAATTGCATCTGCATACGCCTGAACTACCATTGCTTTGTTGTCGCCCCACAGCGCGACCCGTTTCTGCCACTCGTTGACGTTGTGTGGGTTCTGGCGAAGAAGGACATCGTTGACGAGGAATGGTCGGCGGTCCATGAGCTGCTCGAAGCGCATCATGCGAATGTCGAGGTCCAGATCGGCGTCTTCGTCCAGCTTGCCTTTTTCTTGCCGCGCAGCAGACTCATCCATCTTGATCGAGATCAGCGCTTCCTCTGCTTCCGCATATGTGTCGAAGACCACAGAGAAATCCCTCACGGTCATGGCTGTGGTGATGCCATCCTCAAATATGTCTCGCGCCCGCTCGTATGCACCCAAATTGATGTAGTATCGTGCCAGACCCACCCACAAGATGCCTCGCTGATCTGGAAATCGCTCCAGCCCTGACCGTACAATCGTCTCCACGTCCAGAGCACTTCCGTCGAGCAGAGGGATCGGGTTGGGCACTTTGCGCGCATGATCGATCAAGATTTCCAGCATTTCCGTCCAGTGCTGGAATGGACCTTTCGCCTCCCTGCTCTTGAAGCGCGAGCTGTTCAGTATCTGGATGTACTGCTGCACAGCCTCGGTGAATCTTCCCTCTCGCACCAGTAGATCAATGAATTCTTCCACATATTCAGGATGAAGCTGAATGTACCTCCTCCACACGCGCACTGTCGTCTCTCCGCCCGCACTTGTCGCAAATGGTCTGTACAGCTTCCAGACTCTGCTGTGCTGAGTCACGGGCAGCGCTCGCAATGCGCGATCAAACGTCCTGCGCGTGAACGTGACCAGTGGCTGTGTGCAAAGAAAGTCCAAGTACATTTCCCAAATTTTGGGCATTTTGTTCAGCAGCACCAAAGCTCGCTCAAACAGCGCATTGACCTTCTGATACTCAGCCTTCCATCGCGCAGGACTTCTGCCAGCCAGATGTTTCGTCCTCAGCTCGAGGTACAATTTCCACAATTTGTATGAGCGCGGAAGAGCGACACACGCCCGCTCCAGCACAAAGCTTTGCTCGAGGAGAGTGCCATATTGTCGTTTGAAATGCGCATAGTCGAGCCAGGCTTTGACGTTTCCGGGCGATGGCAGAATGTCGTTTTCGTAGATTTCGTCGTTGACCGAGATGAGGTACAGGAAGGACTGCTGTTGCTGCTGCTGCTGCTGCTGCTGGCGGAGCACACTGGGCGCGCCCATGTTGGCGGTGGGAGAGGAAGAAGTGTCGATGTGGGATTTGCGACGAGAAGGAATGGCAAATGTCGACAGTCTCTTGATCATCGCACGCTCATCTCAATCTCCACATCCACATCGGCGACATGATCGAGCTGACCGATCAGAATACAGACATATGCGCCGGCAGGAACGACGTCTGCAGATGCGCTGCGAAGAAGTCGCGACCGCTAACTTTAAGTTAGGAAAGCTTGGCGGGAAAGAACGAAGCACAGACCACACGCGATGACGGGACGGCAGCTGTAGTACCGAGGCCCATACGTCCCACCGAGACATGAAGATTTCTTAATGACTCAATGATAGTTTGTATTACATCCACGCCTTATACTCTCTATATACTCTCTATATACTCGCTACTATACCTCCTACTACTAGAGACTACGAACTATACTATACGTAGATTACTAAGTACCTTAAGGCTAGAGTATCTAAAGTAACTATTTAAAAAGACCTCTAAGACGTCTACTATATCGATATAACTATAAGAACAATTAGACGATTAATAGTAATATAGAGTATCTAGAGCGCTAGGAAGAATAATAGACGCGTATAGTATATACTAAATAATCTATAAGTATTAGAATAGTAGATTACCTTTATATTCTACGACTTATAGCTCTCGGACGAGGTAGCTATAGAGCTCCTAAAGATTAATAGCTATAATATTACTAAGAAATAGTATAGTAAGATAAGAAGATATATAAAGCTTATAAAAAGGAAGTATAGAGAAAAGTATACTACTACTAAAGCTAAGATTAAGGCTATACTTACTATTAAGCTTAATAAAGCTATAGTTAAGATATATAGTAGAAGAAACCTATATACGTATCTATAGAGTAAGTATAATATTATTAGATAGTAGGGTACTCGCTACTAGCGTATACTAACTCGTAGCTAATACTCGTAGTAACCGAATTTATAGCGTAGTAAAGCGACTTAATCCTAAGGATATTCGACGCTAGATAGAGCGTATACGCGAGTATTATAGAGCCGTTATTATACCTAGACCTAGCTTCGTAACCTTAATAGATATATACTATAAATTCGAGTTCTATAGTATATAGATCTATACTAGAATCGATATCTATTTACGCTATATTAAGTAGATTTACTATAGTATTACTAGATAGACTACTATATTAGTACTAGCTTAATATCTTATAATACTATACTACGGTAATATAGCGCCTTAAATTATTCGCTCTAACTATAGTATAGAAATAATACTCGCTATAGATATTTATTATAAAGTTCGATAAGCGATCTATAATATAGAGAATAAGTAGATCGTACGTAAGAGTAGAGAGCTATTACTACTACTAGAATTTAACTAGTATTTTAAGTATAGAATAAGTAAGATAAACTAGCGTATTAAGGCGTAGTAGAACTAATAAGCGCCTATCCTATTACTATAGAGATCCTATTTCTACGAGATATATAGAGCGTTACTCTATTAAGAAGATTCGCTTATAGATAGGATTACCTTCTTAGTAATCTATATACCGATAATACGTATTATAGTTATAGAGTTTATATATATATAGAATAATTATAGTATATATAATTAATATAAGGAATAACTATATTCTATTCTAGGTATTCTATATATATTATACTATTATCCTATACTAAGTAGCTATATTTACTAATCTATACTACTACTTAATAGAGTACTAGATAATATAGAGTAGGACCTTATAAGATTCGGTTCGTACTCGATAGTACTCGCTACTATAACTCGCTAACTAAATAGTAGATCTTAAAGCCTATCTACCTAAAAAGACTCTTTAATAGTATACGTCTACTCTATATAAATATAATATCCTTTTACCTATCGATAGTAGTATATATAACGACGATAGTAAGCGTCTTTATAAGTTTACTTATAAACGCTTACGCTCTCTTATCTATAAATATATTATATCTAAATAATAGCTAATACTATACGAGCTTGAAAAGCTACTAGTAGTACGTTAATAGATCTCTTTATAATAGATATAAGATATATTTAACGTATCTAATAGCTAGCTAATTACTAACGATAATACTAGAGTAATAGAGTTTATAACCGATCCGCCTCTAGTAAATAGTATAGATTAGCGTAGTAAATTTAGTTATATACCCTACTCTATAAGTTAGCGTATAAGGCTTAGCGAGTATATACTTTCGATATTATATTATCCTTTCTTACTCTACTCTTTCCTATAACGTTATCCTATATATACTATATCTTTTACTATAATTATAGCTAATATTAAGGTACTACTCTAGGATCTATACTATCTATAGATAGGTAAATAATATAGTACTAGTATATTTAAAGGCTACGCTTTCTATAGTACCTACTATATAAGAAACTCTAATCTACTAACTAAGTAGTTTATCTATAAGACTATAGCTATACTAATAGTATCTACGAGTCGCTCTACGAGTATCGTTTCTATAGCTCCTATAGCTCCTACCTATTAGTCGTTTAGTC
This sequence comes from Septoria linicola, assembly GCA_024114885.1. Taxonomy (NCBI): domain Eukaryota; kingdom Fungi; phylum Ascomycota; class Dothideomycetes; order Mycosphaerellales; family Mycosphaerellaceae; genus Septoria; species Septoria linicola. The sequence continues at coordinate 2,207,662 of CP099426.1, read as the reverse complement.
TAATTCTATAGTATACTAACGCTATATATAATATTATAAACTAGAGGTATAGACTAAGGCCTACTCCTAATACTAGATCGATACCTCTATTATAACGACTATTATCTATACCTCTACTATAGCTAGAAGCTATCGAATAACGTACTCTAGCGCTAGTTATTACTTTTAACTATACCTATAAAATATAGACGTAATATATTATATTCTAATAAACTAGGACGAAGAATATATAGAAGTATAGTAAGCTATAATACTACTAGAGTATTAGTAACGTCTTTATAAATACTATATTCGATATATAGTATAGCGATCGGTTAGATAACTTCGTTCTCTATCGTTTTAGTATAGATAATCTACCTTATTATCTAATCTAGGAACTAGACGATTATAAAGAATATATATTCTTTATATAGTTTAATAAATTATAGGTTCTATAGAGGATCTCTAATACTACTATTAAGAGGCTTAAAGAATAAGATATTAGAATAGTTATAGAGGTATTTAAGTAGCTAAAAGCGAAGGTAGTAGATACTTAAATATACCTTATTAAGCTTCTTATCTATAAAGAGACGCTAATACTATAACTAAAGCTACTAAAGTAGGTAAAGAATAAGTAAAAGAATCGAGAGAGTATTATTATAAGTAAAGTAGCGAGTACTTTATTAGCTATCTTTAAGAGTATTAAATAGGATAATAAGCCTACTATTAAGTAAGAAAAGCCTACGTAGTAGGTATACGTATCTAATCGTTATACTATATCTAAAATAATAGATTTATTATACGACGAGTCTTCTACGAGTATAGCTAAACGTAGAGAGTCTAATTTATAGTAGACCTCGTAGGCTCTTAAGTAGATTAAATAATAGGATACTATTTATACGTCTATCGAGCTTACTAAGCCTACTAAGCCTATATAATAGTAATAATATAATAAATAGACTACTATAGAGCTAGTATAACTAACGCTATCTAAATAGCTAGTCTAATAAGTAGTAAAGCTATTACTAAAGCGATAGAAGAAGCTATAGGTAGAGTATACTAGTAGAGTAATAAGGAGTAGTAGTAAATAGTACTCGCTACGGACTCGTAGAGTAAATACTAGTTAAATTATAGTCTAAAGAAGATAAAATTAGAGGAATTAGTATACTAGGATAGGATAAGAGTAGTTATTAGTTTTTATACTCGTAGTAACTCGTAGTTCGATTACTTATAAACTCGCTATACTAACTAGACTATAATAGGCTTAGGAATATCCTCCTTTAGCTATATAGCCTTCTATAGACTCTATACGTCGCGAGCCTTACTATTAGCCTCTACCTTAAGCTAGTTAATCTAGCTATTTATCGTTCTTATAGTACTATCTATTTTATTAAGCCTATCCTCTAATACCTTTATATAGATATAGAGCTCCTCTAACTCGCTAGACTCGCTACTAGACTTACTATTCTTATTATTACTAATTACTTTACTAGCCTAATAACTAGACTTAGCTATATATATATAGTATTAAGAATATATCCTAGATAGTTAGTCTAGATATAGAGTTCTAAGTATAGTTCTAGATACCTAAGGTATCTACCTAAGGCTTAGTAAGAGGTATATCTTGCTTCTCTTTCTTCTCTTCTTAGATAACTAACTTAATTAATTTTGTATTTAGTTTCTAGTATATTACTACTATATTATATATATAAGTTAGTTCAAGATTAATCCCCTATTCTTCTTTACTATACTATACCCTCCTTAATATTATATAGTATATAATACGCTCTCTACTTTTAATAGGTTATAAGCCCGAGTTTATATACTAAATAGGAGTAACCTATGTTAGTATAGGTTACTTATATCTCTTATAGTTTATAGAAAACATTTAGAGCCTAGAAGTTTCCCTAACTATATTACTAACGAAGCTAGTTTATACCTAGTAGTATATAAGTTAGTAAAGATCTCTATAAGATAGTAGTATATTTCTACTTTATTAATACCTGCCTAGTTCTCTACTATTATACCTAGTATTACTAGAGTTAGAAGAGGCTACTTAGCCTTCCTACTACCTAGTAATAGAAACTCTACTAAGAGAGAAAGATCTAAGTCTTAGTAATTTCCTAAATACGAGGAATCTCTATCCTTTAGAGCTAGTCTCCTTACTATAAGAAATTACTCTTCTCTAGAATCCTTAGCTAGTCTAAAGTATTCTACTAATTATTTATTCTATTTACCTATTTCTATAATAGACTAAGAGGATAAGAAGAGCTAAAGGATTCTAATCCTAGACAGAACTAACTAGAAGAGATAGTTCAAGCTATAGATAGATAAGCTAGAAGGAAAGGACTAGTTCTAGATAATTAGCTAACTAATTATTAGAGAGAACCTATATATAGTTTAGTAGGATACTAGCCTCTAGATATATATTACTTAGAATCAATACTTCTTAAAAGACAATATAGTATATAGGTTTAGTATTAGATATAGTATTAGTAAAGATAATAAGATAGAGCTAGAGACATAGTATATTACTATACTAGTAGCTAAGATATAGGTAATTCTCTAGAATAAGTATAATAGAGTCCTAAAGTCCTATACTATAGGTCTAATTAAGTAGTTTATTATATTTAGGATATTATCTAATAAGACAATTAAGGAAGTATAGAGATACCTTAGAGGCCTAGGTAAGAGGATTACTAAGATTAATCCTTAGGAAGCTTACTACTAGAGCTAAGAGAAAAGGCTAAAATATCTCCTATAGTCCCTACCTATATTATACTAAGTAGCTAAGAATACTATTATAACCTAACTATCCTTAGATATAGATACTATTCTCCTTCTATTTAAATTCTAAGAGGTAAGAGATAATCTAGATAAGATAGATATAGGTTTAGCTATATTCTATTCTAGGTAGCCCTACTAAGGAAAGTCCCTACTAATATACTAGCTCTATAAGAAAGGAAAGTACTAGTTAAAGGATTGTCCTAACCTCTCTACTACTAAGAAACTATCCTAGTAGAGAAATAGTATTAAGAACTAGAAGGACCCTTAGGGATTATTCCTTAGAGAGAGAGTTAGAAGATCCTCTTTACTAAGGAATACTAGATATATTAAGAAAGCTGTCTATAAGTTATTATTATATAATAAGCTAAAGAAGGTTATCTAGAAAATAGGTAAGTAGCTTTAGAAGATAGAAGAGTCTAGAAAGCTTCTAAAGAAAGGATTTTTAGCCTAGAAGTCTAGTTCTAGTTCTAATTCTAGAACTTACTCTAGTTCTAGAAGTAATAATAATTCCCTATTAGAAGATAATAACTAAGATAAGTTAGCCTATTCTATAATTAAGGCTAAAGGCAAGTTATTACTCTAAGAATAGCTCTTAGATTTCTATACCTTATCCTATATAACTAACTAACTATTCTTCTTTAGATTAGTAAAGCTACTAAGGAAGAAAGTATAGATTAAGGTAGGAGGAGGATACCTCTATATAACCTACTCTAGGCTAGTATAGATAAAGGGAATCTTAGAAGGAGAAGTTCTATTTAATAAAGTACTATTTATTTCTAATCTTAGAGTAAATCTTATATTATAGGATTAGTTTAGTAAGTAATTTAGAGTCTAGAAGCCTAATTTCACTCTTACCTTCCTAGATAGCTAAATAGTTATAAAGACTAAGCTAGTTAGAGATATTCTATTTATTAGTAAGATATTACCTCTTTTATAGGAAAAGTTATATTACTTACTATATAATCCTATAGAGGTTAATAATACCTATACTACCCTATTAGAGAAGGATCTAAAATAGTAGGAGCTATAGTATAGAAGATTTATATACTTTAGAAGAGAGTTACTCTTAAACCTTTATAAAGTTACTAACCTAAAGGAGAGAATTCTAATTCCTAACTAGGAAGAGTATAAGTATAGGATCTATATAATAGGTAAGATAAAGAAATACCTAAGTAAGTCTATTAAAAGAAGACTTGAAAGATTAGCTCTTATATTAGTAGATATTTATAGACTATTACTATTATTAGTAAAAGGTTTTATATAGTAGTTTAAGATTATTAATAATTTTTTAAGAAAGAAATAGGTATTTCTACTTAAAGCTAGATTAGATATACTAACTACTCTTTAGAACTAGAGGATTAAGGTAGAAAGGTAGTTAGTAGTACTCCTTAAGTCTATAAGGGCTAATAATACTAGAGAGATTACTACTTTAATTAAATAGTAGGAGAAGGACTTTAGAATTACTCTTAAGCTAACTAAGGCCTATAATTCACTCTAGAATAGAGTAGTTAAGAGGTCTATCTAAATATTAGAGGCCTCTATTAGAGTAATACTTAAAGAAAGTAAGATACCTATTAAGTTTTAGCTAGAAGCTCTTAAAGTATAAGTATATATAAGGAATAAGCTCCTAAATAGACCTAATATTAAGAGATTTAAGCTCTTATCTAATAAAGCTTTTAATAGGATTAAACTAATAGTCTCCTACCTTAAAGTATAGAGATATAGAGCTATAGTATATATAGATATAAGAGTATAGCCTTAGTAGGTAAGGAGTAATAAACTAATAAATAGAGAAAAGGATACTATATTTATTAGATACTATAATAATATAGTAAAGGTATAGAAGTTCTAGGAGCTAGATATAAAAGCTATTAAGTAGTATACTAATATAATCTTCTTTAAAGATAAGCTAGGTAGAGAATTAGACTTAAATATTAAAATTAAGAATCTCTCTAGTTTAGCTCTAGAAAGAAGACCTATTAGAAGGCTAAGAACTATTAGCTAGCCTACTCTATAAGCTAGTAGGAGTGCCCTAGGTACTCCTAGTCTAAGCTAGTAGAAGCTTTCTCTCCTCTAGCTATTAGTATAGGTTTAGGAAGGAAAGAAACTCTTTATATAACTTCTACCTCTACTAGAAGATATAAGAGAGTATAGAAAATTCCTAGACTAAAAGAAAGTTAAGAAAGAATCTAAGAATTCTATCTAAGAAACTATAGAGGTAGATTAGAAGTAGATAGCTCTAAGGTAAACCTTTAGAAAGAGGAAAGTATCTTAAGAACTTAATAGATTTAACTAGAAGCTAAAGCTAATTAAGCTTAAGCTAGATTAGGATAGTTAGCTAGATAAAGAAATACTCCTAAAGTATTAGGCTTTCTTCTTAGCTATAAGCTCTATTAACCTAGGTATTCTATAAGACCTAGAATTCTTAAAGGAAGTTAAAGAGATTATATTCTTAGCTACTAAAGAAGTAGGAATATATAAATAGAAGGTTCTAATCCTAAAGAACTATAAAAAAGTAGTAAGTAATCCTAAATAGAGTTATCTCTAGTAAAAAGCTATTTAGAAGGAGCTAGATATACTTATAAGTAATAATACCTAGACTATAGTAGTCTTACTAAAAGGAGCTAACTTAGTTACCTTAAGATAGGTCTTTAATATTAAGAGAAAGCTTAATAGAGCTATTAAAAAGTTTAAAGTAAGACTAGTTATAAGAGGGTTCTCTTAAAAGTATAGAGTAGACTATATAGAAACTTTTACCTCTATAGTTAGATAGGATACTCTAAAAGGATTTATAGCTATAGTCTATAAGAAGAACCTAGTTCTATACTAAGTAGATATAAATAATATATTAATAGATAATAACTACTTTAATACTAACCTCCTAGGCAGGTATAAGAGTAGTCGCTATAGAACAAGACCTGTTCGGAGAGTAATAGTCTTGTAATACGTATATTAATCGGTAGTAACGAGCTCAAACTAGTAGTCCTAGGACTAAGAGCCTATACTAGGACTGTAGGATATTAAATTAATTAAGTAGAGTAAATATTGCTATCTTAGAAACGAGCTACTACCTTGCTTTTATACTAAAACTACTAAGTACGGTATATAAGTAGGCCTTTACCTTACTAATCTTCCCTTCCTTAGTATCTAACTAGATACCTAACTACTCGTAGATCTTACTTAGAATTACTTAAAACTAGCTAGTTCTTCTATTAAAGTCTATTAAACTTTTAATTAGAGGCCTATTAAATAGTTACCTTTTCTAACGATAACTACTAAAAACACCTTCTTAGATCCGATTATTATTCGCTAGACGCTACTCTTCTACTATATTCTTAGAGATTTCCTTAGGAACGGCCTCTCTCTTCTTCGATACTAACACTTCTAAGTTACTATCTACGCTTATAAAGCTAGCTTCGCTAAATACCTACTCCTTAATATCTATAGCTATAGCGTAGGCGGTATTAAATTAAGCTTTAGCTATAGTCTACTATTTAGTTATATAGACCTTAAACTCCTCCTTACTTATACTAAAGAGCTTCTTTATTTCTATACTTACTACCTAATCTACCTATAGAACTCGGCCTATTAAGGCGTCGGAAATCGGGCCTAGGCCGGTTAATAGTACCTCTATAGCGAAAGGCTTTATCGCTCGTATAGAGTATATAGTACTAGAAGCTATAAAGAGTATCCGCTCGCGATAGAGATATACGCTATAGATCGTAGGAACGTTAACGTAATTACTATTAGGCAGCTTATCTAACGTACGACTATTAGGGTAGGCTAGAAACACTATAGGAATCAAGCGATACTCTTCGCCTATACGAGTATACCGCTAAGGGATATAGGGGTACGAAATAACTAGCGAGCCCGTATTAGTATAAGGATTCTTCTAACTAAGCTTGAGATTAGCTTTTATTTCGTTAGTAATTACTAGAGGTATAGTCTCGATAAAGCCTATACTATAGCTTTACTTATTAGCGATAATACGCCTCGCTAGCTACTTCGCCTCCTTAGAGTTAAAGAGCCTATTACTAATCGTGTCCGAGGTTAGTAAAAGTCGTCCTCTACTACTAGTATCGTCTAGAGAGATCGTAAACTAAACCTAATTAAGGCCCTTCTCCTTAAGTAGTATATTCTCGTTTAAGGCGATATACTAGAAGCCGTTAGGGTAGTTAGAACTAGCCTTATCGTCGAAGATATAAAAGGTAGCGGATAGGTAGGCTACGTACTTAATAGTCGTATACGGAGTAGTAACTAGCTAGTATAGCTATAGTAAAGGATATTAGCGAAGAAGCTATTAGGATAGCGAGTACTATATACTACGAGACTAACTATACTAACTAATAGCCGTATTATACTATCGATATACTATAAACTTATACTATATAGCTTCGAGTAAAGAGTCTAGGATCTAAAATAGGCCTCTAGTAGAAGGAGAATAGAAGAGGAAGCCGTAATCGGTCTAGGTACCCTTATTACTATCGTAGTCTAAGAGCTCCTAAGCTCTCTAATAGATATTAGAAGTAACCTTCAAGTCTACTTTAGTTACTACGAACTAAAAGGGTCCGAGATAGCTTCTACCTACCTCGCGTATTAGAGCGTTAATATCGTCTTCTAGTTCCTAAGTATTAGTACCCTTCTTACTACGACGAGAGCGTTCTACTAGCTTAGAGAAGAAGGTATTCGCTTCTAGCTTAAACTACGTCCGATTTTGAGTATTCTAGGCGATAAGGGCTTAGAGATTAGCTATACTACCTATCTAAATAATACGCTAGTAGAGAGTATACGTTACGTTAGCCGTCTTTAGTAGCTTTAAACCTATAGTATCACCTATCTTAGTTATATATTCTTTATAAAGAAGCTAGCTAAGGTATAGAAGAACATTAATTAAAGCGTAGCTCTTAGCTACCTTCTTCTTCTCCTAGACATTATCGACTTCTTTAAAAGCTCTACTAACGATTATATAGTAGTAGACTTTAGAGGTAATACTATCCTTTATATAAGCCTAGTAACGTAGATTAGGCTCCGAGTCGTTCTCTAGCTTAATTCCGCTATTATCTTCTAGTACGATTAGCGATAGGCGTTATAGACCTAGTAGCGGCTCCGTCGTAGGTAAAACTTAATCTTATATAAGATCGCTATTACCTAAAGTACTCGGTATAGGAGAAGTTTCGATCGAGTTAATAATAGTTTTTTTAGCGCGAATTCTAGTAAGTCTCCTACTCTTACGAAGAGCCTACGTCGGTATAGGTTTAGGCGCGAGCTTCTTTATAGAGCTTAGCGTTAACTTCTCTAATTAAGCTTTTAGCCTCTATATAGTACTAGGCGATACGGAATCTCTAAGACGAGGCTCTAGAGTCGTAAGTAAATTGCCTTCTCCTTCTCTTTCTTAACTAGAGTTTCGAGTAGGACTAGATAAGGATAGGCTCTTAGGCATAGAGAAGAAGGGTCGTCTATTAGATCTTAGATTTCTAGAAGAAGGTAATAGTCTATAGGACATTAAGGGCTATTTCTCTACCGCTAGGAACACGTAAGTCGGTTCTTTAAAGGCCTCTCCTTTAGTAAGCTTAACTATAAATCCGTACTAATCAAGTCTATAGCTCGCCTCTAGGCGTGCCTCTCTTATCTTATAGCTAAACACGTCGACCTACGAGAGCTCTACCTTAAACTTGTTCTAGTAGCGTCTTCTATCTAAGTTCGTATTAATAAAGCCTAAGCCTTACGAGCTAGGAGTCTTCTTACTCCTCTATAGCTAAAAGTACTAGCTACGAGAGAATATATTCGCTACCTACTAATAGAAACGATCTTACTTTTACTACGCTAAGAAAACCTAGTCTTTAGGCTCGCTCTCTTCGAAGACGCCTTTATACTTATTTAACTATTAACGAAGGTTCCTAAGTATCTCTTTATTATATAAGACTTAGTTAAGGAAGAGGAAGTTCTACTCGTACCTAAACTCTATACGTAGCTACTACTAGATTAAGTTTCTCTCCTTTACTAAGTATAAGAGCTAGGTAAGGTTAAAGGCTAAGACCCGCCTTAGGCTCGTAGGCTTAGCGTATAATATAACTATAGTACGCGTATATATCCGAAAGGAGGTAAGAATTAGTCTTACGATATCCTAATAGTATTATTAGGAGAGCGCTCTATATATTACTATATACCTCTTTTATAATTCTAATTCTTCTCCTTCTAAAGATAGTAATCTATAGAGGCCTATAGCTCCTCGACGTAACGTAGGCACGGCGCCGCTAGGGCTCGTAATAGGCGAAGTAGACGATTAAGGTAATCCTATAGATACTAACGAGGTTTAGGAGTAGGAGTCTACTAGTATAACTAAAGACGGCGCGTAGGTAGAGCGTATATAGCTCGAAGCTAAGAACTAGGAACTACGTCGTCGCTTAGAGGTACGCGCTCTACGACGAGAGAATAATCGGCTCCTTATAGAGTTAGAATCTCTATCCTCGAGTACTCCTAGTACTCTTAATATTAGCGATTCTAAAGACGACGCTACTACTAGTATTACAAGTAGTATACTTCACGATAGCGCGTCGTATACGCGATATAAAGGTCCTAAAGTTAGAGAACCTCGTACCTTTAAGAGCGAGATAGTCCGAGAGGCGAGAAAGTTTATTCGTAGTCTCGAAGTAATCTTCCTTAATAGTCTATAAGAGTTTAGTATAGAAGATTCGAAGGTCCTATATAGTATTATATAGCTCGTAGGCGAGGCGTAAGAGACCTAGTATAACGAACACTCTAAGGTAATACCTCTAGACTATACTTAGACTAAGTTTAAGCGCTTTATCTACGACGTTATCGAGGATTAGGCGAATCGTACGATCCTCGTAACGGTCGAGTATAAGAAGGCCTAATAGAGTAAGGGCTAAGAGGTACGTTAGTTCGCTATAGAGCTAGGCTACTTAGAGTCTTAACTAGGCGACTACACCGAAGCGTAGCTAGTACGCTAGCTCCTCGTAAAGTTAAAGCTAGCGCTTCGACGAGAGATTATTAAGAATTATACTATGCCTAGTAAGCGCGCTAATTTAGTTACGTTAGTAAGGCGCCTAGAGTAAGCCGATAAAGTAATTCCTATACGGTATAACTAGAGCGGAAGCTAGAGTAATAGGGACTACGATACGTACTCGAAGCGTAAGCGCGTAGAGAGCGACGCTCCTACGCGTAGGCGAGACGATAGTCTAGGAGGGAATAATACACGTTACTCTAGCGACAAAGGTTCTACCTACTCTATTATAGGCTATAAGTATTTAGAATACTATAGCTATAAGTAGAAGGGGCATATTAGTACTAATTCTATCTACCCTAACCGAAGCGCCTAAGACGATAGTAAGAAGCTATCGGTACGTAAGGTTACTATAGAGATACTAAAAAAAGAAAAGGTGTTAGAGAAGGACTACGATCTCTAGACACTAAGCTTAGTAGCGATATATACCTCCCTATATAAGTCGTAAATACGACTTACCTAGAGGGCGTAGTCGAGGCGTAGGATAGGCTTAAGCTAGCCTAATTCCTCCTTAATAATACTACTAATATTAACGTAGTATTAAGATCCTTTGTCTTATAATACAGTATTATAGCTCGAACTAATACCGCCTTACTCCTAGCTACCTTATTTACTAGGGAATTAGGGTATTATTATAGCGTATACTATATACGCGTACGGCTCGTAGACTCTATAGGAGTAGAGCGTATAGTAGGCGTAATCTTTTATACCTACGATATACTAACCTCTAATATAATCTTAGGTCGGCTATAGAGGCGTGCTTATCGTATACGAGTCGATAGCGGCTTAGATAAGTAGACCTATAGCGATACTTTTAAAAACGTTAAGGTTAGAGAAGCCTATAAGTTTTTCAAGGACTTGAAGTATATACTAACTATATATATAGTAGTAATAAGTAAGATAGGCGAAGGCGAAGAGCTTGACCCTCTTCCTCCTAAGTTCTAATAGTTCTCTAACGTTCTAAACCCGATAGAAGAGATAAGGAGCAAGCTAGTAGATAGCGCGGAGTATACGATTAAGCTACGTCTAGGTACCGTTCTGCCCTTTAGGCCGCTATATTACTAGTCGGGTAAGGAGCTAGAGGAACTAAAGAAGTACCTTACTATAGGCCTTAAGTACGATTAGATCGAGCGTAGCGTTAGCGAGGCGAGTACGCCTATCCTATTTATACTAAAGAAAGATAGTAAACTAAGGCTATACGTCGACTACCGAGGGTTAAACGAAATTACTATTAAGAATAGGTACCTACTTCCTCTAATTAGTAAGACGCTAGATAGGCTTATAGGAGCTATATAGTTTACGACTCTAGACCTTATAGATATATACTATCGGATTCGTATCAAGCCTAGCGACTACTAGAAGACTATATTCTATACGCGCTATAGCTACTTCTAGTATAAGGTGATACTATTTAGCCTAACTAACGCTCTAGCTACGTTCTAGGCGTATATTAACCGTGCTTTAGTAGGTTTGGTCGATACGTGCTACGTAGTATACCTTAATAATATCCTTATCTATAGTAAGAGCCGTACGGACTACGTGCGCGACGTATACGACGTGCTTACGCGTCTCTAGAAGTTTAGGCTCTATACTTAAAGAGCGAAGTACAAATTCTAGTAGAAGGAAGTCGATTTCCTAGGCTTCGTAGTAACTACTAGAGAGGTTACGATAGATCTACGTAGGATAGACGTAATCGTAGCGTAGCTAACGCCTATAACGCTCGTAGAGGTTTAATCCTTCCTTAGGTTTACTAACTTCTACTAGCGTTTTATTTTTAAATACTCTAGAGTAGTATCTCTACTTATAGCGCTATCTAAGAGCGCTATAGTAGGTAAGAAGCCGGGCCTACTCAAGTAGACCGTACGAGAGAAGTAGGCGTTTACTAAGTTAAAAAAGCGTTTTTCTATAGTACTACTACTAAGGTACTTCGACCCTACGCTTAGGTTACGAGTCGAAAGCGACGCCTCTAATTACGTAATCGCTATAATCCTTAGCTAACTCTTCGGGTCTAAATAGTACCCTATTATATTTATGTCTAGGAAGATAATTACTATAGAGTATAATTACGAGGTATACGATAAGAAGCTTCTTATAGTAGTTAAGGCTTTTAAGGCGTAGAGGCCGTACCTCGAAGGCGCTCTATATACGATCGACGTACTAGTCGACTATACTAACCTTCGTAGGTTTATAGGCGTAAAGAAGTTAACTAGTAGGTAAGCTTATTAGGCTACATTCCTAGCCCTATTCGACTTTGTTATAACGTACTAGGCGAGTAAGCGAAACCTAGCCGACGCGCCGTTAAGGCGTAGCGATTACGCTAAGGAGGTAGTAGAGGTAACTAACCTTCTACCTACTCTATAGACTAAGTTACAGCTATAGGATAATTAGAGTACGAGAGACGTAGGCGGACCGCTCGTAGCTCGTATCTATACGACTTATAAAGAATAGTATTCTTCGATAGAGAGAAGTACTAACTCTAACCTATAGTAGTAGTTTTTAATACCTATACGAGTAGTAGGTATAATTACTAAGAGCGAGGAGCCGTATACGAATATCTTAGACTTGATCCTTAGATATACTCGCGCGCTAGTATAGGCTAAGCTAAGTATAAGCGTAGTATACTCGTAAGCGATAAGTAATAGCGGCCGGTTCGAGTAATATACTATAAGAGAGAGAAACCTCTAGGTAAACGATTTACTATACGTACCTAAGGACTACGCCTTATAGACGTAAGTAATTCGTATATATTACGATAATACCCTTGTAGGCTATTTTAGTAAGGATAAGACTATCTCGCTAGTATAAAGGAAGTACTAGTAGCTGGAGATAACTAAGGATATCGTATAATACGTAGAATCCTATAGGAGTTACTAGAAGGCAAAGGCGCGTCGCTATCGACTATACGGCGAGCTAACTACGCTACCTATACCGGATCGTCCGTTCTAAGAATTAACTTAGGATTTTATTATAGACCTTCTACTAAGTAAGCGAGGAGTATACGTATATAATACGATTCTAGTTATTATCGACCGATATATAAAGATAGTTATCTTTATACTAACTACGAAGCGGTACACTAGTAGTAACCTTATAGGAGTCTTAATATTAGAAGTAATTAGGTATTATAGTATACTTATAAGCATTATTAGCGATAGAGGGTCTATATTTACAAGTTAGTTTTAGTCTAACTTCTACTACGAGGCGTATATAAAGCGTAAGCTAAGTATAGCGTTCTATCCGTAAACGGACGAGTAAACCGAAAGAGCGAATTAGACGCTTAAGACTTACCTACGTATCTACTACGCGAAGTAGTAAGATAACTAGGCAGACCTATTAGTACAAGCCGAGTTCGTATATAATAATAGTACGTATACGATATTAAAAATGTTACTATTTATAGTACTATATAGTTTTAATCCGGAGCTAGTAACGAGTAGGCGAGAAGCTCGAGGCGCGCTTCCTAAAAGGGAGGTACTAGCCGCTAAGGAAGCTATAGAAAGATTAAAGAAGAACTATAAGACGCTAAGTAAACGCTAGCGAGAAGTAAGCGAGGCGTAGGCTAGGTACTTTAATAATAGGTATTAGGCTAAGGAATATAAGGTCGGCGATATAGTCTTACTATCGATAAAGAACCTACGATTAAAGGTTCCTTCGAAGAAGTTAGTAGACAAGTTTACTAGGCCTTTTAAGGTAATTAACGTAGTAGGGAAGTAGGCGTACCGCTTAGCCCTACTACTAGACGCTCTTATCTATAACGTATTTTATATATCGCTTCTAGAACCTTAGAAGGGTAGCGAGACGTAGGTAGAGAGTATACTACTCGCGGACTACTAGAGTAAATAGGAAGTTAAGAAGATTCTTAGAACTCGAGTAAGAAAGGGCGTACGCTAGTACTTAATCCGCTAGTAGAGCTAGCCTAAAGAGTACGACTAGTAGGAACCTAAAGAACATATTAGTAGCTATATAGTACTAGACGTATTCGAAGCGTAGCGCGTAAGCGGGCGTATAGTAAGATAGAAGCGCTAAGGCGCTAATACGCTAAGGCACTAACGCGCTAAGGCACTAATACGCTAAGGCACTAATACGGCGATACTAAGTACTAAGCGCTAAATCTATATTTAGGGGCAAACTTTAAATTTAAGAAGGTAAGAAAATTACTAAGGTATTTAGAACATATCGAAGCGTAAACTATATTATTTATATACGCCTACTAAGCGGGTCGTATAGTACTCGTAGGTAAGAAGTAAGAATCTAACTATAGCCTATATAGGCGCGAGTAGAGTATAAGAGGCATAGGTAGGGAGCGAGCGAAACGCTTATACGTCGTCCTTAGAGAGCGCGTCGTCGTTAGCGTTTCCGCCGCTATTAGCGTTTCCGCTACCGAGAGCGCTACCCTCGTCCTTATCCTTATCCTCGTCTACCTTCTCGTTAGATACTACGTCCTCGGAGAGCTTACTCTTTTTCTAGTTACTACCTTTAGGGTAGGCGGCCTCTATAGTAGTATCTAGGGCATCGCTAGAGGCGCCTACTATACGGTTAGTCTATAAAGAGTATTAGTATCGTACGAGGATCGTATAGGAAAAGTAGGTATACCTCGTACTATAGCTTAAACATAGCTACTATAAAGTTAGACTAGCGCTAGGTCTCTACTAGACTAGCGACGGATATCGTACTAGCTAGTAGCGAGGCGAGTACGCTCGCCTTACGTAGCGTATCCTAGCCGCCGATAGCTTTGCCCTTATTACTAGTAAAGACCCTCTTAGTGGTCTTAATAGAGGTACGGAGGGCCTTTAGGCGGCGCTTTACCTACTCTTTACGTACGCCCTTAGGGAGGGTCTCTAGCTACTCGTAGTAGTATAGTACGTAGCGCGCCTACCGCTTAAGGTTTCTATTAGTAATACGCTTATAAGGGTAGTATTAGCGCTTATAGCGCTAATACTTAACCTTCTAGCTAGGCTTTATTACTCTATTATACGTAGGCTCGTCGTCTATACGTAGTCCGTTAGTAGGTAAGGCGTAGTTAAGGAGTATTCGAAGATCCGTACCGTTATAGGTATACTTAATATAGTAGAGGCAGATCTCGATATCTCTATAGCCTCTAATATCGTCGATAGTACGTAGTAGACGGTTTAGGACTACGACTCGGGCGCGCTTCGGTAGTATTATACTTACGTTCGTAGTACGGTAATCGTATAGAGACACTAGCTTACTAAGGACATAGAAAATATTATATACGTAGAAAGAAAGTCTAAGAGAGAGTTAGAAGAGTTTTTAAAGAATATACTCGAGCCTAGCGACGTAGTCGCTATAGTAGAGATTGTATTACTACGTAAACGTAAATATATATAGTAACTCTTTACTTCGTAGCGCGTATTTACGTAATACGCTAAAGGTCTGTAGGTATAACGCGTTAGAGACGCGATAAGCGTAGAATATATAAAGTATATTATAAAGACTAAATAGGTAGCCTAGAATATAACCTATTAAGTAAGGTTGTCGCTAAGAGTAGCTCCCTTAGGGAGAGGAGATAGTTATAAGAGCTAGGTAAGGTTAAAGGCTAAGACCTACCTTAGGCTCGTAGGCTTAGCGTACGATATAACTATAGTACGCGTATATATCCGAAAGGAGACAAGAATTAGTCTTACGATATCCTAATAGTATTATTAGGAGGGCGCTCTATATATTACTATATACTTTTTTTATACTAAGTCTCGGCCTTCTTAGCGTATTTTCTTTATATTATCGCGCTTTACGCTCTACGCGTTAAGGTACTTTAGCAAAATCTTAGCTAAGAGGCGTTTAAAGAAGTTAAATATACTAATCTTTATTCCGTCGTTTACTTCCTCGATCTACTTAAGTACTAAGTCGATACTCTTTTCTTGTTCTTATAGAGTCTCTAGCGATAGAATAGCTTTAGTAGCGTTATTAAGGTTCGTTATACTAGTAAGAGGTCCGCTTAAAGGCTAGAAGCTAACGATAGAGCCTTCGCGATTAATACGAGCGAGCGCTATACCTTATATAGAACTTAAAGAAGCTATTTTTCGTCTTTTCTTTAAAAAATCTTATCTAGGTAGTTCTTATATTAGACTTCGAATAGGCGAGGTAAAAGGCGAAAGCGCTAGTCTTAATAAGCGCTTAGGCGTTAAAGAACGCCGGAAAGGGGAAGTCTTATTCTTTATACGCGAGAGAGAAAGAGGACGTCTTTAAATAGTCGTATTAGTAGCTTAGAGCGATATAAAGCGCGTGACTAGTAATAAGTAACTTAAATAGCGAGGAGGGTCGGGCGCGTAACTAGTTATAGAGTTTTCTATTATATTAGTTACTACTCACGTGTATAAATAGCTATATAGCGTTACTAGGTAGTAACGAAAGATAAGAATCGAACTTAATAGAAGTAAGGCTCTATAGTAACTAATTAATAGTTAATAAGGAAGAAGAGATTGTTTAGAGCGTAAAAGTAGTCTAATTATATACCTTATCGTAGTAGCGTAACTACTATTAGGATTAGGGGTCTATACGTAAGGCTTAGTTACGTAAGGTTTTAGTTATCGTTTAAAAAGATAACTAAAAGTTCACTTTACCTTAACGCTTCTATAGCCGTCGTATACTACTAACGCTACTACTAACTACTATAGTATATACCTTACTATCGCTAACAAGGACTAAGACTTAGATACTATCGTCGTTACCTCTACTAACTTAAAAGAGTCTTATTTTTCGTATACCTAGTCGACTTACTAGATCGCGCTTTCCGTATCGTAAGAGACCGCTAGCGCTATAATTAATAGCTAGAAAGGGGCTATTAGAGCCGTTATTACTAAGGATTCAAGCTTCTCTACCTTTATATAGGCCGAAAACCTTCAACTTTAAGAATTCTCTATTAGAAACTAACATTTTTAGTAATTCCTTTAGTTAGGCGAAAATTAGTAGTAAAAAGACCTTTAGGATAGATAACCCTTATCTCTCTTCTTCGATTAGCGATAGAAAAGGGCTCTAGGAAGGTAGATTATAGTACTAACCTTAGAAATCGTTAGTAGAAAAGAGCTTCGAGAGTATAGGTCTAGCTTAGATTTTTAAGACCTAGTAGTAGAAAGTAGCTCGGGATAGCTGACTTTTATAGCGATAGTAGGCTCGGGACTTAGAAAAAGGAGTAGGATAGTAGCTTGACTAGTAGACATAGAATCTATACTTAAAGGTTAAGCTTAGAAGAGTAACTAGCTATATAGATACTTATCTTAGCTATAGAAAACAGCGTCGGGACAGTTAGGATTAACTAGATTTCTACTAATCTAGTAGAAGAGGAGCTTAGAAAGCTTAGATTAGAGCTCGATAGTAGCTCTAGGAATAAAAGAAGTGCTTAGGACAGCTAAGATTTAGCTAGATTTATACTAGTCTAGTAAATTATAAGCTTAGGAAGCTCCGATTAGAGCTTAATAGTAGTTTTAGGACTAAGAGAAGCGCTTAGGAAGGTTAGATTAGAGCTCGATAGCTACTCTAGGAATAAAAAGAAGCGCTCGAGATAGTACGATCTTAGAAAGATTAGCCTTTTTATAGTAGAGGCTAGGCTTTAGTAGCTAGATCTTAGCTTATACCTCTAATTAAGTATCGCCTATTGAATTTCTAAATCTTTAGCTCTACTAGGCTAGCTTTAGCCTTTAGCTTACTAAGTCTTCTACTTCTTCTTTAAGCTCTATTAGTAGCTAACGTATATAACTCTCCCTTTCTTCTTAAGTTATTACTAATAGCTTACTAATAAAGATCTATAGATACTTATACCTAGGTAGAAGGCCTAGTTCTATAACCTTCTCTATCGGTAGCGGTACTTCTTCTAGTTTAACCTAATCCGGAACTAGCTTTAGGTTTTCTTATAGAAAGGTATATTTCTTAAGGTCTATCCTCTTATAGATATACTCTCGTTTTAAGCTATCTAGTTCCTTAAGCTTATACGATATACCTCTCTATAATACTTTAGATACTCTAAAAGAGCCTTCCTACCTAAATATAAGCTTATAGGAGAAGCTAGTTTTTAACTTAGAGTAGTATACTAATACGAGATCTCCTTTCTTTAGTATAGTAAGGTCTATATAGCGATATTTATCGAAGTACGCCTTGTTCTGTTCCTAGAGACGCTATTAACGTAGTCGTCCTTCTTCTATAGTCGTTTCTATAGCTTCTAGGGCTTGAGCTCGAATCGTAAGAAGCTCTACTCTAGTCTTAACCTTACTCTAATCTATAATCCAGAAGGTATAGTGCTCTAGCTCGATTAGTAGTACTACGTTACGCCTAATTATTACCTCTAATAGTATTAAGCTAGTAGTAGAGACTATTATCGTTCTCTCTACCTATAGTACTACTAGAATATAGTCTCGAATCGTATAAAGGCTACTATTAGAGAGCTTTAAGTAAGCGTCTAATATTGTCTTATAGCCGACTTTAACGATAGCGTTAGACTAAGAGTAGTACAGCGAAATATTAATACGTTTAATACTATACGATAGTAGTAGCTTCTCTACGTTACTAAGATTAGTCTTATAGTTGTCGAGGATAACTTCTATAGCGGTACCCTACTAGTAAAAGATCTCTTCCTATATAAACCTTACTATCTATACTAAGGAGATACTCTTTACTAGGTACTAGAATATATATACTTCTAGCTAGCGCGATAGAGATTCGCGTATAACTATTAACGAACAGTTCTTCGAGATATATAAGCTATCGATATACTACCTCTAGCCGACTATAACTTAGAGCGGGATTTATAGTTCTCTAGGTACCTATCGTCTATACCGAAGACTATAAATAGTATACTACTAAATAGCGAGCGAGATTTAAGCCTAGACTCTATCCTACTACTATCGTTTCTAGATAAGATTATACGTCTGTTTAGTACTACGATAACCGTTCTTATAATAGTATACCTTAATAATACGAGCTTATACTTTAGGTTTATCGATAACTCGCTATAGAGGTCTAGCTACTCGCTCTTAGCGCTAGAGCTAGTTATTCTTAATATAAAACAGCCGATACTTCTTCCTTAGCTACTTATACTCGTTATTAGAAACTCTCTTAGGTCTTTATATCTATATAAGTACAAAAGCGATATTTATTAACTCTTAAGAGTAGATCCTATTAATTATAGGTAGCTCGCTCTAAATTACCTATATAGAGAAAGCGTTAACGTAAAAGGTATCGAAGAATTACTCGTTAATTATTAGATCTACGTCTTCTTCCTATTCTATAGCCTCTATATCTTTAGGCGTAATAGGCTTCCTTAATAATAAATCCGGAGCTATATACTTCTTACTAGGAACATATATAACGTTAAAGTCGAAGAGGTAGATCTATACTAGCTAGCGCGTTATTACTATATTCGGTAAATTAGAGGCAGCCTTATTAAGCTAGTAAACGAGAGTATTTATATTAATCTCTAGTTAGAAGTATACTCTAAATAGCTATAGTTTCAGCTTCTTTAATACCTTTAGTATACTAAGGTATTCGCGCTTTCTAGTATCGTACTTAACCTCTACCGGGTTAAATAGGCTAGACTTATATCGAACTAGATAGCGGAGAAGTAGCTCGTCTCGATTATATTAGGAAAGCGTATATTCCTAACCTTTGCTACTCGAATCTATACCTACGATAATAAGTCCTACTCCTTCTCTAAAGTTAAGAGTAACTAGGGCTAGGGCTGAAACTAGTACCTTTAAGACGATATCTTTAGCTAGTTAGTGTTCGGTAGTCTATTAAAACTTAGTATCCTTCTATAAGAGTTTAAAGAGTAGAGTAAGGATAATCGTAAAACCTTTAACCTAGACGTAGTAGTACGTAACTACGCTAAGGAAGATTCGAACCTCCTTCTAATTCTCTAGCGTCGGCTATTTCTTAATCTTCGCTACTCTTACGAAGTCTAGATAGCGACTATTAATACTAGTAAGGTAGCTAACGATTACTAACTGTTCGTAATAGAGCTATAGCTTATTAAAAGCTACTATTATATTAGCTCGTTCTATATTATAGAGAACGTCGTCTATAGCTATAATATATTTAATAACGTAATAGTAGAGGCTAGGTTTAACCTCTTTACTATCGTACTTCGTCTTAGGCCCTTTAATACTAATATTATTAAGGAACAGCTATACCTTATACGAGACGTGCTCTATAAGCACTTGATTAATAATACGAACGAACTAGGTAATAGAATTCGTAGCTCCTTATAGTAACGTTATCTACTATAACAAGCCTAGCGGTAAATCGAAGTCTATAAGGTCTCTATATAATTTATCGAGTAGGATTTAGTTATATCTAGAGAAGATATTAACTAACGAGGCTAGCGTATAACCGGCAAAGTCCTTAGAGAAACCCTTAGCGTCGAGTAGTAAGTTCGAATCTCTTATAGTAACTTAATTAAACTTCTAAGCTACGTTAATTAACTAATACTTCTTAGGCTTACCTACCTCCGTCTTCTTACTAATAAGGAAGTATAGATTTCGATAGGTACTGTAGTATAGCTTAAGAGTTCTAGCTTAGATTCGTTGTCTTAGTATGTCCTCTACGACATACTATAGAGATAAGTTTAGCTTGAAGCCTAGATACTACTATAGCTCGTAAGGAACCGTTCGAATCTTCTATAGTAGAGTAATATTAGGATTAATTCGGCCTAAATATATAAAGTTCTACGTAAAGGTAGCTTCTCGATTCCTTAGTATATAGTATAATAAATCTAGCTCCTTTAGTAGCAGTTCTATACTAGGTTTGAATTTTGTAAGCTGTTCGGGCGTAAGACGTAATCTAGGCTCGATCGTCGAGAACCTCTTAGTTAGGTACTTACTATCGTAAGGTCTAGTACTAGGTAGTATAGCCGCTTCCTTCTTAATATAAGTCTGTCGCTAGTCCTTTAGTCCGCTAGGGTTTGAGCTATTAGTTATAGTAATGTCTGTATTTACTAGTTTAATCTTGTTAGTAACTCGCTTATAAAGAGTATAGGCGCTAATATAATTATCTAGCTTCCGCTACCTCGTAGCTTCTTTATTACAAGCTCTCTCTACTACTATATTAATAGTAGCCGAGATAACGTACGTCTCTTCGCTAAGCTCGTCGTCTACTTTATTAGAAATAACCTCGTCGTAGGGTCTAAGTTCTTAGATAGCTAGCTCCGCCTCTCTAAGCTTCCTATAGGTAATTATCAAGTATTCGCCTCTATAATTCGAACCCTAGCTCGATTAAGATACTAATATAGTATCGTTAAAACTATACCTAATACCCTAGTATAAGTCTCGCTCGCTAGTATAAGCTAGCTTAGCTTCGCTAGTAGCTAGTAAAAGCTTCTTAAGTCGACTATTTTAGCTAAATTTAGCGATATTACTTTTAATAGCCGCTACTACGAGATAGTTATACTATATTTAAGTCTAGCTATAATTAACCCGTCTTAATAGTTCGAGCTACTATCGTAGAGAGGTACTTTGTCTAATTAAGTCGGCTATAAAATAGTCCCTAAAGTAAATTACCTTTATATACGATAACTACTACGTAAGATAGTTAAAGACTTGATTCTCTAGGAGTTTAGAGCTGTTAGTAACCGTAAACGAATACTAGTACTAATCGCTTATCTATCTATACTACTAGTATAGTTTGAAGTATAGTATAGGAGGTATAACGTAATTATCGTTTAAAAAGGTAACTACGGAACGTTCTACTAGCTAACCCTCCTAAGTAGAGTTTTTACCTCTAACTACTAAACCTTGCACGGAAAGGGTAGTAGAAGCTTGAAAAGCTTATAATCTCTCTCCCTACTCCTTACTATTATAAGATCTAGAGTCCTCGATAGTATACCTTATATTCTTTAGCTAATAATTACCGAAAGTTAGAGTCTGGACACTAACTTCTATCGAATCTTAACGCGATACTCGTATTAGAGCCCCTACTATACTCGTGCCGTCGACTAAAGCTAATTCCTTAGCACTCTAGCTTTTCCTAGGACTTGTTCTATAGTACGTATATTACTACAGCTATTAAAACCGGTGAATATAATAATACGGCTATCTAGAGTACTAATTAAGCCTTCCTATAAGCTATTATCGTAGTTCTTAGAAGCTAGGCGTACTCGTCGCGCCTACGGTCGGCTAAGTAAGATTAAGCCGTTCGCTAGTAAGACTAGAAATAGTATCGTAACTCTTACGCTAAAGATATTAATTAATACCTCTAGGTAGTACCTAATAAAAGTAACCTTGCCTCCGACTCCTCTTATAGTAATATTACCGAGAGAGGTTATACTAACTTGAAGTTTTCGAACGTATTCGATCGGTATAATTATTAACTTAGCCCTCTCGTTAATTAAAGACTTATAAGCTATTATTCGAGGTCTATACTTTATAGGTACGTAGATACTTAGAATAATTTAATAGACATTATTAAATAATAGAAGGATATTATCTATTCGCTTATAAAGCTTAGAAGTAGGCCTAGGCTTAACTATATTAATCGCTATAGCGGTAACCTAGAAGGCCTTAATATTAGTCGCTAAGACAGCTTTTATTAGCTCCTCCTCTACCTACTCGCTAAAGGCTTTAGATAGTAAGAAATGTACGCTAATCTTAGCTCTACTACCTCTATTCGTACGCTTCTTCGTATAGAGCTTATTAAGCTTCTTACGTAGATCTGTATTATTTAGAACACGACCCTATAAGGAATACGACGCCTACTCGCTATAGAGAATAATCTCTACTAAGCTTAACTAGACCTTAGATTCGAGTATTTTGTCTATCTAGAAGACGTTAGCGTTATTATTAGCGTATATAGCTCGAAGGTAGTTATCTATACGCTTAGTCTTTAGAGGCTCCTTAGCCTTCTTTCGCTTTTAAGTATACGTAGGAGCGACTAGAACTAGTAGACTATTTAGGTAGTCGTATATCTACTTATCCTCGATCTTATCGTTATTACGTCTCTAAGTTTAAGAATCCTCTAACTCCTCTATATCTATAAGGTAAGGAGCTAGCTAGTTTTTATCTTTAACCTCTTTAATATAAGGGTAACGATAAGCGTAGGTTCTTATAGCTATAGCCTAGGTCGTAATCCGCTTCTATACTCCTATTAGCTATCCTCTAACTAGACGAGAAGGGTTTAGGTTCCGCTTTGTCTTTACGCTATCTCCGGCTACGTAGGCGCCGATTAGATCGTCCTAATCTTCCTATATAATAGAAGTAACTTAACCGATATTAACGAGACCGTTAATACTAGCTACCTTGTTCGCTATCCTCTACTAGCTCGCTCTTAGCGTTAATAAACGATCTATATTTTCAAGATCGATCTTCCTATAGCGCTACTCTAATACTCCTATTAATACGAATAGCTTTAGTAG
This sequence comes from Septoria linicola, assembly GCA_024114885.1. Classification (NCBI taxonomy): domain Eukaryota; kingdom Fungi; phylum Ascomycota; class Dothideomycetes; order Mycosphaerellales; family Mycosphaerellaceae; genus Septoria; species Septoria linicola. The sequence continues at coordinate 2,184,518 of CP099426.1, read as the reverse complement.
TTCCTTGTCCTAGTAGTACTATATCTTTTCTATACCTAGGCGAGGCGTTCCGTAGTATATAATACCGGTCTTTAGATCTCTATATATTAAGCCCTTAGTCTCGAACTATTATAGGTACTCGTAGTTTATAGCTATATAGCCTTCGAGCCTATATATCTAATAACCTAAAATCTTTAAAGCGATCGCTACGTAGGCCTTAATTATTAACTCATTATCTATCGTAGCTAAGTTAATCGAAATCTCCTAGCTATAAGTAGGCCTTAGAATATATAGATAGTCGTAATCGTAAGACTTCGCTTACTATCCTATCGATAGGCGTAGCGGCTATAGGCCTCTTTCTTCGAGTCGACGAATTATAGCGATTATAAGGTCTTATATACTAGCGGTAATGTTATCGATAGTTACTAGCTTACGGCCTTTATAGACTACCGTTTCTCTAGCCTTAAACTTAGAGTTTAGTCTTAGAGCGGACTTCTTTACTACTTCGTATAACTACTAGACGTCTCTACCGCCTTCGTTATATACTTCTATTTTAAAGTCCTTATTACTATTAATCTAACGCTAGGCTGTCTTTAAGAGCTTACTATAATCTAAGTCCTTATTATTAAGATCTAACCTAAGATAGGCCTAGAGCCTCTTACTAAAACGAAATAGAAGGCCTTATATAAATAGGAGAGTACGAGAACGCTCGTCTATATACGAAGTAGGTATAGTATTAGAGTAGAGTATAAACTACCTTAAGTACTCTAAGAGATTATTATCCTCGCTATGGTTAACCTTATAAAGGTTTTCTATATAGTAGCGGTTTCCGAGTATATATATATTATCGTACTTTCGGTATTCCTTAATAATCGACTCTTTAAACTTAGCGTAGTCTCGGTCGTAGAAACTATTAAGGCGCTAGTATCGTCTACGTTAGACAACCGTAACCTAAGTAAGTAACTTCTTATAAAGCTGTTTATTATTATTAATAAGTAAGATAGCGTAGTTCCTATATAGTACTTTAAAACGCTTAATATACTCGGTTACGTTCTCTTTATTAAAGAAGAGATTCTAGTCCGAGCTAGGTAGTAGCGGAACCTAAGCGATAATTACCTTCTAGCTTTAAGTTACTTAGATAGTCTCTATAAGCAGCTAGAACTACGCTATAGATAGTCTACCTCCTAAGTTCGGTCTTTAAAAGATATTAGTATTAGGGTTAAGATTAGTACCTCCTTAGTCCTCCGCTTCTATAGACATGTCGTTATCTAGTAGAGGGAATAAAGTAAAAGCGAGTAGTAGCTTTACTAGTAATCTTCGAATTTGCTTATTAAGCTAGTTAGATAAGCTACTCTCTAGTATTTTAGGCCAGCTAGTAGATACTAATTCACTTATAGAGCTTGTTCGAAGGTATTCTAAGAGTGTATTATACTCTCCTTAATTAGGTTTTTAAATAAAATATAGTTATCGTTTAAAACGATAACTAAAAAACAAGAGTCTAAAATTTTCTTAGCCGTCGGAAGGTAAACGTTAAACTTTTCTTTATAATACTAGAGCTATATTAATTATACCTAATAAGTAAGGTATGTCGTGTCGTATAGTTCGACCGTTTATAGCTAGGCGCGTCTATCTTACTTATTTAGGTAATTCGCTATATAACTATAGTAGTATAATATTACGTTAGCCTATACTATATACTAGGTCCGGGGCCTTAGACGTAATTAGTATCCTTAGCTAAACGATTAGCGTCTAACGCCGTACTAGAGCTTATTCTAAGCGATCTATATACTAGAGGATACGAGATTACCTAGACGGGTCTAGCCTATCCTATAGCCTCTACGCTATCTAAACGAGAGCGTTTTTACGCTAAACCGGAGTCTAATCGAAGACTATTATAGGTATAGAGACCCTAAGTAAATCTCTAATATAGTAAGTCGCCTTACTATCTATACGACAATTACTAAATAGATCCGTACTAAGAGGTACTAGAGGTTTATAACTTTTCTAGGTTAGAGCGATATCTATATTCTAGAGGCTTCTATATTATTATAGCCCTTTAAGTCGCCTCTTACGTAGGCTCCTTTAGGCCTCTTGTTAATATTTATAGCGCGTTAGTTCTCGCTTTAAGGCTACTATCTACCCTCCGCGCTTCTAGTTCCAGTATAAGAGAGAAGAGATAGCTCTACCTTCAGCTCTATTAATAGATAATAACTACCCTAACACTAACTCCCTAGGCAGGTATAAGAGTAGTCGCTATAGAACAAGACCTGTTTAGAGAGTAATAGTCTTATAATACGTATATTAATCGGTAGTAACAAGCTCAAACTAGTAGTCCTAGGACTAAGAGCCTATACTAGGACTGTAGGATATTAAATTAATCAAGTAGAGTGAATATTACTATCTTAGAAACGAGCTACTACCTTGCTTTTATACTAAAACTACTAAGCACGGTATGTAGGTAGGCCTTTACCTTACTAATATTTATAGAGAGTACTCTATATAAGGATATCTATATAATCCTACTACTAGGTATTAACCTACTAACTAGTATAGTCTTATAAGTTCTAAGGAGTCTCTATAGGCTAAAGTAAGCTATAAGAGACTAGAATTAGCTATATATATTAAAGCTAAAAGGAATAGGATTTAGATAATTAGAAGTAGACCTATATCTTCTAATCTATAATAAAAGAAAAGATCTAATAATCCTAATCTATATTAATAACATACCTATTACTATAGAGAGACTAGAAGATGTCTTCTAGTTTAAAGACTAACTTAGTAAGGTCTTTAAGATTAAAGATCTTAGAGAGCTAGACAAGATTCTTAGAATAAGACTAATAAGAAATAGATAGTAAGGCTAGCTAAAACTTAACTAGAAACATTATATCTAAGAGAACCTAGCTAAGATAGGAATAGGCTAAGAAACTATATTACTAACTCTTTTACTAATAGACAGCTATAAAAGTCTAAAGCCTACTAGACTAAATAATAAAAGATATAACAAATAGGAGTACTAATCTATTATTAGAATATAGATATAGCTTATAACTATTATAAGACTAGACATTTTATTTGCCTTTAGAAGATTAAGCTCCTATATTAGTAATCTAATAGTAGAATATATAAAGGCTCTAAAGAAGCTAACTAGATACCTAAGATTAAACCTAGACCTTAGTCTAAGATACTTAAGGAATAGTTAAGGCTGTCTTACTAGATATATAGACTCTAACTATATAATAGACAAGACTAATAGAGTCTTAATCCTTAAATATATCTTCTTCCTTTATAGTATACTAATCTCCTAGATAAGTAAGAAATAGAAATCTATAGCTATATCTATAATAGAAGCTAAATATATAGCTATAGGAGTATATATAAAACAGTTATAGTTCCTTAGTACTCTTTTAAGAGAGCTTAGATACCTAGAGTTAGTAGGAGAATATTCTTACTAACTAAGGATCCTTAGTAACTAGGAAACTATTACTAGAATTAGGCTAATTTAGCTAAAAAGTAATAACTAAGCTACTCTTACTCTAGTTAAGGACTTATATATTTATAATAAGTCTAAATATATTAATATCTTATATAATACTATAAGAAAGCTCTAATAGAACAGACTTATCTCTATAGAATATATAAATATAAAAGAGATAGTAGTAGATAGTCTTACTAAGCTAAAGAATAGACTATAGTTTTAGGAGTTTATAAGGTAGCTCTACCTTATATAAGAGATATATAAAAGATAACTCTAAGCCTTAGAGTTAAACTAAGAAGAGTCTAAAAGAAAGATTTTAGTTACTTAACTTCTCCTTAGTTAGACTTTATAAAGTCCTAAATACTCTTACTAATATTAGACCTATTACTAACTATAATATTACTATATAGTACCTAGCTAAACTAGATACCCTCTAAGGCCAAGTACTAGTTAATATTAAAGACCTCCTCTATAGTAGCTATTATCTCCTCTACTAGTATATAGTTACTCTACTCTCTAGCTTAATATAAGATCCTTATAGCTAAGAATAGTATACTCTAAAGGCTATTAGAGAACTAAAAAGCTATATAGAATATAACTAAGTAGGGGACTAGGCTATAAGGAATCTAGAGAGCTATTAGAATTAGTTATAAGAAAGGATAAGGGCAACTTACTAGATAGTCTATATTCTAAATAATCTACTCCTATATAAGAGAAGAGGAAGATCTTATAGAAGGTATTTCTTTTACCTTTTTATAAGAGATAGTAGTATAGAAAGTTTATTAGATTAATAGTTAGTACTATCTAGTTATTAGTCTAAAAAGTAAGTACTTAATAACTAATTAAGATTAGAACTAGTATTTAAGTACTATAGATAATCTATTAAAAGATCTAACTATATAGTATAAGTAGGAGTGTTAAGAATATATCCTAGATAGTTAGTCTAGATATAGAGTTCTAAGTATAGTTCTAGATACCTAAGGTATCTACCTAAGGCTTAGTAAGAGGTATATCTTACTTCTCTTTCTTCTCTTCTTAGATAACTAACTTAATTAACTTTATATTTAGTTCCTAGTATATTACTACTACACTATATATATAAGTTAGTTTAAGATTAATCCTCTATTCTTCTTTACTACGCTATACTCTCCTTAATATTATATAGTATATAATACGCTCTCTACTTTTAATATATAGTATATATAAGGTAGCTCTCCTACTACTATCTTATACTCCTCTTTAAGACTTAGACGCTTATACTATAAGTATAGTATAATAGTAGTAACGCTCTTAGCTATCTCTATAATATAGCTAGCCTTATTAAACTTATATAGACTATTCTTTATAACCTTTCTTTTTATACTATCTCTACCTTCTACTTTATTTAGCTACTTCTACTATATCGCTAGCGCGTAAAACTAATAGTTAGAGGCGTCTAGTATAATAAGGTAGTATAAGTAGTTAAAGGAGTTCGAGGAATTCTATAACCTATTTTATACTACGAGTTAGTAGCGAGTATATAGAGAGTACGAAAATTGCCTATCTAGCGTTCTCGTTTTTATTAATATCTATCTCCTTAATTAGTACGTAACTTGCTTATATAGTTACGGCCTATATAGAGCTTATACTAGTAGTATTAAGTATACTATTAAGTATTAGCTAAGCTAAAAGCGTCGTAGAATACGCGTAATAACTTACTTAAGGCGATTAATATTACGAGTACTATATAAGGCCTCGTTGTCGCCTATAATTATAGTAGTACTAGTATACGTTAGTTATAGTAATAGCGGCGGTAAGCTAGATATTAGTATTAAGTAAGTCCTATTATTATTAGCGCGACAATAGGAATGACATAGACGCATGCGGAATTACTATGAGGATAATAGTGAGGTTTAACAATGAGAAGTCGTTATGTCTCGGTGGGACGTATGGAGCTCGGTCCTGCAGCCGATGCTCCTTCCATCTTGTGACGTGAACGTCGAGCAAGCAACTCCGACAGCGACAGCTCCGACAGCTTCACTTTCACTTTCACTTTCACCAGCATTGAGCTTCATAATCCCAACAACACCACCGAATCTCCTCTTCGCTGCCTTCCTGTGACCACCACCACCACCACCCATCATGTCTACCGGCGCGGTATGCACAACACAACACAACCCCTCTCTTCCACACCTGCTCCCACTAATTCATGTAACAGGGCCGCGAGCCCGTCTTCCCCACGCGCCAGTCTCTCGGTCTGATGAAGTCGAAACTCAAAGGCGCTCAAACCGGCCACGATCTCCTCAAGCGCAAATCTGAGGCTCTCACCAAACGTTTCCGCGAAATCACCCGCCGCATCGACGAAGCCAAGCGGAAAATGGGCCGCGTCATGCAGATTGCCGCCTTCAGCATGGCAGAAGTCACATATGCTGTGGGAAACTCGGGCTTCGGCTATCAGATCTTGGAAGGAGCGCGGAATGCCAAGTTCAGAATTCGAACGAGACAGGAGAATGTCAGTGGTGTGTTCTTGCCGCAATTCGAGAGCTACCAGCATGAGGGGGCGAGTGAGTATGCCATGACCGGCTTGGGCAAAGGTGGACAGCAGGTGCAGAAGTGCCGAGAGACGTATACCCGCGCGGTCGAGACGCTGGTCGAGCTGGCAAGTCTGCAGACGGCGTTTGTGGTGCTGGATGAAGTGATCAAGGTCGTCAATCGCAGAGTCAATGCCATGTTAGCATCACCGGGATTCGTCTGTAATGCTGCCACTAACAAAAGACACAGCGAACACGTCATCATCCCGCGAACAGAAAACACGATCAAGTACATCAACTCCGAGCTGGACGAAATGGATCGAGAAGAGTTCTTCCGGCTGAAGAAGGTGAAGGGGTTAAAGGAGAGAGCTGCTGCTGCCGAAGATGAGCAGAGGAAGAAGCAGATGCTCAAAGATCAGGCAGAGGGTAAAGAAAACGCTTCAGAAGAGCAGCAACAGCAGGCAAAGGACATACTGGGAGAGGAGAAGGATGAAGACCTGATATTCTAGGTCGAACACTGATGAATCTAACTCCCCAATCACAACAAAGCAACAGAGCCACTGCCTTGACGCCATTGTATCGGGGTCTCTATGGGCTTGGAGTTCAACTTACTGACAAAATGTCATCGGCATCTCGTCGAGGGCGGAACGTATAACTGTGGAGAAGAAATCGGCAGGTGGCACAAGAGCTTTGATGGTATGCACGGGTCATATACTACATTCTCCGGCTTCCCTATGCTCAGGACTCACTTGCTTACACATTCAGGCCCCTGCGTGACTGTCCGCGCGAAACCTAGATTGTGCTACGCCTGGCAGACATGATCGACAAGCGAGAGAGAGAGGAGGAGTAGCTGATCTGAGCGGAGACAAATCTAATTGTGGCAACTGCGGTGTCCAGTGCTCTTACGGACAGAAGTGCCTCCAGGGGAAATGTAAGACACCACCACCGACTTGTCCTGCAAGCAAGACACTCTGTTCGAAGCAGTGCGTCGATACCAAGACTGATGTCAAAAATTGTGGTTTGTGCAACAACAAGTGCACCTCTCTGGCAAAGTCTGTAAGGACGGAAAGGTGCAAGAATTCATACACGCCACCGACTCAACCTGACTGCCAGAAGAATGCCGATTGCACTTCACCAAAGATCTGCACTGGCGGAAAATGCGTGACGACACCACCACCTGAGTGTTCGGACACGAAGCTCTGCCCTAGTGGACAATTATGCAAGGAGGGCAAATGTATAACGCCTCCGCCCGAGTGTACGAGCAACGCACAGTGCACTTCACCGAAGGTTTGCACCGCCAACAAGTGTACCTGACCACCACCTGAGTGCTCTGACACTAAGCCATGTCTTATAGATGGCAAGGTTTGTAGTCCAGAGGGCAAGTGTCTCGACCGGCCTGAATGCACTGTCGACACGGACTGCACTGGTGGCAACATCTGCACTAACAACAAGTGTATCACGCCGCCTCCAACCTGCACGAGTAACACCGAGTGTCCTTTCGGGCAAGCATGTCGTTCTGGAACTTGTCAGGACCAGGCGGCCGACGATTCGTGCAGTACGACGCACGACTGCTCCGCGGAAGCGCAATGCCTGGATGGTACATGCACTGCCGTCATTTGTATGTTCGATGGCTCTGGAGCCTTAGCGTCATGTCCCGATGGACAGCAATAATGTGTCTAGTATCCAGGCCGAAATCCCGCCTTTGGAAGTTGTCGTCCCAACTCGCCATCCACGTGCAAGGCCGATGGTGGAACCTTGTTCGAGCGGACCAGATTGCGTAAGTTGACACCCAGACTCGGAAAATTGTTGACGCGCTGACCATGTCCAGTGTAATGGCGCTTGACCGCGAGCTGGACCAGGCACTCCGTTTCACACGTGTTCGCTGTAGGAGTTGCACACACAGATAGTAGTGGAATACTTCTCAGATGCTGCAAGTCACCATCATGATTACTAATACAAAAAATCGTTCGCGCCGAGCTTTTCGCCTTCTTGGCACTATTAGGTTGATCGGTATAGAGTTGAGGGTGTAAGTCGGAATCGCTCCGGTTGTCTTCGGCTTCATCACACGACCTCCAATAGTTCCTGACATTGAGAGCGGTGAGCGTCTTGCCCACAACCTTCTGAACTCTGCTTGCTCAGAAACTTATCGGTGTTCTGCACGTCAAGCATGATAACTGTATTGACAAGGCTGTGAACTAGCATTGTTGGGCAAGAAGGCCAGAGGACTGGCCTCGGCCACCGAAACTAATCCATTAGCTGGAATATTTTGCTGTGTCGATAAGGACCAAAGCCTGGCCTAGACTTCTACTGCCAAAAGCTCTAGTCTGTAGCGAGGGTTAACGTTAGGGTTCAATCGATCAGGTCATGCTCCTAACGACCGCCTGGTGGTGAACGCTTGATGTGGCGACGTCAGGTATCGTGAGATGCAGGAGAGACCATGTATTGAGTGGTCAGACACTTACTCAGGACGAAGTCACGCCGATGAAGTGAATGGTTCTTGCATCGATCATGTCGTCCGTGCAAATTCAGCAGGAGTGACACGTCCGGGCTGGCAGGCCATATAAAAGACATAGCCTGGAGCTCCTTCGATCCTACAACTTCATCGCATCCACAGGTGTATTTCATCTACAATTATCGATCTTGCCTCGACCAATCATGCATCTCACACTGATTACCGCAATGCTTGCTGCTACGGCGACTGCTCTCGTCGCAGGAACTTCACCCAACCACCTGAACCTTCGCCAAGCCAGGGCTCCGATCACAGACGACGGGACCTACTTCACGGACGAAACTGGGAGAACCGTTGCTTGCTACTCCACATGCTACCTTAGTTTCTGTTCGCCCTTTGGTCTTGAGAAGGTAGGCACACCTCTGATTGTGGACGAAAGGCATGGCTAACGTTCTCAGATTTGCTGTAGCCAGTGCCCTGAATGTGTAAGTGTGGTATGGTTGTCCGGGAAAAAGTACTAACGTACTATGAATCAGTCCGAATTTTGCTGAGCGCAATGGAGACGGTGACTGCACGAGGGCGGCCAAGGCCACTGACACATGTGAGGCCACGGTGTCCATGGCTCGCAGGGAGAACCGTCACGTTTCGCTTGGAGATCCAACAACATTGAATTCTTTCCTGCCTCACATCAATACATGGGATGAAGCATGGCAGTTGTCAGTGGGCGTGCAGAAAGAAGTTGGGGGGCAGTCCGGGTAGCAAGAAGTGCCTGACATCAATGAAACTCCTTAGGGCTGGAGAACGTGCCGCTTCTGCTTCACTCCCACATGATCCGGACTCCGAACGTGTATGCGAGTGCCTTGATTCTGACCTCTGAACTCGGGAGTGGAAGTCTGTCTGATCCGACTTACTATGGCGAGTCTGCAAAGGCGATCCACAGCGATGCTGGAAGTAACCTTCCTTGGTGAACCACAGTCAGCAAGACTTGTGAACGAGCTATCACAAACCTTACAGCGTGCCGCACGTCACGTGGGCGCAAAGTTTGGCCCGAAACCGGATAAGATTGTGTTCTGTGTGAAGAGCAATGGGCGCATATTTGTATGCTATCCTCTTCTGCTCTGCCCAGCACTGTTTCCAGAAACAAACCAGAACCGTAACAAACATGCCGAGATCCAAGGAAGGCCATATCTTCTCAGAAGGGATACACTGCACTGGGCTCATTACCGGTGCAGTGGTCGACAGTACCTATAACATCCAGACGTCCTACGATGTCATCGTCATTGGAGCAGGCTTCACTGGACTTGTTGCAGCCAGAGACCTTGCCCAACGAACATCTCTCAGCGTCTCTCTCATCGAAGCACGCGATCGCATCGGCGGTCGAACCTGGACGGCCAAAGCTTGGGGCGAGGAGTTTGAGATAGGTGGGACTTGGGTCCACTGGTGATTTTTCCCTCCTGCAATTTGCAATAAGCGTTTCTGACCAGACTTTTAGGTCCCAGCCCCATCTCTATTCTGAAGCGTACCGCTATGGTCTCCACAAAATGCTCAAGACCTCTGCGGGCGTGACCTCGAGAAATGGGCTATAAGCCAAAGGGTGTATCAGAGATCCGCATGCTGAATGCACAACAAGCCGGCGAGCAAGTTAAACATCTAGAGACCGATTTCTTCACGTTTAACGGCATGAGTGCTCAACAATTGATGCCATACCCTGAAGACTTGTTCAAGGAGCCAGCTCAGCCATGGAAGGAGTATGACGGACTCAGCGTGGAAGATCGACTAGCGCAAATGGACATCCGCCTAGATGACAAGGACTTTTTGCAAGCACATCTCGGGTCGATCAGCAGTGCTCCAGCCAGTGCGGTAGCGTTCACTGCCGCACTTGAGATCTACGCGCTCAGTGGATACTCCATGGCATCAATGAGAACCGCTTCGGGCACCTTTGAGTTCGGCCATGGCGGTATGACGAATCTTGCTCGAAAGATTCTTGATGGATTTTCCGGAGACCGCATTTTTGACACCAAAAGTCAGCGCCACCAAGCAACGCGATGATCGTGTTGAAGTGCAGCTGCTTGGCGGTAAGCGGATTATAGCCAAGTCTGTGGTGTGCACGACACCACTGTGAGTCTTGGAACAGCGAAAGTCTGCACAGTCTGGAGCTGCTCGCTGACATGCTCTCAGGAAGTGTTTGCAAGATGTGCACTTCGATCCTCCACTGAGCCGACTTCGGCAAGAGGCGTTGGCTGTCGGACATTTGAACAAGGGAGCGAAGATACATGACTCCATCATTGCTGAAACGCAGAGTCCGTGGTTCTGCCACACAGCGGACTCTGTCACTAGCGATCTCCTGTTCGTATTCTCCGATCACAATGGTACGCAAATCGTCGGATCTAATGGCACTTTCGCTATTGGCTTTGCCTTCAATGATGATAAGCTCGGAGATCGCACAGATGATGCAGCAGTGCAGTGAGCCATTCACAGCCTCAAGCCACACGCTACACTTCGAGGCTATCTGTCCCATGCGTGGGAGACCGACTCTCTGGCAAAGGGCACGTGGTATTGCGGGAGTCCGAACTCGAATATCAAATACCATCAAGGGCTCCAAAAGCCGCATGGACGCGTGATAATGGCTCGTGCTGGATGGGCAGATGGATGGAGAGGTTTCGTCGATGGTGCGATCGAGCAAGGGTCCAAATCGGCGAGAGATGTGGCCACAGCGCTCGCGTAGTTGTAAGCCAACTGTCGTGAAGCGAAGACGTTGTAGTCCACTTCAGCAATAGAGAGTTTCTAGTCGTTCCTCAGTCATGACATCAACCCAGTGAATCATGGGGGCAGCTTTGTACTGTGCGGACATCTGCCTGCGCATGTCCGACCGGTCCCAGACACCTTGCACTAACTGGAGTGCCCGAGCAATGCCAGGTATGCCTAGTCGCCGTGAAGCGTGACGGATCTGCTCTTTGAGGGAGGTGCGTAGCCTGGTCAGAGCTGGACGACCGCGCTGTAGCTCTGCCAGTTCCATTGTAATGCTGTCGGCTCCATGCTGCCTCTTTTCGTGCTCTTGTGGCTGACTCTGCATTGCACTGCCGGCAGAGATCATCGCGATGCCCAAGACTGTGAATGTCCCAGAATCTCGCGGAAGGCCGCAGATAATGGACATGATTGCACTTGCGAGAGTGAAAGTCATATCACTGACAGTGACCATGATATCATGGGTTCTGGCTGGCTCATTAATCATGTCTGTTGGGTCAACGGCCAAAATGGGAAACGCTTGAAACAGTTCCGAGATCGCAGCATAGCGATAAGCCTTTGCCACATCGTACAAGTGGCTCAACGGGGTTCGTTCATCTGCTGTCTCTTCCACGTTGTCTGGAGTCGGAGGCGTGTATGACTTGACGGCCTCCAGAATATCTCTGGCCTGGAGTACTAGCTGCTTTTCAAGTTGCTCTTTCGCACAAGCGCCGTTTCTTACAAGCAGGAGCTTGTCGAGCATGCGTTTCTGGCGTAGCAGAATGCCGACTTGCGTCATGAGTACGAAGATGGGAGTCGAAAGGCCGGTCCAAGGGTGGGGATAGACTGTCTGGCCTTGAGCTATTCCGAGAAATGGAGCAAGGTAGGCGACATCGTCCAAAGACTGGTCACTGATGAACGCCGCAAGACATTCCCAGTAAGCCATACTTCCGACGATGAAGCTCTGCTCGCGGTTGAGTAGTCTCGCGTGTCTATCAGAGTTGACAATCGCTTGTTCTGTGGCCCAGATCTCAAACAGCGAGCGAGCTCCTCTCAGATGTTCCATGCCGTGCTTCGTTAAATCATGCCATGCCTACTAAAGTCAGTATTCTCCACAAGCTCAGATACTGTGCACCATGACCACCCACAGAAGTCATGCCAAGCATAATGGTGCCCAATAGTGTCTCGTAAGTCGATGTGGACGTTGGTAAGCATTTATCGATAGCTCGAGAACCAGGCAGGTTCGAGCTCATCTGCTTAAACGCTTCCATCTGGTAGGCGATGGCGACTTCGGCCATGTCTTTGGCGAATACAGCCATGTGTGCCGCTGACATGCCCATCATGCAGTTACGAAGCGCGGACGATGGCGAGCAAAGCACAGGTATGACTGTCCTGTACGGGTTCGTGACGCTGTCATAACACGACATGATTCGGCAAGCCGTGTCGTAGTAATACTTCTCGAGTCGAGATGCCGCTTGGTGTTCAAGTTTGACTGCGGTCTTACGTGGTACAGTCATATAGTAGACCTGCTGCATTGTGCTGTCGGAAGCCGCTGCTACATCGCAGAGCCGGCGAGCGCTCTCGTCGAGCAATGCCTCACGGGTCAGACAAGTGGCCCGCTGAAAGGCAAGGTCCGCTGACGAGGCAGGTGGCGATGATGTTACACCTTCCGCAATAAAAAGTCTCGTAGACCGTCTCGTGTGAGCTGCGACGCTTGATACCTGATGCTCAGCGAATGCCGTGCCACGACCCTCAGCAGTGCGCAGAATTACGCCAACTTCGCCAACTGGCACATCTAGGCGTTGCTGAACTGTCTCTTCCGCATCACCATCACTAGTGACACCAGCTGCCGTTGTCGCTGTAGTCTGCAGAGCTTCGTTGGGGCCTCGTGAAGAAGGTGAAATCAAGTCTCCTGATACGCCACTGTTCTGCTCAGAGGACCGGAACCTTTCATACTTGGTGGACCACTTGAGATCGCGAAGATAGCCGGGACACTTCTTCTTTCTGTACGCACAGTTCTTGCAGGTCGGTTTGGACTCATCACACTTCATGCGTTTCTTGCGGCATTCACCGCATCCAGATCGGCTTTTGAGAACTTTTGCGCCAGAGCGATCCATGATCTCCGGCCTTCAGGCAAGTGCTATTGCGATGAAAATAGACATAGCCTGGCACTATGGCCCATGAGACTTGCAGGGGATGGCATATGGCAATTGTTGTACGGGTCTTGATAAGAGCTGATCACATTCGACCTTGTCGATGAACTTGCGTCCTCGGTTCACGGCCGGCGTTGCCGGAGTCGGCAGTGACCATGACTGCGGGAAAGCCGTCTTGGCCAGACGTGAGCAGTAGAACTAAAGGACTCTTCCGCCCTCCCATGGAAGAAGGTCAACATGGGCGTCTTGTTCGAAGTTCGGGGCATGCAATGCTCACATCAGTGCACAGATGCATCACGCTAAGGTCATGTCGAGCATCAGACGCGATGCAAGGAGCGACCTCAAGTCTTGGCACGATCCGAATTCATGTCATGCAAAGCGGCTGCGGCATGCTCGCTGATCCAGTGAACTCTGCTTGGTGGCTGAGGACTCGGACTGTCCGTTGAGGGCAAAGATCCCCCCCGACGGATCCAGACTCTGCGTTTCCACGATGTGGGCCAGCAGTGTGGTAGACGCGTGCCCGAAGTACTCTTCCTTGAGGGCGACAAGGTGATTGGCGATGAGCATAGGGACACTGACACGATTCGCTGGATGAGCATGGTGGAGGGGACGAGTATGCTCGATGTGCCAATCGAGCTGCGAGCACTGGTGTCATTCTTGAGTGTTGATGACCGACCAACGTCTATCCTCCATATCCCCCAGGATGGCAAAGACATCGCGCGAGAGTTGCGCGCTGTCTACTCCAACCCTGCCTTCAATCGCCTCGCAAGACCGGCGGCCGAACCCGACGACCTCCGAAATGCAGTGGCGCGATCACACTCTACGGAGCAGGGACTGTCTTCGCTTCATGACAAGGTATTGGATGGCGGCACGTGGCAAGCACGAGTATCGGGCGACTATTGCATAGTTGTGGCGACAGCCAGAGCGGCAGGCTTTGGAGCAGGACATGCGCAAAGTGCGTTCCTGTCGTCAAGGTCTGGCTCGGACAGTACACTACGAAGCACAACGAGCCGCTCGTCCAATGGACAAGGCCAACCTGGTCTCGACTGGACAAAGGTCGATCGCAAAGGGCTCAGTCCATATGTCAAGTTCATCCGCAACTTCGACTGGGCTTCGACGCCACTGGGGCCTATGTCTTCGTGGTGTGACACCTTGCGACACCATATGCTTTCCATGATGGCCAATCCGGGTAAGGAACATCATCTGCCGTGCAGGCACTCCTTGGTCGCTCACTGACACATGTGCAGATCCACGCTTAATTGTGTGGGGTGACGACATGACATTTGTCTATAACGAGGCTTGCGTGCCCATATTCGGAGACAAACACCCAGAATGCCTCGGGCAAAATGTCAAAAGTGTCTTCGCGGAAGCGTGGCCAGTCGTGGGACCGGTCATCGAGGCAGGCTATCACGGTGAAGTCAGGACGATCAAGAACTTCCCACTCCCGATGTTCCGCCATGGTTACCTTGAGGAGACGTACTGGAGCTTCACAACTTTGCCCATGATTGACCAGGATGGGTACGGAAGTGGCGTGTTTGACGAGCTGACCGACTCCACAGCACTGGTCACTGGAGAACGTAGGAGAGGGACGATTAGCGAGCTCGGTGTACAACTGAACAAGGTCAGCACATTGTCAGACCTGTGGCCAGTGGTACTGGATACGCTGAAGGCAAACGAGTTGGACGTTCCATTTGCGATTTTGTACTCTGTGGTCGATAACGTTGCAGAGACTGAGGACAGCACCGCATCCTCCTCAACCGGTTCCTCGTCCACTTTGCACCCTAAGAAAGCTGTGCTTGTTGGCTCCGTCGGGATCGCGAGAAATGAGATTGATACACCTGACATGTTCGCACTCCTCGAAGAAACAGAGCGCAGCTTTGGCATAGCGCAAGCCTGTATAGATGCTTGGAGAACTGGCGACATGGTTAGTCTGTCGGCAGAAAATCAGACCCTGCCCGTCTCAATGACCACTCCGATCCCAGGACGAGGCTTTGGCGATCCAATCAAGTCTGCCGTGATCAAACCCATCAAAGCCATGACTGGCGATGGGACGCTTGCCATCCTGGTCTGGGGACTGAATCCGCGATCTGCGTTCGGCGATGAGTACCAGATCTTCCGCCAAGTCACAGTAGACATCATCGAGAAATCTGCGGCTTTGATTGCACTGCCTGAAGAGCAACGTCGAGCTCAGCAGATCGCGGAAGATGTGAACAACGCCCTCGCGCAGCAACTACGACTCACAACATTGAAGGCTGAGAAGAGTGAAGCAAAGTTCTCACGTCTGGCATCTTCTGCGCCAACTGGGATGTTCATGCTCGAACCTGGCGGCAGGCCGCTGTATGTCAACGACCAGTATCTCGACATGCTCTCGACCACGAGAGAGGAGCACATGACTATCGTGAATCATGCAGGCCTGGCAGAGCAAATACACGAAGATGATATAGAGCACTTTACGGAGGCCTGGCATACTATCACAGAGCACAAGATGCCGATCACTGTCGAATACAGACTGAAGAGATCTTGGCAACACACCGATAAGAGTGGACAAGAGATGTCTGGTGAGACCTGGTTATTAGCTACGGCATTCCCTGAGATTGAATCGGACGGTACCATCTCTACTGTTCAGGGCTGGCTGACAGATATCTCTCACCGGAAGTTCTCCGAACAGCTTCTGGCGCAAAGACTGGAAGACGCTCTAGAGAACAAGCGACAGACGGAGAACTTCATCGATATGACCAGTCACGAAATGCGCAACCCGCTGAGTGCCATCTTGCAGTCAGCTGACAGTATCGAGACGTTGCTTAACTCCACTGGCATGCCGATCATCGATGAAGATTTGACGCTACCAACACACATCGCGGAAGACATCGTCGATGCCGCGCAGACTATCATTCTTTGTGCGCAACATCAGAAGAGGATTGTGGACGATATTCTCACACTGTCGAAGCTTGACGCCAGTCTGCTTGTTATTGCACCAGACAAGGTGCAGGTACCTACGCTTGTCACTAAAGCTCTTAAGATGTATGAGGCGGAGCTTTCACGCGCTGGAATCGATGCGCAACTTTGCGTCGAGCCAACTTACGAGGATTTGGATGTGGACTGGGTCGTCCTAGATCCCAGTAGACTGCTGCAAGTCATCATCAATTTGCTCACCAACTCTATCAAGTTTACGCAGTATAGCGATACGCGCAAAATTAAGATCTGCATCGGGGCATCGTATCAGAAGCCGACTGGCAAGCATCACGGCATATCCTTTATCCCACCTCGACATATCAGACCATCACGTACCCCACGGCCAGACTTTGCAGCGGGCGAAGACCTCTACCTGCAATTTGCTGTGTACGATACAGGCCGCGGACTGAACGATGATGAGATGAAGCTGCTGTTCCAGCGCTTTCAGCAAGCATCTCCCAAAACGTACAAGCAGTATGGAGGGTCTGGCCTTGGGCTTTTCATTTCTCGCGAGCTTTGTGAGCTGCAAGGCGGTCAGATAGGCGTCTCGAGCGGCGATGGCAGAACGGTCTTCACCTTCTTCGTCCGTGCTAGACGCTGGATCGAAGGCGAGGATAACGCACGCCAGCGTCCAGCTCCAATACGCTACACAAGCGCTGCTGCGAGTCCCGTGGTTTTTAGCAGACGAGGCAGCACAGCACTGAGCAACGGAGCTGATCAGCTTGGAGAACCACACGAGGAGGATGGCAATGTTGTCGAGAACTTTCATCCTAAGCAACACCCTCTGGCACGTCAGCAATCTTATCAAGCGGGCTTGACACCAGCGGTGCAAGGTTCGCGACAGCCTGCAACGGATGAGGTAGTGTCCGAACCCGCGACAGAAGAGCTTCATCTGCTCATAGTAGAAGACAACGTACGTTACACTGCTTTAAAGCCTGCGGGATTCTAGCTGACGCATGTTACAGCTCATCAACCAGAAAGTCATGTCTCAACAGCTCCGCCGAGCAGGCTGTACAGTCCACGTTGCAAACCACGGCTTAGAATGCCTTTCATTCATCGAACGGTCGACCTTCTGCTCTAGCACAACGCCACTTTCTGCCATTCTCCTCGATCTCGAAATGCCAACCATGGACGGACTGACATGTATACGGAACATCAGAGAGCGACAGACAAATGGTCAAATCAACGGCCACGTTCCAGTCGTTGCTGTTACTGCAAATGCAAGATCCGAGCAAATCTCAGTCGCCATCGAAGCAGGAATGGATCAGGTAGTGACAAAGCCATTCCGGATCCCAGAGCTCATGCCTCAGATCCGGAGGCTTGTGGCTGAAGTCGCTGCGAGTAGAGCTGTTGGCGGCTGAACTGGTCACAACCTCGACTGCGCTCGCTCATTACTCTGGCCTTCGAGCTACAGCACTGCTCGATACTGCTCGACGAAGTTCCGAATCACCTGCACAAAATCATGCAAGCATGTCTCAGGCACCGCCAAGCTCAACGACAGGAAGCCTCTTCTTGCGATATAGAATCCTTCTTGCAAGAGGAACAGATGTAGCAAGCTGCTCAGCTTTGCGTCTGCGTCAGCCACGTCTGCAGACGACCTGATGCGCTCGACATCAGTCTTGGTAAAGTGGAAGCACATAATGGAGCCACAGCCGGTCACCTTCAGCAAAGTTCCTCGTGCAACACTATTGAGCTGCTTGCGAAGCTTCTCGCCAGTCTGGTGCAATACCTGCGCCCGTTGAGGAGTGAACACTTGTTCAAGCCCAGCTCTGCCAGCAGCCATGGTCAAGACGTTGTTGTTGAAAGTCCCAGCATGAGCCAGGCCGCCAGGCTTTCGGGGATCAAACAGATCCATTATCTCGCATCGCCCACCAAAAGCACCAAAAGACATACCGCCGCCGATATACTTCCCAAGAGTTGTCATATCAGGCCGACAGTTACTCGAAAGCTCGGACTGAATACCACCTCCAGAGTGCCTGCGACTAGTCATGACCTCGTCGAAGATCAGGAGAGCACCGACATTTGAGGCCAGAGACTTGAGCTGATGCAGGAAGTCGGCGTCTGCTGGGATTGCTCCTCCAGACCCAAGCATTGGCTCGAGCAGAATAGCAGCCAAGTCTGAAGCATTTGCGTCAACAAGCTTCTTGACGGATTCAATGTCATTGTATGTAGCGATCAAGTACTCGTGCGGTGCATTCACCGCACTAGATACCCCATCCTTGAAGCTAAATGCACCTCCATGATATGCACCTGAAAAGACCAGGATCTTTGACTTGCCAGTGTAAACTTTGGCAGCAGCCAGTGCCATCAATGTCGACTCTGTCCCAGAGTTGGTGAATCGAATGCGCTCCATCGAAGGAAATCGTTGTTGCACGAGTGTAGCAAGCTTGATCTCATCTTCGTGATGGCTTCCGAAGGATAGACCTTTCTGTGCTGCATCGTTGATGGCCTTGAGAATCACGGGCTCGGAGTGTCCATAGAGGCCAGCCGTGTACTCTCCAAGTAGGTCAATATATTCGTGCCTATCTACGTCGTATAACTTGTGTCTATCGGCATAAGTAATATAAATAGGAAATAGTTTGTAGAAGAGTACTAACTATTCTTATATTCCTGCTAGGTAGGACTTCTATCGCCGCTTCGTATAATGCCTTGCTTTTTGGATTTTGCTCGACAAAGCGCTATTCTAGCACTTGATATACTTCTTAAATAGCCGCTATTTTTAAGATTAATACTTACGCGATATACTATATCCTAGGCCTTTAATGTATATCCCGATATAACTTTTGCCTCTCGTATTACCTATCGTTGCCCGCATTTCTTATCGAACTCCGTGAACGGAATTCGCATGATTGGTCTGCCAGAAGCCTTGGCGTTTTGGGATTCACATTCCAGCTTTTGGACTGCTTTCTCTTCTGTTCACATCTATCGCAGCGAGTTCTGTGTCACAAACAAGTCGCAATGTCAAAGAACGAATGGCGAGAGACCAGGAGACAGCTTCTGTCACCTCACACCACTAGACGCCTAACTGAAACTGATACGGCTCTTCTTCTCGGCAGTATGGCGGAACATCGCATCAAGCTCGTGAGAACTGGTCGTGCAAGGACTGTAAATTGATGAGAGCGCCCTTTCGGTCTCCCCATCGAATGATAAGAATTGCGTGAGAGATCGAGCAGGCTCTCACAATATGTTTGTGGTAACTTTCTTATATCTACTTGCGTGCCATTCAGGTACTCACGAAGCCCGTCACATTCAACCATAACTATAGCCTTAGGCATCGTTCTATACTTCTCGAAGGCGGCCAGTAAAGATGGACGACAAAGCAAGACCCAAGACGAGGCTTCTTTCACTACCGGCAGAAATCAGACAGCAAATCTATGAGCTTGTGCTCTTTCAACACTCAGGATTGTCAAGAAGCCAGGTCACAAATCGACTGTACACCTGGATCGATATCCGACGATTTCGAAATGGCAAGCCTGAGAGCTTGACATATACTTCCCCGCCGATACTATCTACATGCCGTCTAATACGCTGGGAGGCATCCCCGTTGTATTACACCAAGATTCAATTCCGCTTTATGGAAGGCCAAGCTGCCGTGCGATGGTTGTCCTGTCTCGAAGCAGACAATCGATGCGATCTCAAAGATCTAGCATACTGTCCCAACTATCTAACCTGGATGGATCCTCGCAACCCACCGCTGAGAGCAGAGATATTGGGAAAGGACTGGAGTGATCTCTGCGACGCGTTCAGGAAGCTCAATGTGGATGGGAGCGCTGTGCTGCGAGTTTGCGGGTATGGAGGAGGTCAAGTAGGATGGATCTTTGCCAAAAGCTTCGACTTCGATGCTGCGGACGCTGATGGGTTGGCAGAAGCTGCCGTCCAGATCTGAGAAGCCGAGTGAGGAGCAAATATGTCCTGTGGATTGCTGGAGGTCGATTGTCGCTCGAGCGTGAGAGAGCACAGAGGGTCCAACGCGGACTTGAACCATTTAATTGCCTGTGCTTTGCCACCTGATTGCGTGTGAAGAGTCGACTTAATCCAGCTCCAAATCTGCCGCTCGCTCCGCGCCAGGCTCTTCGAGGAATACTACAGCAAGAGCATATTCGTCATCTGCGACAACAAGCAGCACTGTCACATTGGTCGAGCCATGTGCAACCAGCTTCTCCTTCGCGCAACCTTCAAGAATGAACGCCATGAGTGCCTCGCTGTGAAGTGGTCGGCCTCCATCGGGGATGCAGCGGAACTCGTTGGCGCGGGGCGAGAGTCAGATCGCGTGTGTGAGACGGTGTGTCCTGATGCGATAGAAGGAGATGAGATTTCTGGTATGCGGGCGAGACAGTTGAAGGATGGCCGGGTGAATGCTTGGGGCTATCTGCAGACGCGCAGCAAAAGAGGAGAGGACAATGTGTTCGCTGAGGCAACTGTGAGTTGCGGGCTACTCGCCAGAAAGTACGTACCCTGCGTGAACTATCACAAGATCAGAATCCTAATGACTATCAGTGCTCGGAGAAGTGAAGGCGATCGGCCGAATGCTTGAGCGCATCTGGCAGATGACACGGCCGTGAGACGGCATTTGGGGAAGTTCTGGCATGTCGCCAGATCATGATAGACGAAAAAGGGCTGGGGCAATAGAGGCTTTTGACTGTTCACAATTCGATCCGATGTGCAACAGTCCTACCTATCCCAGCCAAGCACATTGTCCGGCTTCTTGAGATCAGTAGAGTCCAGTCTTTCTACCTCCTCTGAAGCTTTCGCTTCCTGAATAGTAGCAGCATCAACTGAACTCCAGCGCTTGCTCTTCGGAAGCCACTCCTTCTCGTCTCCAAATCTATCACTCGTCAATCCAGCCCGACCAGGATTCCTCATTCCGCGCTCCACTTGTCTCTCGTACGACATTTGCCGTAGTCTCTCCGTCTCCGCCTTGGTAAGTCGAAGGTACAACTCTACAGCAAAGATGTGCAAGAAGAATGTCAACCACATGCACATGCCGAAAGACAATTGAAATGTCGCGGCGACCTCTTCAATGCCCTGTGTCGTAGACGACCAATCTGCGTGTACCACAGTGTAGCCGCTTCCATCTGCTCGACATGCGGCATACTTCTCAGCATCGCCGCCAGCTCCGTCAATTTGTGCGCATGGCATAGCGATGTAGTACGATCCAATAGCGGAGATAATCTGCGTCGCAATGACTTGCATGAGGCGGACAGTGATGATTCCACCAGCAATCGCCCAAGTTCGAAGCATCCAAGCACGATGCTGCTCGATCTGCAAGCGTTTGATGTTGATCCAGGCTAAGATCGAGCTGGCAGTTGTGCAAATCGCGAAAGCGCCAACAGCTGATTGTGTTGCAAGAGTGCCACCGAAAGCTCGTCGAGCGATCATGACAGCTCCGATGTTTGCAACAAGAAGCAGGAGAATGACTGCATAGCCATTGATGCGGTGGAAGATGAGTGCTTTCTGTCGAATGACGGGCACGAACTGCCACACGACAAGCAGACTTGCTGGAATACAGGAATACAGATGGATCGAAATGCCGATGTAGTAGTAGTCTTGTCGATACCAGTAAGCTTCTCCGGGGCCAGCAGAGCCCAGAAAAGTGCCATTCACATTGAGGTATGGAGTTCGTGCCAAGGCGAAGCCGAAGAGTGCTCCGGCGAAGATGAAGAAGAGGGTGAAGTTGTAGCCTTTCTTGAAGCCGACGGGGCTGTAGAGCTTGCGGAAGAATGCTACGAAGGCATTTGGATGCGGGTTGTGCTTGTAGAGAGCCATATCAGGCCGTTTCGGTGAGGCTTGCTCGGTGCCTGTGTTGTCTGATGCTGGTGATAATGGTGAAAGCGGACATACCTCATGGCGGCCTATATATACTACATCTCGATGAGAGCATGGTCACACAGCGCAGCATAGCCCAGCTGCTATGCTCGCAAAAGATGTCGTAAGGACTCGCAGAGGCTCACTTGGGTGGACAGGACTGCGAGGTCGCTAGGCTAGAAATGGACGAGACTGCGAAGGATGCGAAGATCTGCAGGGTGACGTGAAGCATGCCAAGGCAGGCTAAAAGTTGAGGCTCGATGGCGAGTCTCACTTCGTGTTCTTTTGCGATGAACCGATGTTCCAAGGTAACAAAAGATGGCGAAGACGAGCTCGCCGCGCAACATTGTCTTCGTGCACCCTGATCTGGGCATCGGAGGTGCAGAGCGACTAGTGATTGACGCTGCGGTGGGACTGCAATCACTGGGACACAAAGTCACCATTCTGACCTCATATCGCGACCCGAAACACTGCTTCGAGGAAGCTCGCGATGGTACGTGACATCGTGGAGCAGAATGTGGACATGTGCTGAAGATCTGAAGGCTGAGATGTTCTTCAAGGCACACTCGACGTCCGCGTGCGAGGCGACTCCATCTTCCCACCATCAATAGCAGGACGACTGAGCATTCTATTCACCATCTTGCGCCAACTGTCCCTGGTCGCAAGCACTTCCATCACATCCTCCGAGCTGAAAGAACTGGACCCAGATGTATTCATTGTGGATCAGCTGAGTGCCTGTATTCCGTTCTTCCGAACCTTATGTCCCAAGGCGAAAGTGCTCTTCTACGGACACTTCCCAGATCAACTCCTAGTCAAGCAAGAAGGCGGTCTCAAGCAACAGCTGAAGTCATTATACCGCATCCCGTTTGATGCATTTGAAGGATGGAGTACCGGCTGTGCAGACAGCATCGTGGTCAACAGCAAATTCACACGGAGTGTCTTCAAATCAACCCTACCAGGTGTGAAGTCGAGGGAGCTCAAGGTCATATATCCGTGTGTGGACACGAGTGAGGCGGCAGATTCAGGCGAGAGCACTGCAATATGGCCAGACAAGAAGCTACTGCTGAGCATCAACCGCTTCGAGGGCAAGAAGGTGCTCGACCTGGCCATCAAAGCCTACGCAGGACTATCACCCCAAGATCGCAGCAAGGCGAGACTAGTACTGGCAGGTGGCTACGATCCGCGCAACATCGAGAACGCACTCACGCACAACCAACTGCAAGAGCTCGCCGACTCTCTGCAACTTACCCATGCCACTTTCCGCAGCAACGACACAGCACTGACCGACCTATCTACCGAGGACGTCGACATCCTCTTCCTCCTATCGATCCCAAATGACCTCAAAACACGTCTCCTCCACTCCGCCAGCTTGCTCCTCTACACGCCCACAAATGAACATTTCGGCATTGTGCCTCTCGAAGCAATGCTGGCAGGAGTACCTGTGCTCGCAACCAACACAGGAGGACCGTTGGAAACCATATATGATGGCCGAACAGGCTGGCTGAGGAGTCCAGATAAGGTGGAAGAATGGACCAAAGTCATGCAGAAACCACTCATCCCATCCAGTTCGGATAAATTGCGCAGTATGGGACAGGCTGGGCGCGAGCAAGTTTTGGCGCAGTTTAGCAGGACGAAGATGGCGCAGTCGTTTGATGGCGAGGTGCAGCGGCTTGTGCAGAGTAAGGAGCCGCGGCCGAGGATCGTGAATCCGCTGTACGTCCTAGCGATACTCGTTGCTATCTTTGCAGTACTGGGCGCCATTGTGATGCTGTTCGCAAGATCATAATGTGCAGCACCCTAGCACGTAGATAGCCACTTTGTCAAGGAACTTCCTGTATAGGACATTCGAGCCCACTTCTTTGCCCGAGCATACACGGCAGCCTCTCCTCGAGGTGAGCAGGCGATCAAGGTTCTTTTGAGTATGTATGCATGCCTCGTGCTGTTCTTGAAGTAATCGCCGGTCATTCTGCCAGTTCGAGCGCGAAACTTGGAGAAACAAGCTTCGATTGAACACATTGTTAGATCTGCGGAGAGACTCGCCGTTTCATGTTGCACTTGCCACATCTCTTCATAGCTCTTGTCAAACTCAAGCACTCTTGCGCCACATGATCGCCAAGCACAGCTGACAATCACCCACGACCTACGGCCTAACTAGCTAACAACCATTCACCCTCTCTCTCAATACCATCATCTTTCCAAGTCAAAATCCACCTTTCCTCCTCAAACGGCATCACCAACTGCTCCATCATCGCCATAGTCGCCCACGTCACTCCAGCTTCTCTAGCAACATACAGCCCGCGCCTCAACACATCATCTCGCAACTCTGTGCTGCCTACCAATTGTCCCGCCCCACGCAAATACGTCTTCTCCCGTTCCAGCCACTTCTCATCGAATACATCCGAAGCGACATTCCCCGGAATGATGATCCCGTCTTCAGTGTTGAGACGGATACGGTCAATCTCGAGTTGCACAGTACGGCGGACAGAGCTCAGCCAGTTGCGAGCTGCGGAAGCTTCTTTGGCATAGAAGATGTTGTCTTTGTAGAAGATACTTGCTGCTTCGTTGCGGATCTGGGTGGCGGCTTTGAGGGCAGCTGGGCGCTTAAGACCCTCGCGCCAGTGGCCGCCTGAGAACTCGACCTCGTTCAAGCGGACAAGACTCGGTGCATCGAGCCAGGTATTTTCGTCCATCAGAATGGGTTCCGGCTCGATGAGAGCGTGGCCAGAGATTGTGTTGCGGATTTCACCGGGTAGATCGACCAATGTGAGAGTTTTGCTGAATGGCTTGAGCTTGGGAGGAGGTTGATGTGGTAGAACGAACAGAGCTGAGAAGGAATTTGGCGTCTTGAGGTGGAAGAGCGATGTGATTAAGAAGCTGCCTAACTAAGTGCCACTTGCGACGTTGATAATCTAGTGGAAACGCGCTGCGATGGTTTCCAGCAGCATGTATATCCTGGTCCAGCCTCGATTAAAAACGCCGTTGGGCGCCGCCATTGGCGGCCGGAGCCTCGAAAATGTGGTTCCCATGGTGTTGGTGGTGTATTAGCTCTGTAGGAAGCGCGAGAAAAGAGTCTTCGCCAACTCGAAAGTGAAGCAATGCTTGCATCTCGTGGCCTCGAACAGCGCTAATGCATGTTCGAAAGCGTAGTGCGCGGCTCTGCCTGCCCTTAGTCACGGGTCTCCCTTCGCAGACGACAGCGCGACCACCCATCTATGTCTGCGACACGTTATCTCTCATAGATCGAGCCCTCCAGCCATGTCACAGCTTGCTAATGCCGACGCCCTCACTTCTCGCCTGAGATCAGTTGCCGTTGACGTTCACGCCCGCTTGCTGGATGGGTCACCTCAAGGACTAGTCAGCTCCAGGATAGACATGTACTGTGAGCTATACAACGCGTCAGTCTCGATATGGCGCAGATTTTTGCACATACAACGAAGCTTGCCATCATTTGAGTCGAAATAGATCTCCAGAGCCAATCTCCCAAGACGCCTTCGTCGTTTCTAGCTTTTCGAGAGACGTCGCCCACATACATGCGTATGTTGATTTTACCAAACTGACCATAGTACTGCCAGTGGTAATCCAATGCCATCGAGAGGTTGACCTCCACGTTTGCAAGCTGGTCCTCGCGTAGGCGGAGCATCGCAGGATCCGAACATGGTTGTCGGTCGAAGAACCTGCTTTGCTGAAAACAGGCAGCTTCAACGCAGCGTATCAGCTTAGCGTGATCGTGAGAGAGATTGCACATCCGCTCTACCAAAGAGTAGTATTGACGGAGTCTCAAGCCCCCAGAGACTGTCTTGCGGTAGTACTCCTCCGCAACTCTGTTTCGGCTCGCGCGGTCAATTTGCAACTGCACTGGAGGCCTGTATTGGCTTGTGATCTCGATCTTGCTTTCGTTGATGCTAAGGACGAATTCAAAGATCATGTCAAAGAGTTCTGGAGTGAGGTTCTGGACGCGCTCTCGAAGCGCGTCGTCTTCTCCCTCGGTGTTTGCCATCGTGGTGGTCGCGATATTCTTGACCTGGAGGTTTTGTGATAACAAAAAGGTTGTCGGCGTTGTGCAGAGGTAAGAAGAGCACAAGGCGATTGGGCAATCTCCAAGTGTGCCAATGCAGTTGTGCTTTACTTCCCTTCACTTCACCTCACTTCAATGGTCACCTAACTTTCACTCTGGAAAGTGACCAATGCGAAGATCTCTATACAATGCTACATACCAAACGTGATAAGCTCAAAACCTCGCGCCTTCGCTCAAATTGCTCGCTCATGCCTCATGATCAGGCTCTATATCTCTGCCGTTTCTCTCAAGCAATTCGCCCCGACACTTCCGGTCATCTCTCCCTCTCTACAGCACAAACCCAGCGCCAAAGACAGCTGCTGCAACAGCACCGCCCATGGCACCATACGTCGCCTTCGCGGCAAGTCCGCTGCTCGTCGAGGAAGCGCCACCTGCAGCACCAGTCGTGAGCGAGCCGGAGCCTGGCCTATTAGCTCCAGACGCGGCCACGATCGCCAGGTTCTCGATGCGTGCACCATTAGTAGCATAGACTGGAACTTGTACACTCGTCTGCGTGACTGTCACAATGCTTCCCGTGGGTGCGTTAGACACGCCATTCGAGATGAGCGCCGCTGCACCAGAAGGAACATCAGGGATGTCAAAGTCGCTGCTGAAGTCACTGCTGGAGATGAGATCCGAGCTGCATTCCGGCGGCTGCAAATTTGTGGCAGTTTGGTTCGATGTGGTCAGCAGGCCGATATCGAGCTTGTTGTATTGAGTTTCCAATGTGTTGTAATCTGCGAGCAGCGACAGTGTGCCATTGCTGTTCTCCTCCACGATACCGTAGTTTGATGGCTCTTGCGTCCACTCGTAGACCAACCCTCCAGACAGGACAGCCATTTGAGGTCCGTACAGCACTGGCACCTCGTCGAATACGCGAGGTGAGGGCACGTTGCAGCCGTACTCGGAGAAGAAGACGGGAATCGTGGTGTTGCCAAACCATTCGACCAGTACATCGTAGCCAGATGTGGTGTATGACGAGCCAGAGCCACACCACGAGTAGCTGTTCAGACCGAAGAAGTCAGAGCGCGACATGTCTTCATCGCCGTTCGCATTGTTGCACTGCAAGTACGACCAAGTGTCCTTCAAGACCTCCTGTACCTGCGCTGCCGAGTAGCCCACTGGGATGGTACGCGACGCATGGTTCTTGATGTAATTCTTCAAGTCACGCTGCACAGCTCTGATGTATGGCGGATTGTCCTGCGCTGTGCCCACGTCGTTGATGATCTCGTTGCCGGCGAAGAAGCCCAAGGTGTTGGGGTAGTCCTTGAAGGCCTCAACAACAGTGAAGATGTGGTTGAGGTAGTCGCGCGTGTAGCTCGCCGAGGGATTCGATCGATCGATGGACTGTCCGGACAGTGGTGAGTTGACATCAATCAGCATATAAATGCCGACCGAGTTGAAGATGGAGACACATTCGTCGTGGTTCTCGGTGGGATCCACATTGTACGACCGGATCGTGTTGATGCCCAGCGATTGCATGAGCGCCGCATCGCGCAGACACACGGTCGCATTGCTCAATGGGTCACCCTTTCCCGTCCCATATGCATCCTGTCCTCCTGGTTGATAGTCCACGCCCACGATCATGAACCGTTCGCCGCTGTTCGACACGACGAACTCCTGCTGCTTCACTTCGACCGGATCGACGGCGGCGGTGAGAGCCGCGAGAGCTGACAGGGCAGAGAGCGTACGCTATATACACCATCATCGCTGTCAGTTATGCTGTTGAGGTGCAGACGGTGGCCGTTGATATGCGACCCACCGTCTTCATGTTTGGCGCCGAGAGAAATGGATAGCGATAGTTCTAAGCTTTTGCTGCTCCCGACCTCCCAGACTTGGATCTCTCTGTCCAATTTCCAACCCAATCCCAATCCTGCGGTGTAACGAGCGACGATGACCGAGAACAGATCAGTCGTGAGTCGAGTGGGAGTGGCACAAGTCGAGCTGGGAATCTCAGCGTAGCAACAAGGCAAGCGTTGAACTAGTTAATCAACAAAACACGGCTGGTACGAGCTCCGCGGGAGTAAGGTGGGCCATTCTGACCAGTCCGCCATATCAAACCTCCGCATGCGGCCACGCTCTATTGTCTTTATTATTCACTTGCACTCGCACCTGCCATTGTTATACGCTCACATTACCTTGCTATTGTCGCGCTGATAACAATAGGACTTACTTAATACTAATATCTAGCTCGCCGCCGCTCTAACTATACCTAATAAATACTACTTATATAGCGACTATAGGCGACAACGAGGCCTTATATAGTACTCGTAGTATCAATCGCCTTGAGTAAGTTGTAGCGCGTATTCTACGACGCCTTTTAGCTTAGCTAATACTTAATAGTATACTTTACGCTACTAGTATAAGCTTGACGCTAGGTATAATTATATAAGCTAGTTAGGCTCTAGTTAAGGAGATAGATATTAACGAGACAGAGACTCCTAGATAGGTAATTTCGTACTCTCTATATACTCGCTACTAACTCGTAGTATAAAATAGGTTATAGAATTCCTTAAACTTCTCTAACTACCTATACTACTCTACTATACTAAATACTACCGACTATTAGTACTACGTACTAGCGATATAGTAGAAGTTACTTAATAAAGTAGAAGGTAGAGATAAGAATAAGAAGAAGGTCGTAAAGAATACTCTACGTAAGTTTAATAAGGCTAGCTATATAATAGAGACGACTTAGAGCGTTACTACTATTATACTATACTTATAGTATAAGCGTCTAGGTCTTAAGGAATAGTATAAGATAGAGATAGAAGAGGTACCTTATACGTACTATATACGTATAGCTAAGTCTAGTTATTAGGCTAGTAAATAAGTTAGTAATAATAAGGATAGTAAGTCTAGTAGCGAGTCTAGCGAGTTAGAGGAGCTCCGTACCTATATAAAGATATTAGAGGATAGGCTTAATAGGATAGACAGTATTATAGAAGGGATTAATAGCTAGATTAACTAGCTTAAGGTAGAGGCTAATAGTAAGGCTCGCGATATATAGAAACTATAAAAGGCTATATAGCTAAAGGACGATATTCCTAAGCCTATTATAGTCTAGTTAGTATAGCGAGTTTATAAGTAATCGAACTACGAGTTACTACGAGTATAAAAACTAATATCTACTCTTATTCTATCCTAGTATACTAATTCCTCTAATCCTATCTTCCTTAGGCTATAATTTAACTAGTATTTACTCTACGAGTCTATAGCGAGTACTATTTACTACTTCTAGTCTCTCTAGTAGTATATATTATCTATAGCTACTTCTATCGCTTCGCTACTAGCTTAATAGGTATAGTTAGCTCTATAGTTAGCTCTATAGTTAACTCTATAGTTAGCTCTATAGTTAGCTATATTATTAGTTATATAGTCGCTAGACTAGCCTATAATTACTTATTAAGCTCCGACTCTATAGACTAAGTAGCTATAGGTTATAGAGCGAGCTACTATATAATCCCTAGACTCGTAGTACTTATAGAGGCCTCGTTATTAGAAAGATTAATTATCTTAGGCGGCTTTATACTATCGTACTCCGCTATAGTCTATATACCCTTCTCTTACTTAATACGTGTTCTAGCTTTAGTCTTAATACTTATAAATACTAAGAATAAGCTCGTTTAACTCGTAGCTATACTCTTATAGTACTTACGTTTATCTACTTTATCTTTACTTTTAGCTTTAACTTAAGAGCCCTTCCTCTAGTATATATAGATCTTAATTAAATAGGCCTACCTATTAGATTATTTCGCTTTCGACTATCTAAATATACTTATAGCCCTACTTATATTAGTATTCTAATAGTCTATATATACTCTTTTAGATACTCGCTTAGGCTAATCGTCCTCTTAGAAGCTAGTATAGAAGAATACCTCTTTAAAGTCCTTAGTATCTATAATCGGCGTAGCTAGTAGCTATAGATAGTAAGAAAGAAAGTACTCTATAAGAGTTATATTATCGCTAGTATACTAGTCTTAATCTGTCTATATATCTATAGTAGTGTCGTATAGACAGATATCCTAGTACGTCTAAACGCTAGAGTTATTAATAGTAACGTACTATAGATAGAGCTTATATATATAAAGGAACTTAATTAGAGGCTCCTTCTACTTAGCTTTTAGTAGTAGAGTAGATACTAGACGCTACGATAGTAATCTATTACTAGTATTAGGAGTAGTATATTTTTTAAGCCTAAGGATAGCTATATTACGCTCCTTATTAGTAACCTAAGAGAGTAAAGAAAAGGTATTAATAGTAGCTCTAGTATTTATTCTAGGAGTAGTAACTATAGTACTCGTATAACTCGTAGGCGCTATAGTAGAGCGACTCGTTAAAGTAGGCGCTAGTATAACCGATAGCTCGTAGACGATTCGCTTATTTAGAGAGTTAAGGTTATATATAGCGTATTAACTATAGTAAAGATAACTACCGAATATATAGTTATATTTAACGCCTAATATTATATAGTACTTGCCTTAGGGCTAGGCTATAGTTATAGTAAGCGAGCCTAATAGATAAGATCGATTAGTAGAGAGTAAATAGTATAGGTTAAAAAAGAGAGAAATAGTTAAATATTTAGAAGTACGTACTCGTCGAGCCTCGTAGATATACTCGTAGAGTAGGGTTTTTAACGCTATATTATAGGCTATTACTAATTAGGATAGCTCTTAAGAATTATTAACTTATAGATCGTTAGTAAACTCTATCTTTATAATTCTGTTATCTTTATCGAGGATTAGTATACTATTAGAGGCTATAAATATATCTCTTATTTACTATATATTAATCTACCTACGTATAGCTAATAGCTTATTAAGCTTACTAAGCGTCGGCTATTACTATAATACGATATACTATAATACGAGTATATATAGTATTAAATAAGTATAATAGTAAATACGCTTACTAGAAGTAGAGTTAGTATTACCGTCTATAGGCAGTATAAGGCCGTATAGCTATAAGGCGTAGCTATACTATTTAAGAGTTATTATAGGTAGATAGGCTTCTAGGTCTATATTTTATTAGCGAGTTACTATAGTAAGTAGTTATAATTATATACCGAAGCTCTCTAGTTCTCTTTTAATCTCGTCTAGAACGCTATCTAGTAGTAGAATAGATTAATTACTAGTACTATATATATATAGATAGTATCGTAGTATATATAGAATACCTATAATAACGTATAGACGCTTAGGCTATTTCTAGATCCTATAGCTATTCTATACTCGTATAAACTCGCTAATAGCCTCGCGTATAATTAGTATATATATCGCTAGGAAGGTAATATAGTCGATAAGTAAATCGCTATCGTATAAGTCCTTAATTAGTAATTAATAGAAGTATTCTCTCTATAGCGCTAGAGCTTTAGCTTACTAAGCCTACTATAATTTAATACGTTAGTTTATCTTACTAGTTCTATACTTAAAGTATTAGTTAAATCGTAATAGTAGTAATAACTTACTACCTATAGCTACTATAGCCTCCGACTCTATAGTATAGATAACGTTCTAGATCTTAAAATAAGTATCCGTAGCTAGTATAGTCTCTATACTACGATTAGATTAGAGGATTTAAGGTATAGTACCTATAGCGCGTAGTACTATAAGGTATTAAGCGAGAACTAATATAGCTATCCTTCTAGATAGACTAATATATATCTACTCTATATAACGCGAATAGATATAGATACTAGCGTAGATCTAAATAAGCTACTTCTTAAACTTATAGTATATATCTATTAAGATAGTAAAGCCTAGACTAGGTATAATAATAGCTCTATAGTATTCGTTTATATAGTCAAGACGACGCCGTACGCCCTTAGGATTAAGTAGAGAAGTAATACGATAAATCTAGTTACTATAAATATAAGCTATAAGTACCTAAGGTTTAGCTACGAGTGCCTACTACCTAATAATATTATATTTAGACTATAGATAAGTATAGAGATTGTTGAGAATGTATCCTAGATAGTTAGTCTAGATATAGACTTCTAAGTATGGTTCTAGATGCCTAAGGTATCTACCTAAGGCTTAGTAAGAGGTATATCTTACTTCTCTCTCTTCTCTTCTTAGATAACTAACTTAATTAACTTTGTATTTAGTTCCTAGCATATTACTACTATACTATGTATATAAGTTAGTTTAAGATTAATCCCCTATTCTTCTTTACTACGCTATACCCTCCTTAACATTATATAGTATATAACACGCCCTCTACTTTTAATAGGTTATAAGCCTAGGTTTGTGTACTAAATAGGAGCAACCTATATTAGTATAGGTTACTTATATCCCTTATAGTTTATAGAAAACATTTAGGGCCTAGAAGTTTCCCTAACTGTATTACTAACGAAGCTAGTTTACACCTAGTAGTATATAAGTTAGTAAAGATCTCTATAAGACAGTAGTGTATTTCTGCTTTATTAATACCTGCCTAGTTCTCTACTATTATACCTAGCATTACTAGAGTTAGAAGAGGCTACTTAGCCTTCCTACTACCTAGTAATAGAAACTCTACTAAGAGAGAAAGATCTAAGTCTTAGTAATTTCCTAAATACGAGGAATCCCTATCCCCTAGAGCTAGTCTCCCTACTATAAGAAATTACTCTTCTCTAGAATCCTTAGCTAGTCTAAAGTATTCTACTAATTATTCATTCTATTCACCTATTTCTATAATAGACTAAGAGGATAAGAAGAGCTAAAGGATTCTAATCCTAGACAGAACTAACTAGAAGAGATAGTTCAAGCTATAGATAGATAAGCTAGAAGGAAAGGACTAGTTCTAGGTAATTAGCTAACTAATTATTAGAGGGAACCTATATATAGTTTAGTAGGATACTAGTCTTTAGATATATGTTACTTAGAATTAATACTTCTTAAAAGACAATATAGTATACAGGTTTAGTATTAGATATAGTATTAGTAAAGATAATAAGATAGAGCTAGAGATATAGTATGTTACTATACTAGTAGCTAAGATATAGGTGATTCTCTAGAACAAGTATAATAGAGTCCTAAAGTCCTATACTATAGGTCTAATTAAGTAGTTTGTCATATTTAGGATATTACCTAATAAGACAATCAAGGAAGTATAGAGACACCTTAGAGGCCTAGGTAAGAGGATTACTAAGATTAATCCTTAGGAAGCCTACTACTAGAGCTAAGAGAAAAGGCTAAAACATCTCCTATAGTCCCTACCTATATTATACTAAGTAGCTAAGGATACTATTATAACCTAACTATCCTTAGATATAGACACTATTCTCCTTCTACTTAAGTCCTAAGAGGTAAGAGATAATCTAGACAAGATAGACATAGGTCTAGCTATATTCTATTCTAGGTAGCCTTACTAAGGAAAGTCCCTACTAATATACTAGCTCTATAAGAAAGAGAAGCACTAGTTAAAGGATTGTCCTAACCTCCTTACTACTAAGAAACTGTCCTAGTAGAGAAACAGTACTAAGAACTAGAAGGACCCTTAGAGATTATTCCTTAGAGGGAGGGTTAGAAGATCTCTTTTACTAAGGAATACTAGATATATTAAGAAAGCTGTCTACAAGTTATTATTATATAATGAGCTAAAGAAGGTTATCTAGAAAATAGGCAAGTAGCTTTAGAGGATAGAAAAGTCTAGAAAGCTTCTAAAGAAAGGATTTTCAGCCTAGGAGTCTAGTTCTAGTTCTGATTCTAGAACTTACTCTAGTTCTAGAAGCAATAATAATTCCCTATTAGAAGATAATAACTAAGATAAGTTAGCCTATTCTATAATTAAGGCTAAAGGCAAGTTATTACCCTAAGAATAGCTCTTAGATTCCTATACCTTATCCTATATAACTAACTAACTATCCTTCTTTAGATTAGTAAAGCTACTAAGGAAGAAAGTATAGATTAAGGTAGGAGGAGGATACCTCTATATAACCTACTCTAGACTAGTATAGATAAAAGGAATCTTAGGAGGAGAAGTTCTACTTAATAGGGTACTATT
This sequence comes from Septoria linicola, assembly GCA_024114885.1. Lineage (NCBI taxonomy): Eukaryota > Fungi > Ascomycota > Dothideomycetes > Mycosphaerellales > Mycosphaerellaceae > Septoria > Septoria linicola. Next base: position 2,150,431 of record CP099426.1, on the reverse strand, counting down.
TGTTCCTAATCTTAGAGTAAATCTTATATTATAGGATTAGTTTAGTAAGCAATTTAGAGTCTAGAAGCCTAATTTCACTCTTACCTCCCTAGATAGCTAAACAGTTATAAAGACTAAGCTAGTTAGAGGTGTTCTATTTATTAGTAAGATATTACCTCTCCTATAGGAAAAGTTATATTACTTACTATATAATCCTATAGAGGTTAATAATGCCTATACTACCCTATTAGAGAAGGATCTGAAATAGTAGGAGCTATAGTATAGAAGATTTATACACTTTAGAAGAGGGTTACTCTTAAACCTTTATAAAGTTACTAACCTAAAGGAAAGAATTCTAATCCCTAACTAGGAAGAGTATAAGTATAGGATCTATATAATAGGCAAGATAAAGAAACACCTAGGCAAGTCTATTAAGAGAAGACCTAAAAGACTAGCCCTTATGTTAGTGGATATCTATAGACTATTACTATTATTAGTAAAAGGTTTTATATAGTAGCTTAAGATTATTAATAACTTCTTAAGAAAGAAATAGGCATTTCTATTTAAGGCTAGATTAGATATACTAACTACTCTTCAGAACTAGAGGATTAAGGTAGAAAGGCAGTTAGTAGCACTCCTTAAGTCTATAAGGGCTAATAATGCTAGAGAGATTACTACTTTAATTAAATAGTAGGAGAAGGACTTTAGAATTACTTTTAAGCTAACTAAGGCCTACAATTCACTCTAGAATAGAGTAGTTAAGAGGTCTATCCAAACATTAGAGGCCTCTATTAGAGCAATACTTAAAGAAAGCAAGATACCTATTAAGTTTTAGCTAGAAGCCCTTGAAGTATAGGTATATATAAGGAACAAGCTTCTAAATAGACCTAATATTAAGAGATTCAAGCTCTTACCTAATAAAGCTTTTAATAGGATTAAACTAATAGTCTCCTACCTCAAGGTATAGGGATATAGAGCTATAGTATACATAGATATAAGAGTATAGCCTTAGTAGGTAAGGAGTAATAAACTAATAAACAGAGGAAAGGATACTATGTTTATTAGATACTATAATAATATAGTAAAGGTATAGAAGTTCTAGGAGCTAGATATAAAGGCTATTAAGTAGTATACTAATACAATCTTCTTTAAAGATAAGCTAGGTAGAGAATTAGACTTGAATATTAAGATTAAGAATCTCTCTAGTTCAGCTCTAGAAAGAAGACCTGTTAGAAGGCTAAGAACTATTAGCTAGCCTACTCTATAAGCTAGTAGGAGTACCCTAGGTGCTCCTAGTCTAGGCTAGTAGAAGCCTCCTCTCCCTTAGCTATTAGTATAGGTTTAGGAAGGAAAGAAACTCTTTATATAACTTCTACCTCTACTAGAAGATATAGGAGAGTATAGAAAATTCCTAGACTAAGAGAAAGTTAAGAAAGAATCTAAGAATTCTACTTAAGAAACTATAGAGGTAGATTAGGAGTAGATAGCCCTAAAACAAACCCTTAGAAAGAGGAAAGCATCCTAAGAACTTAATAGATTTAACTAGAAGCTAAAGCTAATTAGGCTTAAGCTAGATTAGAATAGTTAGCTAGATAAGGAAATACTTCTAGAGTATTAGGCTTTCTTCTTAGCTATAAGCTCTATTAACCTAGGTATCCTATAGGATCTAGAATTCTTAAAGGAAGTTAAAGAGATTATATTCTTAGCTACTAAAGAAGTAGGAATATATAAATAGGAGGTTCTAATCCTAAGGAACTATAAGGAAGTAGTAAGTAATCCTAAGTAGGGTTATCTCTAGTAAGAAGCTATTTAGAAGGAGCTAGATATACTTATAAGTAACAACACCTAGACTATAGTAGTCCTACTAAAAGGGGCTAACCTAGTTACCTTAAGATAGGTCTTTAATATTAAGAGAAAGCTTAGTAGAGCTATTAAAAAGTTCAAGGTAAGACTAGTTATAAAAAGGTTCTCCTAAAAGTATAGAGTAGACTATATAGAAACTTTTACCCTTATAGTTAGGTAGGATACTCTAAGAGGATTTATAGCTATAGTCTATAAGAAGGACCTAGTTCTGCACTAAGTAGATATAAACAATGTATTTATAGAGAGTACCCTATATAAGGATATCTATATAATCCTACTACTAGGTGTTAACCTACTAACTAGTATAGTCTTATAAGTTCTAAGGAGTCTCTATAGGCTAAAGTAAGCTACAAGAGACTAGAATCAGCTATATATATTAAAGCTAAAAGGAATAGGATTCAGATAATTAGAAGTGGACTTATATCTTCTAATCTATAAAAAAAGGAAAGACCTAATAATCCTGATCTATATTAATAACATACCTATTACTATAGAGAGACTAGAAGATGTCCTCTAGTTCAAAGACTAACTTAGCAAGGTCTTTAAGATCAAAGATCTTAGAGAACTAGACAAGATTCTTAGAATAAGACTAATAAGAAATAGATAGTAAGGCTAGCTAAAACTTGACTAGAAGCACTATATCTAAGAGAACCTAGCTAAGATAGGAATAGGTTAAGAGACTGTATTATTAACTCTTTTACTAATAGACAGCTATGAAAGTCTAAAGCCTACTAGACTAAATAATAAAAGGTGTAATAAATAGGAGTACTAATCTATTATTAGAATATAGATATAGCTTATAACTGTTATAAGACTAGACATTTCATTTACCCTTAGAAGATTAAGCTCCTATGTTAGTAATCTAATAGTAGGACATATAAAGGCTCTAAAGAAGCTAACTAGATACCTAAGATCAAACCTAGACCTTAGTCTAAGATACTTAAGGAATAGTCAAGGCTGCCTTACTAGATATATAGACTCTAACTATGTAATAGACAAGACTAACAGAGTCTTAATCCTTAGATATATCTTCTTCCTTTATAGTATACTAATCTCCTAGATAAGTAAGAAGTAGAAATCTGTAGCTATATCTATAATAGAAGCTAAATATATAGCTATAGGAGTATATACAAAACAGTTATAGTTCCTTAGTGCTCTTTTAAGAGAGCTTAGATACCTAGAGTTAGTAGGAGAATGTTCTTACTAACTAAGGATCCTTAGTAACTAGGAAACTATTACTAGAATTAGGCTAATTTAGCTAAAAGGTAATAACTAAGCTGCCCTTACTCTAGTCAAGGACTCATATGTTTATAACAAGTCTAAATACATTAATATCTTATATAATGCTATAAGAAAGCTCTAGTAGAACAGACTTATCTCTATAGAATATATGAACATAAAAGAGATAGTAGCAGATAGTCTTACTAAGCTAAAGAATAGACTATAGTTTTAGGAGTTTATAAGGTAGCTCTACCTTATATAAGAGATATACAAAAGATAACTCTAAGCCTTAGAGCTAAACTAAGAGGAGTCTAAAAGAAAGATTTTAGTTACTTGACTCCTCCTTAGTTAGACTTTATAAAGTCCTAAATACTCTTACTAATATTAGACCTGTTACTAACTACAATATCACTATATAGTACCTAGCTAAACTAGACACCTCCTAAGGCTAAGTACTAGTTAATATTAAAGACCTCCTCTATAGTAGCTATTATCTCCTCTACTAGTGTGTAGTTACTCTACTCCCTAGCTTAATACAAGATCCCTACAGCTAAGAATAGTATACCTTAAAGACTATTAGGGAACTAAGAAGCTATATAGAATATAACTAAGTAAGGGACTAGGCTATAAGGAATCTAGGGAGCTATTAGAATTAGCTATAAGAAAGGACAAGGGCAACTTACTAGATAGTCTATGTCCTAAACAATCTACTCCTATATAAGAGAGGAGGAAGATCTTATAGAAGGTATTTCTTTTACCTTTTTATAGGAGATAGTAGTATAGAAAGTTTATTAGATTAACAGTTAGTGCTATCTAGTTATTAGTCTGAAAAGCAAGTACTTAATAACTAATCAAGATTAGGACTAGTATTTAAGTGCTATAGATGATCTATTAAAAGATCTAACTATATAGCATAAGTAGGAGTATTAAGAATGTATCCTAGATAGTTAGTCTAGATATAGACTTCTAAGCATAGTTCTAGATACCTAAGGCATCTACCTAAGGCTTAGTAAGAGGTATATCTTGCTTCTCTCTCTTCTCTTCTTAGATAACTAACTCAATCAACTTTGTATTTAGTTCCTAGCATATTACTACTATACTATATATATAAGTTAGTTTAAGATTAATCCCCTATTCTTCTTTACTACGCTATACCCTCCTTAACATTATATAGCATACAACACGCCCTCCACTTTTAATAGAGATTGCCCTTACTATATACTTTAACTAATAACTTGTCTAGCTCTACTACTAGTATTTCTATAATATATACTTCTACGTCTATATAATTCGTACTACTCTCTATCTTCTATAGTCCTAGCCTATTAATCTAAATACGGTAGTATTACCTTATAGTAATATCAAAGCCCTCGTCTATTAAAACCTATATAGCTTTACTATCTTTAAGACGTAGGATATTATATATAAAGCCTATATATATCTAGAGTTTGTCCTTATTATTTAGAATATTCTATACCTTCCTACTACGGTCTTTATTAAGTCGAATAGACAATGTAGACAGTATGCGCTCGAGAGTGCGTTTAGTAATAGTAACTTGAAAGGAGTAGTAAAAGGCAGATTAGATCTCTAGTAGAGTATAATCTACCTCTCTACGCTAGCGGATATAGTCATGGTATGGTGAGTAGTCTAGAGCACGCGGAGCTATAATTGCGAGTGTGCAGCGAGTATAGAGAGTGAATTAGAAGCGATAGAGTGTGTTTATTGCTATTACGTTACCGAAGTTTGATATGGCGGACTGGTCAGAATGGCGCACCGTCCGGGAGTCGACGCTAACTACTGCGACAGCTGCCGCCACAAATCAACACTCTTGCTTTCCTCTCTCACACAACGATACGAAGCTCATCGTATCCACGACATGCACATCTGCTGACCAGGCAACTTGCTCGCGATGTTCCAGTCCAGTCGCCACTGATACTGCGGCAGATGGGCACACCTTGCTGAAGTCAGTCTACTGCGGCCGTGTGGCAATGACTGCACGAGCTGCACGAGACAGCAAGCACTCAACGGCAGGTCATCAACGCTCGCGCCCGACATGTTTAGCTCGTCACAATGCTTGAGCTTCGTGAACCTTCGGCTACATCGGCTCATCACTCCCAGCTTCACTTCTTCAATGTGAACTACTGACCGCCTGAGCGCACCTGTTTACGCCACTGTTGCCACATCGCCATTTTAGTCAAGGACTGCGATCACTTCACAAGACAAGCTCATCGACATCTTGCCAAGTTTCTGGGGACTACGCGGCAATTGTTTGTTTGCTTTCAACCACGGAAAGTCAGGACAAGCCAATCTCCCGGCAATTTGGCGTGATGCGTGTTGACCACATGTCGAACTCAATCTGCAAGAGCCAAAAGGTGCGATGGCATCCGAACGCGGCGAACAATATCGCTCGAGCGGGAGCACTCGCCCGTGAGCAGCAGCTTCCACTGGTCGGCAGAGAGCCATGGCGACACAAGGTGATTATTCAGATCTCGTAGAACGCTTGACTGCCTGCGCAACGGGATCTCGCTGGGCAAGCATGACAGCACCTTCCAGGAATCACAAACTCCGTGCTGAATTGAGAAAGTGCTTCATAGGCGTGGCCTATCGATCAGAGGTGAAACTTCCATCCCAACGTGGGGCGATCAGTCTACTCTGCACGGAGGTCTCGGCATGCGCAACCTAAATGCGATTTCATCTCATCTCGCCAATAGATCTCGAGAATGCTGTCGCGGTACGTACCGCCTGCCATCGAAGGCCTCTCTGCACGTCGTCGTCGCGTGCAAAGTCCAGCGTAGGACTCAGCTCGTTGATGGTCGGCTATCATGGCCTCGAAGCGCCTTCGACTCATCGATAGTGTTCTCGCCACGCTATACAACCTCGGCAGCGTCCGTGGGCCATGAGGCAGGACCTGCTGTTCCGCAAAGGTGATGTCTCGCTAGCGCGATTCAAGCTTCAGACTCCGAGGACCCCAAATTGGTTATGCTTTGCATGATCGACAACTATTGTTCGGCTAGTCTAGCACTTTGTGATATCCCCCAAGACTGCATATCTTGCTTGCTCACATGTTACAAGTCGTAGCGCCAGAAAACAACTCATCCGATTGATGTCTAGTCACAACCACCAAGAATACCACTTCGCGTGGCTGTTCGCCGGCTGTGTAACATGAATCGGGTAAGTTCTTGGCTGATGTTTCAAACTTCCACATTGAGACTTCAAAACAGCTAACCTTACTCAAAGCATCGCTCGCAACCGATTCTCGAAACAGCTTCTGCTAGCCTCGTAAGCACAACGGCGAAGCATATGTGCTTCAATAGCACCAACGGCTTTCTGGACTTCTATTAACAGATCATCGCCTATTCTGGATGCTTGGTACAGCATAGCGAAAAAGCACAGGCATGACTTGTAACAAGCCGGAGCATTGACTCCACAACAGCTTTCCTCTTCCGGACAATTTCCGACATGGGCAGGCACCGCAGTGAGCCGGCGCCATTCGTACTGAGGGCTCCATCTAGGTGCATCTGCACAACACCAGGCATGGACGCCACGGGATGTGCTACTCAGACGTGGTGTACATCTTGACTCAACCTCAGGAGGAAGCAGCTCTGTGCACGACTTAGCTCGCCAAAGCGGAGGGCACAGAATGCATATAATCAGCTCCGACTCCCTCTTGAGTCGACCATCATCAACACAGCTCGTTCATTCGCAGCATCCTCTCGTTACCGACTTACCTTTCTAGTGCGTTCCGACTTTGTTCACTTCTAAACCTCTTACCGTCTACTCTTCTCAACCAGTCGAATATCATTCAAGATGCATTACGCCTTCACCCTCGTGCAGCTCACACTCGCCTCTGTGGCCCTCACTGCTGCTCTACCGGTCGCCGAGCCAACAATCTTCTGTCGTGACCCAACTCTTGGCTGCTTCGGCCATGGAAAGACTGTTGGTGGACACGTCGGAGGAGGAATTGGAGCAGGTACCAAGGGTGGTTACGGACCCGGAGCAGGCGTTGGAGCAGGAGCCGGCGTCGGAGCTGGTCTTGGCGGCTATGGTAACGGCTACGGCAATGGAGGTGCGTCACTGCGTGCTGACTCACTCACATCAGTTCAAGATGCTAATGAATACTTCTAGGTGCTGGCACTGGCATCGGAGGTGGCGTTAAGGGCGGAGCCGGTATTGGAGGTGGCCTCAACGGCGGTTCGTTCAACTTCTCAAGAGCTTGCTCGTCATGGGCAACGCATCAACACACTCGTGCTAACAATCATCGTAGGAGCTGGCACAGGCGCAGGTATCGGCGGCGGCGTGAAGGGCGGCGCTGGTATTGGCGGAGGCCTCAACGGCGGTGCTGGAGCTGGCCTCGGAGCCGGAGTTGGTGCTGGCGCTGGACTGGGCGGTTCTGGCAATGGCTACGGCAATGGAGGCATTGGCGGCGGTGTCAAAGGTGGCGCTGGAATCGGCGGCGGTCTCAATGGCGGCGCCGGTGCTGGCCTTGGAGGTGGCATCAAGGGGGGAGCCGGCGCTGGAATCGGCGGCGGTCTCAATGGGGGAGCCGGCGCTGGAACCGGCGGCGGTCTCAATGGCGGCGCCGGTGCTGGCCTTGGAGGTGGCATCAAGGGGGGAGCCGGCGCTGGAATCGGCGGCGGTCTCAATGGCGGCGCCGGTGCTGGCCTTGGAGGTGGCATCAAGGGGGGAGCCGGCGCTGGAATCGGCGGCGGTCTCAATGGGGGAGCCGGCGCTGGAATCGGCGGCGGTCTCAATGGCGGCGCCGGTGCTGGCCTTGGAGGTGGCATCAAGGGGGGAGCCGGTGCTGGCTTCGGCTTCGGAAGTGGTGCTGGTGCAGGCATCATTGGCAGCGGTAAGGGAGGTATTGGAGCTGGAGCCGGCCTAGGAGGCGGCTTTGGCCTCGGCGGCTTCATCCCTGGTTTCGGTTTCGGAGGCAAAGGAGGTGCTTCTGGATCTATTGGAGGAAATGCTGGAGGCTCAGGTTCTGGCTATGGCTCAGGATTGGGCTCTGGCTCGGGATCGGGCATCATTGGCGGCTCCACTCCAGGCAAGCCAGGAAATGGCAACAACAATGGCGGCTCGACACCAGGCAAGCCAGGAAACGGAAACAACAATGGTGGGTCCGGCTCTGGTCAATACCCGGGTCAGACTGAGACATCGCCTGTTCCAGGTGAGAACGGAGGCGAAGCGCCATGCGAGGAAGTCGAATGCGAGAACAATGGAGGCTCCAACAATGGCGGCTCTACTCCAGGCAAGCCAAGCAACGGCGGATCAAACAACGGCGGATCTCCTAAGCCAGGTAACGGAAACAACAATGGTGGGTCCGGCTCTGGTCAATACCCGGGTCAGACTGAGACATCGCCTGTTCCAGGTGAGAACGGAGGCGAAGCGCCATGCGAGGAAGTCGAATGCGAGAACAATGGAGGCTCCAACAATGGCGGCTCTACTCCAGGCAAGCCAGGTAACGGAGGATCCAACAACGGCGGATCTCCTAAGCCAGGCAATGGAGGTTCAAACAATGGCGGCTCATCTGGTAAGCCACCAGGATACGGTGGCTCGAACAACGGCGGCTCCAACACTGGCAGCTCTCCAAGCAAGCCTCCAGGATACACGCCACCAGCCCCAAAGGGCTACTAGACGACAGATGATTTTTGATGCCAAAAGCACTTGTACAATAATTTGTTAGCGTAACCACAGACACTCCTTTGACGGCCTCGATACTTGAATGAAGCATTTTGATTGACTCCAGCTTGAATACTCTCAGCATACTTGACCGCGTTTTACTTGTATCTCGTCTTCAAACGTCTCTCGGACGGCACGGAAACTTTTATCGTCAGCTGTGTCCAGTCCCTCGAACAATCCAGGCACTACTCTTGCAACAAACAAAGCCTGCGTACAAGCTGAAGCTGCAGTCTGATGTCTCCTCCAAGGCTTATGGAACGTGCACTGTTAGCAAGCTCGAAATCTCTCGCGAGCACTTCTGTGGTCGGATTTCTCCCTTGATCGCGTAGTAGGTATACCTCGAGTTTGCGGCTTGCCTTTGATGCACCTGGCTAGGCTTTTCCAAAGCAAGAGTGGTGTCTTGTTGCCCTGTGAAAGAACTACGATAGTAACTTGAACTGTCTATCCCCGCAGAAACATTTCATTTGGCAAGCAGAACGGCAGACTGAGCAAAGGCTCGTTCCGTGACGAAGCTTAACTAGTGCAAGGTCACAGATGGCAATCATGGGCATCTTTGGTGATGAGCTTCTCAGATAGACAACCGGTGTCGCAAAGTGCTCCATCGGGGTAGCATACCATTCTGCAGCGTGAGAAATTTCCCCAGGACTCTCAAGATGTAAAGTCGAAGAGAATGAACGCTGCTTCAACACGAGAGCGTAGCTGAGGGTCGGGTCGGGCTTGAAAACGTCACCGTACCTCGCACACTCTTGCCAAGCTCAATTACGCCTTCACACTTGCATTTCCTGTTAGAGGAGCAAAACTTCATCCCCCCATATTGCTACCGCTACAGCAAAAGTATACTGCGAAGAAAAAGATACACGCTCGTGTAACGTAGTTCCCACTCGGAGTTGAACCAAGGACCTGGAGGGATGTGCAAGATTGCAACCTCATGTGCTACCACTACACCATGGAAACTGTTAAAGATTATCAAAATCCCTGTGTATATAGTACCTTGACCGTTGCTGCCTGGGAGCAGAGTTGAGCCTGCACTGCCCACTTGTTCTTGCCAATCAAGATGAGGTCTATTACCGCAACTCATATCGCCATCGTCGACAATGCCAATATAGATCCGTTCTTTGTCCTTTGTCACAATTTCCTGAAGAGGCAAGTACCGATACGCTGGGACTATCAGAATGCAGATTCTTTGTGTCACTACCTAGTACGGGGAAGGGGTCTACGTATATCTAAAGCTCTTGCAAGCTCACTCCGAGAAGTGCCTATAGATCCGGCCCTGATCAAGACGTGCATATACAGATTCACATCTGCAATAGCTTTGTGTACAGAAATGCAAGCCAAGAGTGGACTTTCAAACGGTCATAGAATCGAAGCAGCAATTGTTTTGTCATGCGTATATTTTCGCGAAGACCCAAGTATAAGCAGTGTGTCTACGATACTCATTCACGTCCCATGACCTCCAATCGACTAACAGCGAGTCATTCTAGTCTGAAAGTTCCAAGCAGCTTACGCACTGCTGCTCCATCCTCGCGATAGGAAACGCTCGCCTCCTCGCGCTTCCTCAAATGCTCCTCGCGAAGATCAGCTCTAGTCTCCTCCTCAGCTTCTGAGGAATGTTCTGCGGGCAATTTTCGACCCCGGCACAGACTCTTCCTCCGGAGCAGAAGCTCGAGTTGTCGTAAACACAAACATTTCCGGCGTTCTTTACGACGCAGTCGGCATCGACAGAGCAAGCTGGAGTGGACGATGTCGAGCCTCTTGGACAATAGCCTATACCATAGCAAAGCGGAGCTCCATCGCTGATCTTGATCGCGCAATCGCAGATTCCTCCAGTGGACGGGATGTTACTGTAACAATAGCTGCTCTGGGCACTTGAGCAGATGGTGTTGCTAGGTGCTGCGGTGCTGGTGGTCGTGCTAAAGGGAAGAATGGAGATCAGTCTATGAACGTGGACCTGCTTTCCCAGCCGTGAAACGCTTTATATGTTGTATCGATCGCGATGGCAAACACGTATGGAGGGTTATATCGAGACCAGTGTTGGAAAAGAGGACGACAGACTTTAGCTTACCTTGCAGTTGTGCTTGGAATGGTGCTAGGTGTGGTGCTGTCAAGAGACTGTTAGCCCACAAACCGATGACGTAATGATGTCCTGAGAAAGATCCGGATCCAGCGGTGTAACTGCGTGATTAGACAGTGAGGGTGAGATGCTTTGCACAGCCATGAATTATGACAAATGTCCATTAATTGACTCCAGCTAGCTCTACGAAACTGCACAAACGATAGGCCGATGATCATTCTGACTAGCCGCACTACCAACCGTTACACTAATGCCACGAGTTAGCACTGCCGCAGGTGTTTTCACGGGAATGTACTCATGGGTATAACTCGCGCAGTCGTAGTAGATTGTGCATTCTCCACTGTTAGTATCATACTGGTAGGCGATGCAGCTACCCACGCATCTGCTATCACACCCACTCTGTGACATTTCGACAGTGCAGGTAGCTGGAGTGTCGCAGACTGAGCCGTCAGCCGTCGTTCCAACCTTCTTGTAGACTGCCACCAGGGTTTGCGCACGTCGGGGCAGGTGCCGACGAAGATGTTGTTGTGCTACTTGTTATGGGTACAGATCTTGAGGCTCCGACAGCCGCCTTTTTCCAGGACGAGTCAATAAGAAAATCAGCTTACCTCGGGGTAGTGCTCGGAGTTGTGCTAGGGGTCTGTTGGTCGTTAGTGAAGGATGCCTATGTACTACAAATTTGCAAGACTTACTGTGCTTGGTGTTGTAGACGGAGTAGTCGAAGGAGTCGTGGAAGGCGTAGTCTGAACCAGATCAGCAGCTGTCTCCTCGAAAGACTCCATCTTGGGACCTCAACTTACAGACGGTGTAGTTAATGCAGTTGTAGTAGGCTAGATCCGGTCAGCATTGGTACTTTCTGAATTTCCATTTCTCGACGTCAATGCAGATCAGAGGAATAGCTTACAATCGACTTGGTGGTGGTGGTAGTACACTTGGAAGTAGTGCTCTTGGTAGTGGTGCACTTGGTAGTAGTGCACTTGGTGGTCGTCGTCGTCTTGGTGACGACACAAGAGCAGACGGAAGATTTGTAGCTCCTTCCCTTGTGCTTGAACTCATCGAGCAAGCTGATGCCAAACATGGTCAGTATAGTCCGACATTAGTCGCGTGCAAGAGAGACTGACCACTTGGTCGTTGGAGCAGCCTTTGGGACCTTGCCGTGCAAGTACGCCGTGCAATACTTGTAGGCCGCTCGATCGGGAGTCACTGGTGCATAGCTTTCAAGCTGATCGGGCTTGCAAGACTTGTGCGCAGATACGGCTGCTGAACCAATGGCAGCAAAGGCCAAGATAGGGTGATTCAAAAGCGTTGTGAACGAGAGTATGGAATGGGTGCGAAGAACCAGGTGTGAAGTCGTCGGACAGCGGCGAGGAGAGACTTGTTGTACTCCTGGACCATCCGATCATTTGCAGTGCTTGCCCTATTCCAGCAGCTAAGTTCTTGTAGCTAAAGTGTGATCGCTTGCCAGTGCGCAAGCCACCAAGATGCCAACATCTGGCAGAACTCGCACGTCTACGCATTCGTCGGACGCTCCATGAGCCCAATTTCAGCCTAGATTGCTGGCGAGTCACGGCCATCACTTTCAGGGAGGCTGCACGATAGAGACTGACCCTCTTGAATGCCTGCGCTTCGCGAACAGACTCGTGCAATGCACCCAGGGAGTCTTGTTACCCAGGCCTCGACGTGTACGCCAGAGTTCAGAAGTTGCGAGCAAGGTCAGCAACTCGCAAGAGTCTGCATCATCACAGCATCTCTGTCAGCTGTGGGAGATCTGGACTTGCGAGATGAGTTGGGGATGTCCCAAACCGTGTTGAGGTCGAAAAGCAAGACTCTGCTTTGAGATTGAGGTTCAAATGTGGCTGGCTGGAATCGGATGCCGCGGCTCTGTCATTGGTCGTGTCTCACAGTCTGGCAAACAGCCCAGAACGCATTCATGGCTTGCGCGAGCCGCTTCCCTCCTCGCCTCGCCTTGCTCACTCATGGAGAAAGAGGAAGAACAGTGAAGTAGTGGAAGTGACGACGACAACACATCAATTCTGTCAAGCTATTCATCTGTCCGGCCCGACCACTTGACCATGATTCGAGGCTGCTGACCAGATATAGAGCCCGTTCGGTTGCACCATATAGCTTAGCGTATAATAGTGGATCCAGTCTCTTTTAGCGCATATTACACTTCGTACTATAATTCAGAGCTTTACAGCGTGCGCGTTCGGTGACAGTCGTTATACGTATAGGGGTGGATCTAGTCTAGTCCATAATTATCGTAGTATAGCGTCCTTTAACATTCGCAGGCACCCTTAGCGGTTAGTAAGGCGTCGTTAGTGTCCATGTTGTGGGTCCGTATAGCCTAACGACAGCTCTAGAGGTCCTTCTATACAGAAGACGATTTAGCGCCAAATTAAGTGACACTTTACCTATTATAGGGTATAATTACGACGATCACTACAGGACCCACTGCCAGGCTTTACGGGACTCTTATATACTAATCTATACGGTGATGACCCGAACGCGACGGCCGTATAGCCTAGAATCCACCGTATATCCGTATATCCTGAGCTATACGCTGCTAACCGAACGGGCTCATATAGTGGCTGTACCTCACACACGAAACAGACATGTTCTGACGACTCCTACTTCGCGGCGCAGTTTGCCCGACAACTAGCACGCCAACCACAGCGAATACCATAAAAGACACCATGCAAGCGTGTTTGGATTCCTCGTAAGGCCTTGGCTTCGAACGCGAGAAGACTACTACTCAAAGAGCAACAACGCCACAGTTTAGGCAAAACCGGACGGCGTAGACAGCGAAGGGAGAAGACACTTACATAGCCTGTCGTTGCATCTATGATGGTGCCCCACAGTGCGATCAAGCCAATCCCTATAACAATGAAAATCCACCTGTTGTCCTTCCTCATTGCCTTGAGCAGTAGCCTCATCTCTGCCGAATTAGTTGTTGTATCCGTAAGCTCTCCTCTTCTCCCTATCCGGTATACTTCTTTCACAACGAACATACTGTACTAACATGCGTCCTTTCACTATACAGAGCACATGCAGACTTGGCCGGGAGTCGGGTTGGTGTTACGGTTACGACGAAAATGGGAAACATGTGGAGTCGACAATGTGTGAAAAGGTATGACATTCTGCTTTTTTCGCTTCTACTATGGCGATTCATGCTTCGTTGAGCCGAAATACAGTCGTGAAGCTGATGACGTAATGTGTGCGTTGTAGAAAAATCCGTGCAAGGTTGAGGGCAATGGATGTAACTTGCGGGTTAAAGGAGAAAACGGTATTTGGTATGGTCACTGTAGCTAGGGATCAGAAAGTGAGTGGCTTTCCGCCTCTATTTCTCGAGGCTGCTCGTCACGGATAAAGTGGCAATCTTCCAAAAAGACGGAAGAGCCAATTGCCAAGAAGCAATCACTACTGCCGTCACGCAGTATACCCGACGACTAACTTAGTATGCCGAGCGGACGACCCTTCCAGCGAATACCGAGCAAGACATACCATGCAAGCGTATGTGCGAAGTGATCGTATGTCTCAAGCTCGGACGCGGAAAGCTGTAAAACTACTAATTATATCGAGAAGTAGATTGGAGAAGTGCAGCCTCTATAACAGATGAAGAAGCTGCTCACATAGCCTTTCGTCGTATGTATCGCAGCTCTCCAGAAACCCAACCAAGAAATCATCAAGATGCAGTTCCTCTTTTCATGCTTACTCCTCGCCATGAGCAGTAGCCTTGCCGCTGCTCGGACTCTCGCTTCCGTAAGCTCCTTTTCATGCTCCCCATTCTGCATTCTTATCAGTCACACTGACCTGACAACCACCTCTACAGAGCAAATGCGAATTCGGCGACGAAACAGGCTGGTGTTATGGCTACGACGCCAATGGCGGGAATCTGGGACGGACAATGTGTCAGAAGGTACGATCTTCACCTTCAATTTTGAATCAAAGAGCTGCTTGACTGACCACCTTGATCTGTAGACGAACCCCTGCAAGTCCGAACACAATGGTTGCATTCTGCAGGTTACGCACGAGGGAGAGTATTGGTACAGTCACTGCAGTTAGACAATGCACAAGCGTCCCTGACCGGACACGTCGGCCTGTTCTCTTATGCAGAGACTTTGTGTAGTGAAACCAGTCGACGCTCCCACGCATCCGCTCATGCTGCTCTCCTGCTTGCAAAAGATGTGCAGCCTCTGCATGGTCCAACAAGTCACTATGTACTTTCTTACATGACATATCGCATCTTGACTACATCGCGCGGCGTATTATAGCCGACCAGAACGCCGAGCGACATAGTCACTTGTGAAGATCACTCACGAAGATAGTCTTGTATGAACTTGGCCAGAGCTGGCCATTTCAGGCTCGCAATCAATTCGTGTCACTAGACCTCGAACATCATGAATCCCACCCTTTCTCTCGTAGCACTCGCTCTCGCCAGCCTTACTGCTGCTGCAAAAGTCGTGAGCTCTACCCTCTCATAAGCCCAACCTTCATAGGAGAATCGGTCCAATGCATACGCAGTCGAAGTGCTACAAAGGCGGCGAGACTGGTGCCTGCCTTGAATGGGATGATAGTAATGAGCAAATCATCACCGGGCAAACAATGTGTCAGAAGGCATGACATTCTGTTGCCACACGATGGTCGTCGAAGCTGACGATTGAACTCGTATCTGCAGACAAATCCTTGCTTGATCGATGGGAATGGATGTGTGCTCGATGTCAACAATATTGACGGGGTTTGGTACAGCCACTGTAGCTAGATTCGGACGATGAGTATGCACTTCTATATCTTGGACTCTGGCCGTCTGTGCATGACGCCCGCTCCAGCCTATTGCACATATGTCAGAATATCTACGACTTCCTGTGCATAACCGTAGCAGCTGCCTGCTCGGTCCATCAGCTCTCGCACTTTTACCGCAGACACACTCCAAGAAATGGACACCACTCACCTGATGATTTGGAAACACGAGCAAATCCGCAATAACCACATTCTCCGGTCTCCCTGCTGCAAACACAATCGTCTCCGCAATATCATCCGGCGTCAGCGGCGTGACACCCTTGTATACAGCATCAGCCTTCTCCTTGTCACCATAAAACCGCACAACCGAGAACTCCGTCTCGACTTGTCCTGGGTCGATTTCGATGACCCGTATCCTCGTCGCGATCAGCTCTTTCCGCATCGCATCTGTAAAAGATCGCACAGCAGCTTTCGAGGCGCAGTAGATGCTTCCTCCTGGGTATGGCTCGCGACCTGCGATGGAGCCAATGTTGATGATGTCGCCTGCTCCTGCCTCGCCCTTTTTCTTGAAGACTTTGAGGACTTCTTGGGTCATGTTGATGAGTCCTGTGACGTTCGTGGCGAATTGAATTGTAATGTCTTCGTCTATGATATCGCCTGCTTTGTCGACGCCCTTCACGAGTCCGGCGTTGTTGACGAGGATGTCAATATCCTTGAACTCTTCAGGCAGATTTGGGATGAACTGCTTGACTTCCTCTGGCTTGCTGACATCGAGCTGAACAGGCAGGACTTTGACGCCGTCGCCGACCTCCTTCGTAATGTCTGCCGCCAGCTGCTTGAGGGCGTCGATTCGGCGGGCCGTGAGGATGAGTTTGAGGTTCTTGGGCGATGTGCGGGCAAATTCTTGGGCTGTCGACTTTCCGATGCCAGAGGAAGCTCCTGTGATGACAATCGTCTTGCCTTCAAGACGTTTGCCCATGGCGGTGGTCATATTGCGAGCGGTGATATGGGGGAGGAGAGATGCAGTGGTGGATTGAGCTCTCGTGAAGCTGTGGAGTGTACGGAAGAAGTGTCGTGGATGCAGGAGACTCATAAGAGAAGTGTGGCAGCTTATCTTGAGTGAAGTGAGTGTGAGTAAGACAGAGATCTATACTGGCGGCTGATAGATAATCCTGAACTCTTGACGACTACCCCCAAATGCTGCTATCTGCTTGGCCATTGGGGATGTGGTTGGCGAAGGGAAGCTCGAGAGGGGCTGTTGCCGAAGACGGCGCGCATGCCGTGCTGCTGTCCATTTGCTTGGCGTGACTTTGGTAGCATCAGGCTTCACCTTGTTAGTCATTGGGTTCACTGTTGTAGACTCGCCAGATCGACGCGCGTGAGACCGGACGCCGCAAGAACTCCGGCCCTGAGAGCTGCCGCCGAGCGACAACCAAGCAGCTAGTAATCGATGAACGAGAGCGCAACTTTATAAGAACCAGGCGATATGGTCAATCTGGTGCAACGCAGACTCACTAACGTCACACATCACCATGCAACTTTCGCTCTCCTATCTGGCTCTCTTGTTGAGCAGCATTGCTGCCGCCCGGGAAACATACGTACGTATGAGCCACTAGACCTCGTAGCTATCCGACTAATAGGACCTAGTCCATCTGCGAACGCGGTAGGGGCTCTTATGCTGGCTATTGCCTTCAGTTCGACAAGAGAACGAACGAGCTTATCGACCAAACGATGTGCGCGAAGGTAAGAAGTGTCGACGACATGAACATTGGAAGCTCCAGTCGGACTAATAGATGTCTTTGTACTTAGACCCACCCGTGCAAGGTTGATGGAAATGGTTGCTGGCTGCGAGCATATAACGACGGAAAGACCTGGTACAGTCACTGCAGCTAGAGATCGAGACTGAAGGATGAAACATCTTTGTTAAATGACCAAGATGTGATCATCTGAGGAATCCTGTCGGTAGAGCAAATCCATTCATCCTGCCTGCCACCGGCATTACTTCAGCGCATCAAGAACGCCGATGAGGGCAATAAGGTTTGCGCCGATTGTGGTTCAGACTCCAAAGTCGATTGGTGCTCGATCAATCTTGGAGTACTCTTATACATCGAGTGCAGTGGCATCTATCGTTCCTTGGGCACGCACATCTCCAAAGTGCGCGGGCTTACTTTGGATACATCGTTTACGACACAAGATATTATCGAGGTCCTGCTCCTCATCGGGAACCGTGTTAGCAACATGATATAGGAAGCAAAACTCGACCGCTTTCTAAAGCCCTCGCCTTACTCTACTCGAGATCAACGACTACACTTCATCACGGCCAAGTACAGCGATCGAACATACGTGCAGCCATCGGCAGCGCCAATATCGCCAGACGACTACTTGTTGACTAGTATCAAGAAGAATGACATTCAGAGCGTTCTTCATGCGCTTGCACTGCGTGCCAATCCTAATGCTCACTCTCAATTGATGACCAGCGACCGTAGCTCAGGCCAAGAGTGTGAGACCGAGTCCGCAGTAAAGCACAGTTACATTGCTCTGGGGTATCATTTCAGGATCAAAGCCTTTGCATCTATCCGGTTTGTCTCATTTTCACCAACGCCTCGCTAGGTATCTATCACACATGCCTCCATCCTCGCGTCCTTCCCCTACTCCAATTCAATGGTAGCCGGCGGCTTACTCGTCGTCTCATACACGACTCTCGCCACACCCTGCACCTCATTCGCAATGCGATCACTCACGCTCGCAAACCAGTCCATGCTCGCGCCCGTAAATACATTCGCTGTCATGAAGTCCGTCGTTTGCACAGCGCGCAAATGGACGATTTCTCCGTGGAGTCTCTGATCACCAACTACAGCGACAGACTTGACTCCCAAGACTGCAGCGTAGGCTTGTGAGATTTCGCGGTAGAAGCCGGCTTTGCGAATCTCCTCGATCCAGATCTTGTCTGCTTCTTGAGCAATTCGGATGCGGTCGAGGGTGACTTCGCCGATGATGCGGATGGCGAGACCTGGGCCGGGGAAGGGGTGGCGCCAGACGAGGTGCTCTGGGATGCCGAGTTGCGTGCCGAGGGCGCGGACTTCGTCTTTGAAGAGTTCGCGGAGAGGTTCAATGAGCTTGAGGTCCATCTTCTCGGGAAGACCGCCGACGTTGTGATGGGTTTTGATTGTGGCGGATGGGCCTTTGAAGGAGATGGATTCGATGACATCGGGGTAGAGCGTGCCTTGGAGGAACCATTCGACTTTGCCGGCGCGTTCTGTGTTCTCGGCTGCGGCGGCGATCTTTTTGGCTTCTTCTTGGAAGATTTCGATGAACTCGTTGCCGATGATTTTGCGTTTCTTCTCGGGGTCCGAGACGCCCGAGAGTTTGGAAAGAAAGCGTTCACTGGCATCAATGACTGTGAGATTGACTTTAAGTCCTTCCTTGAGAGTGGCCTCGACCTCCTTGGCCTCGTTCAGTCGCAGACAGCCATTGTCAACCATGACTGCGTGGAAGCGATCACCAATGGCAGTCTGCATGAGCTTGGCGGCCACAGTAGAGTCGACACCACCGCTGACAGCACCAATGACCTGCTGCTTGTCGCCTACAAGATTCCTGATTCTGGCGACTTCCTGATCCACGAAAGCGCCCATGGTCCAGTTTGTGTTGGCTTTGCAGATCTCGACAGCAAAGTTCTTGATCAGCCTGATGCCCTTTGGAGTGTGTGAGACTTCCGGGTGGAACTGGATGCCGTACAGGTGCTTGGTGTCGTGTGCAATACCTGCACAGGGGGCATTGGCAGTGCTGGCGATGGTGTGGAAGTTGTCGGGCAGCTTGGAGACCTTATCTCCATGCGACATCCACACAATCTCGTTCTCCAGGCCCTCGAACAGCTGGTCGATGTGGGCATTCTTCCCAGCGTGCTTCTCCAGCTGCAGCGTGGCCTTTCCGTACTCCCTCTTCTCGCCTGCTGCAACGCCCTTTCCGTGGTGCCACGCGAGCTCCTGCAGTCCGTAGCAGATGCCCAAGATCGGAACGCCGAGATCGAAGATGGCGTCGTCCACGTGAGGCGCGTCTGGTGCGTAGACGGAATATGGTCCACCAGAGAGAATGATGCCTTTTGGTGTGAAGGCGAGGTCTTTCAGCTCTTGGGTGCACGGCAGCATTTCCGAGTAGACATTGAGCTCTCTAAGCCGCCGCGTGATGAGATGTGTGTATTGTGACCCAAAGTCGAGGACGAGGATCGTGTCAAACAGCTTGTGAGGAGCTGCGGGCATCTCGCCGTTTGTGACGCCGTTTTTCGCCATTTTGACAGAGAGAGGTAGGAAATATCGCAGGAATGTGTCGTGAGTGAGTAACTGTTGACTCTGGCGAAAATTGTCTGGAGACACGCTCCCGAGGGGTCTGATAAGACTCTTCGCTTATGATAGACAGAAGTCGTGGCGTGGGCAATAAATAGGTGGCACCGACAACCTCACTTCACGCGTGGACGTGTCAGGCGCCAAACAGGCAACCACCAACATCTCGACATTGCCAGGACCCAACACTTTGCGGCGGAATGATCAGACAAGCCCAAGACTTTGCATGGTCCAGTATACAGCAATGCTCGAGGATGTTGACGAGAACAAACACAATTTGAACCATCAACATGAGAGGTGTTGATCATGGGCCAAGGAAACTCGTCGATAACGCTGCCGGCCGGTCCCAGCACAATCGAGACTTCAGAGCTATCAGACCTCACGTACGAGAAGTCCCTCGGTGGAGCACGCTTCCTCCGCAGCGTCCGAGCTCGACATCTCAATGGCGTCGTTGTGGCCAAGGTGTGCACCAAAATCGACCCGAAAGTGTCATTCCAGAAGTACGCCCAAGCCTTGAAGCAAGAACGAAAGCTGCTCAGAGACATCCCCAATGTTCTTCCATATGCCAGAATACGAGAGACGTCCACAATTGGTGTGCTAGTCCGGCAGTTCATTCACACTTCACTGTACGATCGCATCAGCATCCGACCATTCCTCGAAGACATCGAGAAGAAGTGGATCGCCTACCAACTTCTCTGCGCCGTCAAAGACTGCCACGACCGAGGAGTCTACCATGGAGACATCAAGTCCGAGAACGTACTGGTCACGTCCTGGGGCTGGGTGTACCTGACCGATTTCGCGTCCTCCTTCAAACCTGTCTACCTGCCTGAAGACAACCCAGCAGACTTCACATTCTACTACGACACTTCCGGCCGACGCATATGCAACCTTGCCCCCGAACGCTTCTTCATGCCTGGTGAACGGCCACAAGAGGGCGACCTGGTGCAATGGAACATGGATGTCTTCAGCCTGGGCTGTGTACTAGCGGAACTGTTCACTGAAACGCCAACCTTCACCTTGAGCCAGATGTATCGATACAAGCGTGGCGAGTATGATCCGACTGTCGCACTACTTAATAAGATTGACGACGACCATGTACGCTCCATGATTACCAGCATGATCAAGCTCGATCCATCAGATCGCTGGCACGCGAACGATTACCTCGAGGAGTATAAGGAGAAGGTGTTCCCAGGTTACTTCTACAACCACTTTCACACCTTGCTACAAGAGATCACGGACCCCAGCTCTGGACGCAAAGCAGTGACGCCCAGCGACGTCAACAGCGGCGAGGCTGACGATCGAATCGATCGAATCTACGAAGACTTTGAGATGCTGTCCGCGTCTTTAGGCTATCAAGACGCGAAACCACCTGAACTGACGGCACCACAACCGACGCGCGTGCGAGGGCTCTTTCCGCTGCAGATAGATCTACCGAATAGCAGGCACGCTGCTCATGCCGCTGACATTAGTGCTGCCGAAAATGGCACGTTCATCCTGCTTAACGTCATCGCAGCCTCAATGCGAAGCTCTGCACGGGCTGCCACAAAGCTGCGAGCCTGTGAGCTTCTCCTGGCGTTTGCTGAGCATCTGCCCGATGAGGCAAAGCTTGACCGAATCCTGCCCTACATCATGCCATTGCTGGAAGATCCAAACGAAATGGTGCTGGCGGCAGTACTGAGAACCATGACTCAGCTCTTGGCATTGGTCAAAGTGGTAAGTCCTGTCAACTCGTACCTCTTCACGCAGTACATTTTCCCAAAGCTACAGTCCTTTGTCAAAAGCAAGGGTTTTGCTCAAAATGCACTTGTGAGAGCGACGTATGCTGCGTGCTTGGCTAGCCTCGCAGAAACAGCATCGCGATTTTTGGATGTCATGCAGGCGCTTCGAGCAGAAGGAACTCTATCCTCGGGCGGTAGAGACGATCTGGGTGCTGAGAATATCGCCAACGCCGAGGCCTTCGACTCTACGCGGACAGACATGCTCGATCAGTTTGAAGCACAAACCAAGGTCTTCCTGACCGACACCGACAATGCTGTTAGACGGGCGTTCTTAACTTCCGTGTCCAGTCTATGCGTGTTCTTCGGCGAAGCGAGATCGGCAGATGTCATCCTCAGTCATCTCAACACATATCTTAATGACCAGGACTGGCTTTTGAAGTGCGCCTTCTTCAAGACTATAGTCGGCATCGCTGTGTACATTGGAGGCGCCAACGTGGAGAACTTTGTGTTGCCTCTGATGCTGCAAGCTTTGACTGATCCTCAGGAATTTGTAGTCGAGCAAGCTCTTCGGTCTCTGGCCACCATGGCAGAAATTGGGCTGCTGCAACGGGCGAAGACTTGGGAACTCATCGATACCGTCGCTCGATTCGAAATGCATCCCAATATCTGGATCAAGGAGGCTGCATCTCACTTTATCTCCGCAGCGACTACATACTTGTCCCTGGCTGATGTGCGCATACTGGTTGCACCTCTGATCCAGCCATATCTGAAAGTGCCAATTGCTACTCTAAGCGAATCGGAGTTGCTGGACGCACTAAAGAAGCCATTGCCTAGAACAGTGCTTGATCTTGCTGCACAATGGGCAGGTAAGGTGGAGAGGAGCGCATTTTGGAAGACTGCTCGAGAGTCGAAGCAGCTCTCATACTCTGCTACTGGACAGATGCCTCCGCAGTCTTCTGTAGCTGATCTAGGTCCTAAGGCTCTGGCGAAGGTGCCCAAGACAGATGAGGACGAGCAGTGGCTCGGCCGTCTTCGCAATGCTGGCATGAAACTGGAAGATGAGATGAAGATACTGGCATTCCGTGAGTATCTTTGGAGGTCAGCACAGCGCTCAAAACGATGCGACTCAGACGAGAAGGAGGCTATCTTTGACCAGATGGTGAGTCTGTCGGGTCTGAAGATACAGCCGCAAACTGTCATATTTGACACCAACTTGACAGCATACGAGCAACGGGTCGAGAAGCAGAACAGGACTATCGCCGAGGCGATCGAAGAAGCATCCAAGGTCGAAGCAAGACGGACCAACAATACTGAAAGCAGTTCTGTAGAAGCCAGTGGCGTTGACGGTCCATCGCAGCCAGCGATAGCCATTCCCGAAGCGACTCGCCGGCTTAGCGGCTTGCGACACAACAAGTCAGACAGTCTCTCGTCTTCACCAAACTCTGGCATCGGTCTACTGGGCAACGTGGACCAGGCATTGCGACAGAAAGGCAATGCTGCGGGGCTGCTTGGTGGCACTGGCAAAGCACAACCTGCGGTAGCAACAAATGAAGCAGTAGCACAGGGCAAGCTCGATCGGCCACGCTCGGAAAGCAGGAAGCCCTCACCAGTGCCTGGCCAAGTAGATCGACGAAAAGCACTTGCGCGGACATCGAGCCAGCGACCTGGTCACAACTACACGGGCAACGATCCCACAGTGCTCAAACTTCTTGATGCAGTGTATGTGGACAACTTTCCCATCGATGTAGCAGACTTTGGGCCATTTGTCCAGCCGGTCAATACTGTCATTCCTACGAATGTCAATCATGCAACGAGTGGCCCATGGAGACCGCAGGGCAGGCTTGTGGCTGCACTTGGCGAACACACAGCAAAAGTCACACACATTGCCGTCTCTCCGGACCACGTATTCTTTCTTACTGCATCAGATGATGGCTCAGTCAAAGTCTGGGACTCTTCCCGTCTCGAAAGGAACGTCACGTATCGCTCTCGCCAGTCCTACAAGCTCGAACCAGGCGTCACTATCACGGGCCTATGCTTCATAGAGGCTACTCACTCTTTCGTATGCACAGGCTCCGATGGCTCAGTGCATGTGGTAAGAGTCGACGTAGTCGAGTCTCAGGACAAAGGCACCAGATATGGAAAACTTCGCATCATCAGAGATTGGCAGATACCGACGACCAGCCCAGCAGGAGAACATGCTGTCTGTTCTGAGCACTTCCGAGGCGAGTCTGTCAGCACGTTGGTGCTTGTCACGAATCTTGGCCGCATCCTTGCAGTTGACCTACGATACATGTCCATCATCTTCGACCTCCAGAACCCAGCACACCACGGCACGCCGACTTCGCTGTGCATGGGACGGAAACACGATTGGCTTCTTGTTGGCACCACTCTTGGTGTCCTCGACCTTTGGGATATGCGCTTTC
Source organism: Septoria linicola (assembly GCA_024114885.1). Taxonomy (NCBI): domain Eukaryota; kingdom Fungi; phylum Ascomycota; class Dothideomycetes; order Mycosphaerellales; family Mycosphaerellaceae; genus Septoria; species Septoria linicola. The sequence continues at coordinate 2,126,403 of CP099426.1, read as the reverse complement.
ACTGCAGACTACGCTCATGGACGTTCGCTAATGCTGCTCCAATCACTTGTCTACAACTTCATCCCAGTCGGCGATCCTCCAAACGGAATAGGTTCTGTGTCACGGGAGGTACTGCTCCTGGTGAGATTTCCGTCTGGGACGCCGAGAAGGGGATATGTCTGGAAGTAATTCGCCCTTCCTTTCCCGGCATGGAGGAGAAGAGCAACATCCGCAATTACGAGCTCAAGAACATGGATGACGAAAAAGCCGAAGGACTTCTAGGCAGAGTTGGCGGCACTGAAAGCACCAACGATCCCGTTCTCCACACTGTGACATACATTGGCGCGCAGCCATCAGCCAAGGACCCCGAGACCCAACACTCCTATGCCATCACCGGTGGCCCCGACGGCAAAGTCCGCTTCTGGGACACTGACCGCCTCGAAGGCTGCCGTCTCGTCTCCGGCGGCACACCAGACGAAAAGCCAGTATACACTTTCAGTCAACTTGGCATGGACTGTCGTGTCCTGTCCGAGAAAGTCCCTGATGCAGCAGGCGTCAGCGCGAGTGTGACCAGCCCAGCGAAGAAGCCTGGTCCTTCTGCTGGTAATGGCAAGCCGGCGAATAGGTATGAGACGATCAGACTGGCGAGTCAGAATCTTATAAGTGGACATTTGGATATGATTACGGCTGTGAGGATGCTGGAGAGGCCGTTTGGAATGGTGCTGAGTGCGGATCGGAAGGGGATGGTTTATGTCTATCAGTAAGAGGCGAATTGACCAGGCATACGAGAATAGATGCCAGTGGACTGCAGCTAAAAATGAACAATGTACGAAGAGGATCAAGAGCCAGAGCCGAAGCCGAAACCTCCATGACGATCAGGTTTTGACTATACTACCCAAGTCTGACTCCTCTACTCTACTGCGACCTTCACGGCGCAAAGCTCAAGCAATCGTTCTATTGAGGAAGTCTCGCCTCGCACTCTCTATCTGCCCTCTCCCCATCACAAAACACATCCTACACAAAGAAGGACGGCTAGCCCGTCATCCCTGTCGAGGCCTCCTCTCAGCTCAAGCATACATCTATCTCGGTGTTCTAGGACATTGCCAGCTGGATCTTCCGCTGCTCCACTCTGCTGCTACTTCACCACATATTCCCTCACTGAGCATTTGTACCAATCTTCTTCTAGATGTACGCAAACCCCACCCGAGACTTAAAGTCCTCTGGAAGGACTAAGTAATCCTCTCGGCCCACGCAGTACTCATCCGTGAGCAGTTCCGGGCCCGGACTGCCAATCACCGTCTGGCAGCGCGTTCTAGGAACCACTCTGCGCGCTTCCTCGCGTGTTCGACCCTGATTTTATACCAGTCGATGTACATATTACGCTCGTTTTCGAGAGCCTTGGCTTCGAGATAGTGGTTCTTCATCAGCATGCCTCCGGCACCTGGAACTTGACAAGATGCAGCCCATGCTCTGGCCGCTCGGAGAACCGCTGGATGGTAATAGTCTTCTTTGCACCACGCATCGCCACCACAAGGTCTCGTGACGTTGAACAGCGCCCACTGAAATGTAGCTTCGTGGTGAACTGCCCAATGACGACTGCCCGGCAGGTGAGCTAGAGGCTCGAGAAGCTCAAGTTCCGCCATCGACTTGTTGACATGTTCTCGCAGCTCATCTCTGAGAGCTCGCACCTTAAGTGCCCTGGGCTCGTCTCGCATTACGCAAGCCAGATCCTGAACACTCTGCAGATAATGATCCATATCTGTTCCATTGCTAAGTGTCAGTCTTCCAACATCGTATGCGGCACCAGCTCGAGCTTCCGAGTGATCCCATAAATCGGACCTATTGATGAAGATGCTGGCCGTTGTAGGACCTGCAAACGTGGAGGTCATGTGTATTGAAACATGGCTGTCAGCAGAAAACGGCATATAACACTTCGCACAACTAAGGCAATCTCCACTGCAATAGATTCGTATCACCATGCTTCGGGATGATTGAACGATCGTCTATTGCTAGGGCGAAGATGAGAGGCATGTCTGGCACACGGAAGAATGGTATGGAGGCAGAGCGGAAAGGAAGTCTCGCGGAGCACCGAACTCTGCTTGGCACGCTAGCTCTATTCTCTTCCGAGGTTATGCCGCAGGGCGCCCTGGAAGCTCTGTGCAACTGCAAAAGACCAGGCTACAGTATTGCTGACTTGATATTGCTTCGAAAGTTCTGGAAAGCCGTATGTATCTATCACTCGTCTTGCGATGCATGGCTCAAACGCCAGAGCCCCTCACACAGGTCAAAATTGTGGTTCGAACGACGATCATCCTCGCTCGACCACCTTTCCATAATACCTCACAGGCATCACATTCGAGTAGTTGGGCAAGTCTGTCATCACTTCTGGAATATTGGCCTCGATGGCCTTCTCAAACTGCTCGAAAGTGTCGAAGAGCAGGATACCTTGTGTATGGAGGCCGCTCGGATCGCCTTCGGGAAACTCAACGACTGTCCAAGATTTCAAGCCAAATGCACGCCAGTGCTTGTCGACAATCGCCATGTGCGTCTTGAGATAGTATTCCGAATCGAACCTGGTGTCTTTGGTTCTTGGGTAGGAGACATAGATGTATGCTCCGGGACTGTTGTCGTTACTGGCCATGATAAATTATCAGGTGTGATGTATGGTTGCTCTGTGTGCAGGACACGACAGCGATCCAGTACCGACCATATTTGTACCTTGAGGAGTACAATACAAGCTCGCGCTCGCTAGTCAGCAGTAGCTACGCAACACTTGTTGCCTGTGGCTTCAAAGCTACTGATCGGAGACTTTCTCCACTCCACGAGTGTTTCCGTCCTCGGCTATGCTGTGGGTCGTGAGCTCAGCTTGACAACACACCACATCGGTACGTGTTCATAAGCAGACGCTGACACAGTGTATAGAAGCTTACTTGAGCGTTGATTGCAACAATAAAGTTTGAGTTCCTCTTCCATCAGTTGCCTATCTGCTTCTTAATACAGTACGTGGGCTCGGCTACCAACTGATCACCATAGAAACTACTGGCTATTTATATACAGCAGTTTCAGACTGCTGTGCGCTACGCATCGGCCGTGATGGCATCAGAGACCTGGAACCCGGACTCAGCCTCTTTTCCTACAATCCATGACCTGCCTAAGATTCCTGGTGCGCCAAAATATGCTGCTTGGTTTTGGGGTGAAGGTGACTATCTTGGACGCATAAATCTTCTCACACCGGCACGTGTCAAAGCTGCTTCGGCCGAGATACGAACCGGCGAGATGGCAAGAACTGACTTGCCTCTTCACGTTCCTGAGCAGCCAGCTTTCGGAAGACAAAAGTTCCAGCATGAGATCAAACCACTTCGAAAAGACCTGGCCTATGATGATGTTTATTCTCTGAACACGCAGAGTGGTACTCAATGGGATGGAATGAGACATGTCGCTCATGAGTCAGGATACTTCTATGGATGGACCAAAGGCAGCGACATAGATGGTCCAGAGCCAAATGAGAAGGCCAGTATACATTATTGGTCGCAGCATGGCATAGCTGGGCGTGGAGGTAAGATCGTAGTGGCTCCCTGAACAATGACAAGTAGCTGAACAGTGTCCAGTCTTGCTTGATTATCGCGCCTGGGCCTCTGAGCAGGGTATCAAGTACGACTCGGCGTCGAAACATGCCATCACGTACGACGACTTGGTGGCCGTGGGAAAGCATCAAGGTATTGATATCCGCCCAGCAGCCCAGGGTGGCGATATTCAGATCGGCGACCTTCTGTTTATTCGCTCCGGGTTTACTGAAGACTACTATTCTCGTTCGGCAGAGCAGAATACTGCCATCGGACTTCGGGAATTCTCGATGGAGGGCGGCGACGAGGACAAAGTCCAAATCTGGGCTGGGGTTAGCCAAGAAGAGAAAGTCCGCGACTGGCTGCATGACTGCTACTTCTCTGCAGTTGGTGGTGACGCTCCGGCCTTCGAGAAGTTCCCACCTCCGCATGACGGCTCAGGTTTACATGCATACATCTTGGCTTGCTGGGGCATGCCGCTGGGAGAGATGATCGATCTCGAAAAGGTCGCAGAGCTTGCCAAGAAGAACAAGCGATGGACGTTCTTCTTCACGAGCGCCCCTGCTAATGTGGTACGTGGAGTGTCCTCACACGTGAACGGCACGGCAATCTTTTGAATGACAACATCGCGCATCTGCGAAGCGATCGCGTGGTAGTCTCTCCTTGCTTGGATCGCAAGCGAGATCATCTGCGTGCCTCTTCTGCTGCCGCTATCTGACCCGGCGACGGAGACAACGCCACTCCATTACAGGTTCAAGGATGTCATTCGGGTGTCCAGCTTTAGTCTCGATAGCACGATATGTAATTGTTCTCTGGAGGGTGTCGGGGCGCCAGAAAATAGAACCCGCGCTGCCAAGTATCGAGCGGATGGCTCTGAAGGCGTTGTGGAACGTGAACTCTGGAGTCCATTGGATATAGCGCTCGCTCACCCCGCGAGGGTGTGATCGATCCTGTGCAACGTGCCTGCAATACAACAACACTAAAATGGATTTCCATGCCGCTAGCGTGCTGTACATGTCAGTCCAATGGCAATTGTAGCGCGTCGCTTAGTCGACAGGTCATGCAGCTATAATCAAGCCTGGCGGTCTGACAAGGCATATTAAGAGCATGTCCAGTCCAAAGCTGCATCCATGCTGAGCAGCTCTTCGTCCAATATTGCACACGCCTGCGTGATCAAGCAGCCATGAGAGTCCTCTTCGCTGCGCTCGCGGTATCTGTCGGTGTCGTGGCCGCCTACAGTCCATTCGTCATACCATCCCTTACGACGCACCAACCCATTGGCAGTGGCTCCACAAATTTCTACTACGTCAACTTCGAGGTCAAGTCCGATAATTCCGGAAAATCTTCCTCTGCATGGTGTTCGAAGAGCTGGGGCGACAATGGCTGGACACGCCTCGAAGCCTATAGTGTCAATGTCCCAACTGGTCAGTGGATCAATTGCGACTCAGAAGAAGGAGCGTACGATGGGAACAGCGCCTTTCAGTTCCAGCTATACCCATACTTTTCGATCGGCAACTTTTCTGTTTCCGTGAAGCAGGACCTAGGTCGAGGCTCGAGGTATGATGACTGTCTTGCGATGTTCCGAATGCGAAACTGACTTCATTGCCTAGCATTACCGCTTTCCGGAGTTTCAACAATGGAACCAGCCAATTCACTTGTGATATCAACCCGATCGAGCATTTTCCGTCGCAGCACGCGTCTGGAGACTGTGGCATACCAGCTGAGGCTGGGCCTTTCAGACTGCCGGTCTCGAGGGCGAGACCCCGAGGCTATACTCCATACGTGTAGAGTTCGGAGAATGAGATGGACTTCTCGATGAAACTGATGTAGTCCATGTCAGTGTGAGAAGAGAAGTGGACCGACCTGGTACACGAAATGGTCGCGAGAAGGGCGCCAAGATCACTTTATACATTGCGCATGTAATAGTACTCCGTACACAAAACTCCTCTACTCTCCCCGTCAGCAGGGGGGTCGGGCGGCTCGTCTACCTCAATAATTCGAATCTTCCTCTGTATACGTGATCAGTCAAAGGTCAAATGTCTGGCGCAGCATCTCGAGCTCTTGATCGGGCTTCATGTTGGCCCTGCTCACGAGCTGTGCAGTCGTTTCATTTGCCACAGGAATCTCCAAGTTGCTTTCGCCAACGATCAGTACTTACAGGACCTTGTGCGCATTGTCACTTCGCTCAAACTCGGAGCGCAAGATCAGTCGAGCATTCGAAGCAATGCTCACTGAATGCGAAGTCTCTTGAGAGGACTGTACGACTAGAGATGGCCACTACGAAGAATCCATGTCGCACAATGCACCGCTAATCCATCTTTCACCTCACATGGCATCAATTTGGCTTCGAGTCGAGTTGCGGGGTGCACAACTCGTTGCTCATGTGATGAGCGTGGTGCGATCGTGCAACCAAAGCTCAGCTGGCGGAGAACTATACGCTAGCCTTCGTGCAGCCATGCCCGCACTACAGTCCTCGGCAATCTCGTACAATTAGTTGTCTGAGACTGCGCATAGGAACACAACAATCTTTACACTCATCAACACTAATATCATGGCAGAAGTCAAGAAGTATAGCATCAATGTGCCTCAAGCCAAGCTTGATCGTCTGTCACGCAGGCTTGAAGACGCCGAATTTCCAGAAGAGATTGAGAACGGCGGCTCGACTTATGGAGCGCAAGTGTCAGTCAATATGGACTGCTTTGAGAACATGTACAGAATTGATCACAGTGCAGAAACGATGTCAAGCGCTTCGTAGATCATTGGCGAAACAAGTTCGACTGGTGAGAAACTACTCAGAACATGGTCCTTACAAATGCTAATGGATTCTAGGCGAGCCCACGAGAAGAAGCTGAATGAGCTGCCGAATTATGAAGTACAAGTCGATGTCAAGGGCCATGGCGCAGTTGACATGCATTTCTTACATCAGAAGAGCGAAGTAGCGAATGCCATCCCGCTCCTTTTCGTTCATGGCTGGCCTGGGTCGTTCCTCGAAGTGACCAAGATGCTGCCTTTGCTGAAGGGCGGAGACGGAAGACCAGCGTTTCACGTCGTAGCCCCAAGCTTGCCGTGGGTGGACAGTCCTTGAAGTGATCCAACTTGGCATAAGCTGACGACTCCAGAAACTACGGCTTTTCCGGTCCAGCTCTCAAACGTGGCTTCAACGTTCGCTGCTACGCTGAAGCTTGCCACAAAGTCATGCTTGCTCTTGGCTACGACCAATACGCCACACAAGGAGGCGACTCAGGAATGGTCATCACCAGAGCCTGCGCTCATCTCTATCCTCAGCACGTGAAAGCTTGCCATATCAACTGGCCGTGGGCGGCAATGCCAGAGGAGTTCGCAAACGGTACCGAACCGCAGCCAGAGTACAGCGAACGCGAGAAGGCTCAGATGGCTAGAGCTGAGCAATGGAACCCGTTCGGCATGGTCAGTAGACCTTAGGCGATGTCCTGCATGGCCGAACTCGCTAATATGGTCCTAGGGCGATGGTCGCGGCTACATCGCGATCCAATCTACACGCCCGCTAACGATCAACTACGCCTTTCGGGACTCACCCGTCGCACTCCTCGCCTGGGTGTGGGACAAGCTCTCAGATTGGTCAGATAACTACCCATTCACAGAAGACGAGGTTTGTCTGTGGGTATCAATCTATGTCTTCTCCCGAGCAGGACCAGATGCATCGACGTTCTTCTACTATGAAGCTTTGCACGATGCAGTCGAGATCCCAGTTCCGGTCATTCAGGGTTACATCGATGTACCGCTTGGTATTGCCGACTTTCCTGTGGAAATTGCCAATATGCCGCAGTCCTGGAGGCACACGATGGGACCGATTGTGTTTCAGAAGTTGTATGAGAGTGGCGGTCACTTCGCTGGTTGGGAGAGACCATCTGACATTGCCGATGGTCTTTCAGAAATGTTCGGGAAAGGCGGAGGTGCACATGGCGTAATCGCAGGAAAGGATGGTTACTAGGGTATTGTGGCGAGGCGCATGGTCGAGTTATGCTCACACGATAGTAGAGGCTGTTACGACATCATGGCCAATTGCTAGTCATTATCGATTCACTCTGTACGAACTCGCTATGAACGACATTACAAATCTGCTGAATGCACAAAATCTCACAGAAGATTTGGTCCATCTTACGCCAATGTGCGGTTAGATGGTCGCCTAGCCTGGTTGACATCGGGTTCTCCTTCTTCGGGCTGCCGACCCATGATGAGCTCTTTGTTGAAAGGAGCGGTTGTGCGCCTATGTGGTACTGGCTCCTCAGTCGCCCATCGCCAGATGTTCTTGGTTGCTCCCTTCGTCGCAAACTCGATAAGTGGTGTGATTATGATAGTCACGAGGATTAGAATGGCATAACAGACGAGGCCTGTTATCAGAAGAATAGCCCAATATGGCAGGCTGAGGTTACTCAACGACACAGCCGTGAAGGAACCAATGCTCCAGAAGATGAAGCCGTGCAGCACTAACATAAATTAGCAAGATACTGGAAGATACCTTCCACTAAGCAAAACTTACAGTAGAGCGTCATGATGTGAGGATGGAAGAAGGTCACGAACTTGATACTCAAAGCCTTTTGGGCCCACACAGAAAGCTCAACGATGAGCTGAAGTCCGAGACTGAAAGAAAGATGTGCGAAAGACGGCGCAAAGTATTCCGGATACGCATACCAGATGGATGGGATCGTCTCGTAGATGGGTCTGCCAGTGGTGACTTCCGGGTGTATAGCATTGTCCCAGGACATGAAGGAGAAGAAGTAGAACGCTGAGTTGAAGAGCAGCACCAGTGGTGTCGCCAGCGTCAAGATAGTCGCGAATATGAGCGTGGGATAGAGGACCCAAGGGCGAGCTTGGATCTTCCTTCGCCAGTCGTAGGTGATATCCACATCTGCGAGCATGAGACCAAGCCAATGGCAAGCTGACCAGCTAGAGCCATACCAGCCCATGGCGATGCTGAACAGGTAGAAGGACATTCTCTTCCAGGGTTTCTTGATATCCTTGATCAACACTGTTGCCAGCAAGACCACGAAGGAGAATTGAAGCTGGACTGGAATAGTCCACAGCACACCAACACAGTAATTGTTGATGACTTCGGGCGGCGAGTTTGGGATAATGTAAGCCAGCTCCACCATCTGATTGAGGAAGACGCCAAAGTTGCTCTGCGGGACGACATATGGCCAGACGCTGAAGCTCACACTTGGTAGCCATTCCAGTCTGCCAGTAAGACCCAGTGACAACAGGAAGTATGTCAACGTCATGAAGACGAAAACCGGTATCAACATACGTGGTGCACGAAGAAGCATCTTATTACCGATGTCCTCAAATTTTCCAGTCTTGAGGTATCTTTGAGCCAGGAAACGACAAGAAGTAACGAAAAAGGGTCCGATCCAAAGGGGTGTCAGAACATATGGACCGAGAATGTAGGAGAATGCCCGGTCAGCGTGAAAGTGTTGTGTCACGCCTTGAGCTTCGACGACGAAAGGCCTAACAGTGTTAGCTGATATTCCAAGACAAGTGTCAAGGTCTGCTTACCAGAATGTTAACGCAAAGTGACGCAAGGTTACCATGACACAAGATGCTGCAACAAGTCCAGCAAGATAGTCAATACGCTGCTGAGTCTGTGGCACCTTTGGTGCTTGTGGGAGCTGCTCCTTTGTCGGTTCTGCAGTGGCGCCTCCAGTCAAAGCATCCGGTACACCAGTCTTTTCGTGCATGATCTTGCCGACAGACATGTCTTGTGGAGCTTCTGGCACTTCGATCGGGGACACCCATTCCTTCGCACTTCTGTAGCTTCTCTGACTTGCGCTGCGCTTCGGCGACTTGTCGTCAAGATCCATGAAGCTCATCTGCCTCCTTTCTCCAAATCGCCTGTCGTCTTCGAAAGGTGGACGTGGGAACTGCCATGGACTGATCGGTCTGACGGGTGTCAAGGGTCGTACCTCGTCTCGATCTTCTTCTGCGTCATAGTGCTCGTCAGCCTCTCCAGTCAGTTCTCGGTATGCTAGGTCCCGAGGACTATTGGATCGACTACTAGCTGAGCCTCTCCGATCATCTGGCCCTCCTGAAAGGGCTAGAAGGGCATGCTCGCGAGGGTCAAGTTCTTCTTCAGGTTCTTCCTTGACAGGATCGGTTATCATCATTGCAGGCACGTCTAGCTGTGGTGGATAAAGCAAAGCCCCTCCCGGCGCCATGCGTATTGTTTTTGGCCGTAGTGTATCGGAGTTCTTTTGAGAGTGGCCAGGCGTCCAGCGACCGTTGACAATTCTAGCGCTGCGAGCTGGTGTGACAGCACCTGAGCCTGATTCATACGCTGGAAGTGGAGTCATTGACCCAGAGTCGCCCTGTGCTGAGTAGGCGAAAGGGTACGGGTATGGGTTCAGGTTCTCTCCACGAGACGTATAGCCGGGCGCCGGCGTCTCGAACCCGGATGCTGTAGCACTGCCCATAGCTGTAAAGGCTGGGTGATTCAGCGACATGGGTCTCTGGAACGAGGCGGCCATGTTTGCACCCATAGACTCTCGCAAGGATGCCCTCAGCGCATTTGTGGAATGACGTTTGGTGCCAGGGATATCTATCTTCTTTAGCTTGTGCCACGGTCCACGACGAAGGATGGCATTGATGACTGCCGCCACGCCAAAGAAGGTGAAGGCTGCGGCAATGTACCCGGCCACGTCACGCAGTCCACGATCATTAGGCCTGTACTTGTACGGCACTGTCGCAGCACGTGAGTATTCCGATGAGCCACGCAGTTGTATGTCATCGACTGAGCAGTAATCTGCGGCGCTGCATCTTTGGTCGTATCGGCGATGGTCGGCAGCAGTCATCATCGAACTGTTGAAGAATGCGCGAACCCACTGCACGCTACCATATGAGCCATTGTCAGGCGGTCCCATCATGTAATTTCTGTCTCCAGTCGACCAGTGACCAAAGTAGAAGGTTCCTGGAGTTGTTGGGATCGTGCGTTGACCCTTCTCAACGTGACGAGAATTGTTTCCATTGATCCAGAAGTCGACAACAGTCTCATTCCAGTCGAATTGTAGTTCCATAAAGTCCCACGGGGATCGCGGCGGAAAGCCAGGCGTCGTGCCATTTTCGATATCGGTATAGTTGACTGCTAGGCCATATGTAGGATACTCGCCATTGACCGTTTGCATGACCCGAGCCAGGCTAGCATTGTTCATGTTAAGTAGATCGATCTCAACATCTTGAGTGCTGTTGTACTTCATGTACATGGAGACGGCGCTGCCACCAGCCCAGGGCTGTGCTGAGCGCATGGAGCTTCGGAATGTGCCATACTGAATGTCGCGCCGCATAGATCGTAATTCCGCTCCAACTGACAGATGATCGAAGCGACGAGGATCCAGGATCATCTGCATGCTTGGCTGTGTACGATTGAGGTCATCTTGCCACTGCCATGTCGCGTTGTTGCCGAACTGTACGTTGGCTGGGTTTGCACCTTGTCGGTATATGCTGCTCCATCCTCGTTGATTTTTGTTGCGAAAGTTTCGGACTTCGAAGATATGCTGGTCCACCGACTGCGTCTCATTGAAGTAGAGAATGATGGACTCTGTGAAGACCTCTTGCGACTTTGGATCCTGGAAACCACAAGAGCAGTCGCTTGACAAAGTGACATTCTGTGCTGAACTGAAAGCTGCTTGCAGGAATAGCAGGCTCGTGAGCGTGAGCAACATCGTGATCGTGCGTGCCACGCAGACACTCGGGCAGTGACAAAGGAAAGCCAAACAAGAGGTATCTGTGAAGCAGAAACAGAATGTCGAGACTCAAGCAGGAGAGTGAGTGCACGCTTGTGTGAGCAGAGCTACTCGTCGCCACAGATGGCTGGTCGTCACAGCCCGAGTGAAGACGTCTAACACAGGGATCCGGTATGATGCTTCCAGGTATCGTGCTTTGCATGTGGATCTAAGCTTGCAAGCTCACTTGAATGGTACTGGAGCATCACGGCAGGATCGATATGCTGGCTGAAACTGGTCAGTATGCCCACGGGTCGTTTGGAGGAATAGTACATCCAGGTGACTAAACTGCATATGGAGCATTCGAATTTGGTCAGGCTGGACGACATCAGTAATGCATGTTTCAGTTGCGCCGATATTCACCTCAACGTTCTCTCTTGGCTCCCCGTTTTGGCGATATTAGCGACCTGGACTTGGCAAGTCTTCCAGAAGATGGATACTACTGCGGCGATGTGCTCAAACTCTGTGATCCATTCCTTTTTGCAGGCTCGCTATGGCGCATGTGTGAATCGACGTGTTCCAGGTTGTGCACGTCGAAGGTCATGAAGAAGTCCCGAAAGGCATCTTGTGTCACTGTTCGGCCGAGCAAGATACGTCTGCTCCTCGGTCGAAATAGACTGCAGCGTGTATCGACTGTGGCATGACGGCAGCTCTGCGATGAAGAGTTTCTTTAGGTGGTTGACACGAGTACCTGACGTGCCTGAATATCGCGTGCGCATCGATCTACCGCCGATCGCGATAGGTTCTGTCTGCGTGCGCACGCGTTGCGCAGACATCCGTCGGCCGAAGCGGCAGTCATTGTTTGGCGCGACGTCGAAACGCGCACGTTGTCGTTGTTCCGAACATCAAAGGAGAGGAGAAGGAGAAGAAGAAGAAGAAGATGGCGGGCACAGCGGGACTTGCCGACATGGGAGCTTTGATTTCCGATTATTCGATGTTTTGATTAAAGAGTTCTCCGCTATGTAATGCTTAACCAAGCTCGATATCTGTACAACACCAACTAGTCCACAAGCCATTTGTACGTGCGTCTGGCCAGCCAGACCGATGGCGCATCAATGAGACGGAAGTACAGCTCAGAGAAGGCAGCAACGGCAAGCAAGCCAACAAGGAAGACTACTCCGTTGGCACTAGCTGTTGAAAGGTTCCTCTCGTCGTGTAGGACCAGCCAGAGCTTGATACCACCTGTCCAGAAGAAGATACACTGTGCTACGAAGATGCCTTGCGAAAATGTTAGCCGATGCTTGCATGCTATGAAGGTCTCCACTTACTGAACGATCTTTCGCCAAGGTATACCAGAGGCTTGAAAGAGAGGACGTATTGCGCCTTCTCAAAAAGCTCGACTGCAAGCATGATACCTACGATGACAAACCAGTCATCCAGTCGAGCGTATGGGCCATCCGCAACTTTTGTGGTGGGTGAGTACTTCGAGGAGATGTCCAGATAGGGATGTAGTACCAGAAGCTTGTCGACGTATTGTGGCCGTACCGTGAAGGCGTACTTGAAGGCAATGCCGATGGCGAAGAACATCGGTGCGATCGCTGCATACGAAATACGCCAATCGCCTCGAATCTTGAGGCCCATCATCAACTCATTGCGTAAGGTCGGATTGATTGCAAGGTCAGCAAAGATCAATCCGGTAACAGAATACCAGCCCCAGTATCCCATCCAGAAGGATCCGAGTCCAAAGAGTCCAATCCCGGTCAAGTGCCACTTTGGTCGTGTGAAAGGGAGAGTGACCATCAGAAAGTATACAGTATAAGACTAAAATCTGTCAGCCAGTCCCTACGACTTCTATGTGGTGCTGAACTTACCTGGAAGTATATGATCGAAGGAGCCCAGAGCGTGTGAGTCGGCCAAAAGTTGTTGGCTGCTTGAGTATAATGATCATAGGAGAGCCAGAAGAGGTTGAATAGCGAGTTGAATGCAGCCCCTCCGTCGTAGACAGTCGCAGGGGTCATTATGGAACTGTTTGGAAGCTTCTCTTTGAACTCGTCTATGAATTGAGTCCCGATGCGCGAGAAAATGAGAGTCGCCATTCCGGAACCGACGCACAGAATGACGACCATGCGCACATTGCGTCGTATGATTGTTGCAGCATAAGTCTGACCCGTTGGCACAGTCAAGAAAGATACTGCAATCGTTCGCATGGACAGGATAATGAAGAAGTTGTAGATAAGGCTGGTGTTCCACAGTGGTACACTCAGAATCTCTCTGAGCAAGTCCTGGTACACAGGCCCCGGCGTTTCTCTCGAGACCAGAGTTGGAATGAAGGTTTGAAAGAATGTCCAGAAGAAGCTTTGAACAACCAGTATTCCTCTCAGGCCGGTGATGTGCAGTTGGTGTTCGACTCGATTGACACTGAGGAAGCGACGAGCATTTACCAGCAATCCACGTCTTCCCGTAGAGTAAGATCTGTCACTCTCGTCTGCGTTCGAGGACCCAGAATCCTTTGGCGACTTTTCTGTATTGGTCGAAGCCTTGCTCATGCTTCCAGCAGAGCGATCTGCGTTGCCTTGCGATCGATCACTGCGGTCTTTTACCGCATTGTGACTAGAAGTCACCGGTGCTTTTTCCATGATAGCGCTCGCGCTGCCTGTAGTGTTGATGCGTCCCTTGTGAGTGAAAGAGTGACAAGATTGATCATTCGAGAGTTACAACTCGAGATCTCGAGACTTTGAGAGTTGCGCTAGCAGAGAGTACCTGGCCAGGGCAGACCACAACGTTTCACGATCTACAGCAGCACACGTTATGGCTGCATGATCCACTGTCGGGTGGCTGGAAGAAGCGTGGAAACGCTTCTGCGCATAACGCCTACGTAGAACGCTCCGGACCGTGGGCCTGACCTCAAAATGAGCATAGATCAGCATGGCCCGTTGGCACTATTGATCCTGCCGTGCCATGATGGAGTAGTCTACCTTCCCACGATATGAGAGGCCAGCTGAACAGAAATGGCTACTGCTTGGAGATGCTTGGGATGACGTGAGGAATAGATCGCGATGTGGTGAAACAGTATTAGAGATCTGAACACGAAGGTGAGCTTCCTGACAAAATGGTGGAGGAATATAGCTGTTCTTTGGTACGTTTCACCTGAGCTACCAATAAAAGTGTTCGCAATGTGCCGTGCCTGCTGCGAACAGACGATCATGCAGCCACATGTCTATCAGCGTGACCAAACACTGCCATTCGATGGTCGATCAGGCCGTTGAACGCAATTCGACGATTCGACACGTTCGATGGCAGATTGAACGCGGTCAGTTGGACGTTGTGGCAGGATGATTTGAGCTCTCGGTCCGAGCGGCGTGACCCTCAGGCAGAGCAAAGCTCGGGCCACTTGCAAAACGCCACCTTCTCCAGCAATCTCAGGCCGTCTGAGTCGTGACATCCACACTCATCAGATCACATCCCTTTCCACCACTATTCGCCGAACATGTCTCAAAGCAGCCAGCTATGGGTCGATGCACTAGGCAGCTATTGCGTGACCCACTCGCCATGGCAAGCACGAGAAGGATCGAGGCGAACCTCAGTTCCTCCGGGCCCAATGTGATCTGTGTCGAAGCTGTCACACTGTCGTCAGGCCTCGATCAGGCCTCGATGGCAGTCGAGGCTCAGAGGCGCTTCGATTGGCTGATCGTGCTGTATCTGGATGTGTTCTGGATGTTGTGCCATGCTAGTCGCACTCGAGCGGAGAACGTGGCCCGTCCTGTTTCGCGATAACTGATATACGAGCCGTCTAGTGATGTAGGTCGACGGAGTATACCATATGCCCCGATAAGTCATCTCGTGCCATCGCCTCGCGTGGTTTGCGCTCTTCGCGAGTTCTACAGCAATCTCTGCCGGTACACCCCGCGGCCTCTCCTCGCAGAGTTGTTAACACACTGCCAGATTAATTCTTCAAGCTGAAAGGGCGAGGCTTTCAAGATGTTCAACCTCAAGAACGTGCTGCCGGTGACGCAGAACGATGCTGCTCGTCCCGTATCCCAGGTATCAAAGACTTCGCGGAAGTCGGTGTTGTCCTCAGCAACATCAAGCGTGGCAAATGGAATTCGAGTAGGAACGCTCGCGTTCTCAGACTGGCTCTTGGACACGACACCCTTCTTCCTGGTATCGACATACTTTGTTGTCACGACGGCGATCTTCTGCTTCTGCAATGAGTCAGCGATCAAGGTCTTCTATTTTTTCTACATGTCAACAAACTTCTACATCGCAGCTTGCTGTGTGATAGAGTCCTTCCTTGGCCTCACTCCAGTCCGAGACGCACGAAAGGCGGCCATGGCCGTTGAAGCAAGTGGCCAATTTCCCAGCGACATTAACGGCAAGGTCAAGGATCTTCCAACTATTGATCTTGTCATTGTTGCATACCTACCCAACGAGCAAGAGATCATTCGCAACCAGGTACTGTACGCTTGTGAAGAGCTTTTGTACCCCAAGGAGAAGCTTCGAATCAACCTTGTCTACAACACACCGAAAGCCATTGAGCCACTTGAAAGCGAGTTGGCACAACTACCCGTACAATACAAGAATCTCAGAGTCATCAAGGTCCCCGGCTCCAAGTCGAAGGCAGACAACCTCAACTACTTCTTCAGTCTGCGGTCCGACGCTGAAGTCATCGGCATTTTTGACAGTGACCACTGTCCTCACCCACACAACCCTCGATGGGCTGCTGAGCGTTTCCTCGCAGACTCTACTGTAGACATCGTCCAAGGCCGCTGCATCGTCTACAATACCAACGAAAGCTTCTGGGCCAAAATGATCGCCATCGAGTTCGACAAGATCTACGCCATTTCCCACCCCGGTCGCAGTAGGATGTTCGGCTTCGGTCTCTTCTGCGGCTCCAACGGCTACTGGAAAGCACCTCTTTTACGTGAACACAAGATGCACGGCGACATGCTCACAGAAGACATCGACTCTGCACTCCGGGCATATGGCAAAGGCAAACGCGCTGTACACGACATGAACGTCTGCTCGTTTGAAATGGCTCCCAACACTTTCCAAGCATTCTGGAAGCAACGTCTACGATGGGCTCAAGGCTGGACGCAAGCATCGTGGAAGCACAAGTCACTCGTCTGGGGCAAGCCACCAGCTGGCGTCAAGCGCGACTTCGACGAGCGATACGGCCTGGCATCTCTCTTGGCTGTTCGCGAGATCAGTTACTACCTCGTCACTATGCACACCTGTCTCCTACTTAGCTTCATCATCGTCGACTGGCCGTCCAACGTGACCGAGTTCGTCACTCTGCTCTTCTTCCGATACCCCATGGCAGAATGGTTCCTTTTCGCGACCATCATCGCCCTGCTCTACACACTTTACTTCACGGAGAAGGTCCGATCTGAATTCACATCATGGAAGTCAATGGTAGTGTTCTGTATCATCTATGTACCATACCTTATTCTCATGGCCACCATGGGTTTGTATGGTCATGCAAGACAGACGATCAGATATTCAAGCTGGAACCCGACAGCGCGGAAGTAGCGAGAGCACTTCGCTGCTTGTCTTGATGAGTTCAGCGAGGTGTTGGGGTTGGGTGGACACCCATGATAGCAGGTGTGGTGAGCTTCTGTATTATTAGGTAGTATCTCGTATTTAGTAATGACCTCCTCGATAAAGATGCCTCGTTTGCATGTATGCATCAAACGTACGCACCTTATAGAGCCCGTCTTGTCAATACAACGGGCTATGCTGAGTTGCTTGTACACTTTTTCCCTTGGTGCCAAGGATCCAGGAACGCCTTTCGCACAGGCTAGATGCCTTGAATGCCGCTTGTTAGCGTCATACTCTCTCGCAAGTCAGGATGCGTCGTGGTCTAGTAAACCCAGTCAATAGGTGTGGCTGCTATATTCAGGTGCTTCTCAAGCACCGGGTATCTTAAGTTCTCTTCAACGCCACTCATTAGACTATGCGCCAGTTCTTTCCTTCTTCACGGTGCCACGAGGACAATAGCCTTCTGCACTGTCACTGCTGCATCCGCGCAGCTTCTGACCTGCGATACGGTCACTTCTTGGCTTTCTTCTTCGATGCCCGTCCAGACTTGTTCGATGTGTCTGGCTGAGCATCAGCATCGCCGTCACCGCTCTCCCCTTCAGCATCCTTGTCGGCTCCCCCATTCTGCTCTTCCTCAGTAATACCAAGTGCTGCACGAGCCCTTGCACCACCTCGTTTGCGCAGCTCGCCAGTGACCCCGCGTAGTGCTGGGGGCACTTCTTTGCCAGTTTTGAGGTACCATAGCTTGAGATTTCGAGCTTTATCCTTGAGCTGCACTTGATTGCGGTCCTTGAGAACCTCGCTGACTGAGCCACCTCTGCCGTACAGTGCTAGGATCTGTGACCAGTGAGGTCCGTTCACACGTTCGAGGCCAGAAAGAAGTGCATCCTCTTCAGGTTTCGTCCAAGGCTGCCGAACGGTGGAGGCCGCGGGAGCTGATTTCTTCCCACCATCTCCCGACTTGTTGCTGGCATTCTGTGCACCTGACCCGCCCGCACCGGCAGCGCCGTTCGCCTGGCCATTGGCCTCTGTTGTGGCGTTGGAACTCTTCGCGCCTAAGGATGCTTGTGAGCGTGCAGGCACGTTCATGATACCATCCACGTTCTTTGTGATGCACGATGCGAATTCGCGTACAAAGTCGGACCACTGGTACTTCTTTGGCAGTTCTTTCATGGCGTCCTCGGAAGCAGGCTCAGCCAATAGATAGCTCTTACGCGCCCGACTACGATCAATGAAGTCTTGCTCGCTAGACGACAAGCTCGGCGCATCGGGATGCCTGGTCAGGACCTGAGCGTCAAGATCAGGCGGGAAGAGCTCTTCCAGCATCTCTTCGGGACTTCCATCGCTGTTCATCAGGGCTGAGATGTAAGTCTGTGTCTTCAGCTCGAGGTATATGGCTCCTTGCCACTTCAATAGTCGATGGCCAAGTGGCACGAACGTTTCCATGAAGAACTCGTTCAGGTGAAAGAAGCTCACATCATGAGCGCCCAAGATGCTTGAAATGAAAGTGGCAATGTTGGCTTTGCGGATGATCTCCTGCTGCGTAGGCTGGAACATCTGGATTGCGATCGCGTCGATGAACGGCGTTTCGCGACTGTACACCTTGCGAGTCTGGTCAAAAAGGTTCTTCAACGTCCGATATGCTTGGCCATCCTCGGAGCCGTCGCTGCGCATCATGTCTTGTATTTGAGGGAAGCTAGCTTTGGAAATGGTATGTATTAGCTGTGTAGCCAGGTTGTCCAGGATTGGTAGACTCTGTATTTTGAGATGCATGCCAGCATCGTCAAAGTAGAATGAGGAGGAGTTCCTTTGTAGCGATGCAATAGCACCGTTACCTGTCTCGTCAGTGAGTATTGATACATACAGGCATTCGCACATACCGTATGGTGCATATTGACCAGAGTCTTCAACGCCCGGATAATTGAATGTAGAAGTGGCGTCCAGAGCATCGGGCAACTCTCCTACATTTGTGGAGGTAGAAGGCGGAAAGTAGGGCATGGTCGCTGTGCTTGACGGTTCACGAACAGCTATACTATTAGATGTAGCATCTATACCAGCATAGCTGGGTTGTGCAGTCGTTTGCCACGAGCTGTTGTTGCTGTTGTTGAAGGTTGAGGAATCTTGCTGCTGATAAAAGTAGGGCTGCTGCTGGTAGTCTGCAAGATCAGGGTACGTTGCTGCTCCGGATCGCTGCCAGTGCGTGCCCTCGGTCACGTTCAGAGCAGAGGTCGCATGTGGATTGTTGTACTCCGCAGCTGGTGCAGCATAAGATGACACGCCCTGGCCAGCTCCAAATGATGCGGCCGTCTGTGCCTGGGACTTCTCGTGCCATTGAGGGTAGCCCTCGGACGGTGCTGAGGCGGTCGCATCCTCTGCAACAGAGCCATCGATCCGGCGCCGTTTTGGATCCCTGACACCACTATCTCGTGCTGCTGCAGGCGTACTTCTATCCGACATCATTGCTGGACCGCCCAGGTAGGCATAAGACGGAAGGACTAATAGGACATGAGTTAGCGTTGAGTGCCCTCCATAAGGGCAAGCAAGGCAAGTCCAGCATGATCTTGGACATACGCCCGAATCAGGTACAAACGCGAGGACAGACCCGACCTACCTGCGGTCTCCATCCTGGCTGAGACGATTCGCGGCTGTTGTGATCCTGTGCCCTAACAGTTGCCCTAAGGTGGGCGAGGCTAACAGGCTCGGTATCCGGCTTCTTCGGTTTCACAATCGGGCTTCGGAAGGATGAGTAGATTGCAAGCACAAGATATCTCTTGGACGATGACTAGATGGTGATATGGCAATGGCAGATAAGGCGTGCTTTCAAGCGTTGGTCCATCAGCTGGTGGCCTCGAAGGACGAGGCTCAGCTCTAGAAAATGGACGACTCAAACCAAGACCGTGGACACAGGCCAATGCAATGCTCCGGTTAACTAGTCCCCGCGTGCTGACTGATCCGACAGATCTGCAATCCCTACTCTCCGTTCGTTTTCTACTTCTGAAGATTCAATGCTGGACAAACACATTTCCACGCCATCTGAGCTACATAGATCCTCCCCTGTGACTGCCAGACTCTGTACTCTGCCATCCGCCGTAGGTGCTACCTTCCGACTTGCTCTCGACATCCTCAAAATGCACGAACACGGACCGGTCGATCTTCGAACGACAAACCGGCTGCCACATGTCGACAACCAATCAAAGTATCAAACAGTAGCCGCAGAGTTTGAGTGGCGTTCCCTCACCTGCGTGCGCCTGGACAGGGCACTTAGGGCTCACTTCCAAGTCTTGAACTTCGGCCATCTTCGGGGACCACTTCGATGTATACATGCACGCGGGGACTTCTTTCGCACTATCGACGAGATGAAGATCTTCGTGTGCCTGCGACGTGTCATACATCGCATGCAGTCCACAGTCCGCTGAAAACGCGGCCGCGTTGTTCTTGGAACCAAGAGAGACGCGCAACTTCCACTCACCCACCCACACACCTTCCACTCACCTCACAACACTCCAAGAACATGCTGCTCCCACCTCCATCTCATCTCATATCCAATCCACACTCCCAAATAACGCCCATTCCATCCAGCCTGCCGGCGCTGGCGCTCCAAATATCAACCACCTCTCAACATGCCAAGCCCAAGGCTTAGGGTTGCCTACCGAAACCATCGGGACGACGACGATGATGTCGCATTGCAAATTTGAATCACACATTCGATTGAGACTGTCCATAAAGTATCGTTTGCATGATTTCGAATCATTTAAGCAAGATCTGATGTCATTAGTAACAATTTCTCGAATTATGGAGGTTTGTGAAAGAGGGCTAATTTGCAAAGCTCTCCACCAACATGTACATATCACCATCATGTTTTGAGTCTGACCAAGGTGGGCTGGAGAACGAGGACGATGCACAGGCTGCAGCTGATGACTGGCTGAGTTACTAACACACTAAGGAACAGACGGATTGGGCACGAGATGCAGTGAAGCGAAAAAGCAAAAGCCAGAAGAGTTTGCAGTAGACGAGCGACAATGTCCATACACGATACTGTGCACATCATCTACCCGCTCTAATCTTCCCTTAGTGATATGTAGTAGCTATTTCTACCATACCCTTCCATATCACCCGCTCAGCTACACCTCATCGTCCTCATCCACTACCTCACAATATCCCAGCTCATGCAGCTCACGCAGCTGCTGATCCAGCATATCAATCAAACCCAGGGTTTCGCGCACATCATACAACCACTTCTGATACCTCAAGTCTCTCTGCTTGTCTTGCATATACTCATCCAGCAAGAAGTGGAGATAGTCTCGATGTGCGGCGAGGTCTGAAACAATCAGATCGTACGGAGCACAGCCGATCGCCCAATCTTCGTATGTGGCCGCAAGGCAGTCATCGACCCATTCAGCGACAGTGTATGCGTTCCATAAGCGCGGGCTTCCGAACGCTTGGTGTTGGAGGAGGTCCAGTGGTGTCAGCTCTGTCTGCTTCTAGCGACGGCCGTACTCTTCGTATGGAGGTCTGCGGCCGGGCACTTCTGCAGGCGGACTTCTAATCTGCTGCGCGTGGAAGCCAGGTGGGAGGTTAGGAGGACCACCAAAGAAGCCAGGCGGCGCACCTCCGGCAAGTCCAGCAGGTGGAGACATGGGGCCATTACTGAAGCCTGGAGGCGCCTGGTCTCGAGGTTGCTGGAATGTATTGACATTTGCGAATCCTGGTGGGTATCGTGGCATCTGGTTAAAACCAGGAGGCGGCGCTCCACCACCAACGGGAGATGTGAGTTGGTGAAAGCCTGGCTGGCTGTGCTGCTGTGGGATGTGCATTTGCTGCAGAGCGGGGTGACCGGACATGCGTCGAGGCGGCTGCTGTTGCTGTTGCTGCTGCATTTGTTGTTGCTGAGAGAGTTCGGCATATTGTTGTTGGCGGCGAAGCTGGGCATGTTGTGCTTCACGTTCCGCTTGCTGCTGAGCTTGCTGATGAGCGTGGCGTTGCTGTTGTGCGAACAGAGCCTCCTGTTCAGGGTTGTAGAAGCCAGGCGGGCCACGAGGTTGCTGTCGTTCTTGTAGCTGCGGAACCTGCTCGTGGCGTTGCTGCTCGTGCCCATAGTTCCGCATTAGCTGTTCTTCAAACAACCCAGGTGGCTGCTGAGGACCACGAGGCTTGGGCGCGATTGTTTGTGTGGGTCCGTGTGTTTGCATGGGTTGCTGCTGTTGTAGCCATCGCTCGAGCTCTACCTGATCAATGCCACCGCTGGCAGGTATGGCCTGCTGTGAAGGAGGTCGCGATGACTTGGGGTTTCTTAGCAGGTTGAGTAGATCCTGGCTTTGAGCTGGAGTCGCCTGTGAGTGTTGGCGTGGCTGTGCAAGCAGGTCTTGGATGTTCCTGTCAGGTGACGCTGCACCACGGGATGGCGGCTCGAATCTGTTATAGGCTTCGTTGAGTCGACCAGAAGACGGACGAGGCTGCTGCTCGCGCAATGCATTGAATGGAATGCCGCTCGGGACGGGCGACATTGTAGTCTCGGGGGCCTGGGTGCGAGGCAGTTGTTGCTGGATCGGCTGTCTCTCCGGCTGGCGATTGTTGGCAAACAGTTGTGTGGGATCATCAGGGAGACCTCTGTGAGAGCCTTCGAACCCGCTGTCTGCCCCGAATGGTGGACTGTTTTGTTGCGGCGACTGCAAACGCTCAGGATTCTTCTCCTGTGCGAATATGTCTGTGAAGCGACTCTTTCGTCCTCCTGGCAGCGTTCCACTGGAAGTCATGCTCTTCGGAGGCGGTGGAGGCGATGTTGGAACAGGCTCTGCGTATGAAGGGGCGAGCTCTCGTGCTGGTTCCGGCGCAGCAGGTGCCTGATTGATCTTGGTACCACCGAGCATGGCCAACACTCGATTGAAGCCCTCTTGATCCTCAACAGACTTCGAAGCAGCACCGTTCGCCGCTTGAGGTTGTGGTTCCTCGGCCGCGGCTGGTGCGGGTGTCGGTTCTGGCTCGACTGGCTTGAACATCGATGCGAAGCGACTCGTCTTTCCACTCTTCCCCGATGTCTTGGTCGCCGTAGAAGTAGCAACAGCCGATGGTGTCGATGCGCCAGGTGTCGCGACAGCTGAACCTCCGCCGAATCCAAAGAAGCCATTCTCAAAGCCATCCAGCTTGAGAGTTGCTTTGGGCTGCTCTGTTGCCGCGGGGAGAGCGACAGGCTCTGGTATGGGCGCTTCCTCCTTTTCGACCTTGGGCTTGCCGGCCATCTGTCTCTTCCACTCTTCAAAGTCGTCTTGGGTTCGTGCCGTCAAGCCCAGCTGCTGATCCTTCTTGACCACCGGATCGTCCATCCACTCGGGCTCTCTTTCGTGGTGGTCTCTGTCTCTTCGTGCTGCCTCTCTCTCGCGCCAGCCTCCGCCAGTCCTCGTTCCATTCGGCCTGTCTTCTCTGCTCCAGCGCGGATCATCCTTGTGGCCATATCCGTTGCGGCGATCGCCTTCGTTGTCTTTGTCGTGTCTGCTGCCAAATCCTCGTTTCTCGTCGTCCAGCTCTCCTTGCTGTCTGCGCTCACGCACACTCGTCCAGCGGTCTTTGCCATCCGACGCTTCCTTCTCCGCTCCACTCCTGCGGTTCAGCTGGCGGTCAGAGAAGAAGCGGCTGCGCATCGAGTCGGGCTCGTCGTTCGGTGTCGCGTCGCTGCTGCCGTTCTTATCGTGAAAGTCGGATGACTTGGTCACGTTCCGCGTGCTAGGAAACATGTTCCGCGGTGGGCCCAGCGACACATCCTCTGCGCAGCACATTAGACGACTCCTCTTCCTCCGCAATGCTTTTGATCTCCTCAATACATACCGCCACTCGCATTCCGCAGCGTACTGCTCCTCGACGTCAAGGTCGGACGACCAGTGCTGAACGCGCCCATGGGACTGCCCTCTGCAGCTGCCGCGCCCGCCAGTCCAGCCCGGGGCTGTTTGCCTTTGCCCAGCGTGCCATCGTTGCTCTTGTGGCGCTCGTGGTCGGAAGAGGCCGGCGGCGGTTCACTATGGGCGATCCTTAGCTTCTCCCTCTTGCCGTCTTCTTGCTCGAGGTACACGTACTCTATCCACTGCTCAATGGCAGGAAGGTTGTCAGGCCTACTAACAAGCTTGCTGCGCGATAGAGCAATGAGTTCCTCTCGCGTGTAGCGGCGAACAGAGGCCATCATCAAGAATGTGAGAAGACTCCTCTCTCTCAGGCGCGTGGTGGTATATGTGAGGTGGGTGTAGTAGTAGGGAGGTAGATATGGAGGCCGAAAGTGCCGCAGACACTACTGCTGCTGCTGCTACTCGGGGCGGGGTGCAACACCTGCGAGTACAGACAAGCACACCTGCACGCGCAGGCTGATGGCGACGCCGCCGTCACCCGGTCGACAGGGTGGCCGCGCGCTGCCACTTGAATTTGCTGGGCCGCTTCTCGGGAGCTTCGTAGCGATTTTGTTGTGTTGCTCTGGGCGATACTTTCGGTCAAGATCCGTGGGCGCGTGACTTCAGTCGTGTTGATTCTGTGCTGTCGGCGAGGATACTGTGGCGAAATTGCAACGTAGAGAGTACAGTCTTCGAGCTGCAATGAAGGCGTACGTATGTCGTGCTGTCAATGAGTCCTGGTGTGGGTATTATTGTGCTGTGTGTAGAGTAACTGACTGCTTGCGATGATGTGGTAAAGTTGTCCGGACAGGGTCTTTGACCTCGAACGTCGAAGCTGCCTCTACTGAACCAGCCAATGCAACTTGTCTAGAGAATGGACTTCACAACTTGATTGTGAGCATACGATAGCTAACAAGAATCATGTAACAATTCGAAGTGTCTCTCACAACTGCGGTGCCAACGTGAACAGAGGTGCAATGTGTGGGCTGCGTCATCACATCCTCTGTATGGTGGCACGGTGGATGTTAGAAGAAGCACGTATCGCAACATCAGAATCTATCCGCCTTGAACCAATTCACGCCACGCTTCTGGTCCATGTATCGCTTTCTAAGAATGTTGCAGCGGAGATAGTTGCCGTACAAAACTCTCCCCAACGAGGAGATGCCTCAGCCAGCATATGGATGCTCCGCGGTAACATACTAGAAGAACCCATTATTCGGATCATGCGCACCATAGTTCTGCCCAAATCCAGACATAGCATCTGTCCCAATACTGTCGAGATCCATAAACTCTTCAAGACCCGTCGTTCCTGTGTCTTCAACATGATTTCCTGAATCATCAGCAGTGTCGAACCTCGGGTCGATATCAATCGGCTGGGAACTGTCTAGCCCAGGGTCGACATTGGCTGGCATTGGCGGCTGAACACCATCCTCGATCTTCGTGTTGGGAGGCACAGACTGCCCAAATGCATCTCGTCGCGTTTCTCGACGGTTGTTCTCGCGCGGCAGACGAGGAAGATTCTCTTTGCGATTGCTGTTCACGCAGTCTCCGCGACTGTTCATCCAGAGCGAGGCCTCTTGGATCTCGCCTTTAGCACACGCCGCTTGCCATTGCTGTGGCTGGAGAATGGGCATGATGATGCTGGCCTCATACCATCTGCCCTTCACATCGTTGAGATCGACACGATGCTGTGGTCTCATGAGCTTCCAATAGCTTGCCACTCGTTTCGCCTTGATTGACACAGCATTGCGAGCTTGAATGTCCCGAGTCATGCGCTCTGGCAAGTGCGGGTTAACATCAGCCGGTGTGGGCAAGCCCGGATTCGCGTGCTGAATGGTCACTAGAGAATAGACATCTCCCACGAGATATGCTGTCTGTTGGGCGAGCTGCTGGTTGACACTGGATGTGCGTTGACGCTCGACAATGGCGGTGACTACCATGATGTCCGTGCCCGAGCCAATTGTCAGGCGTACGCTTTCGCCACACCAGATCTTCTCTGCGCCCAGGAATATGCCGTCGTAGTGATTCTCAACCACATTCGCTTCTGGCCGGCCGGTGCTGTTCTTCCCAACCAGTGTGTATGATGCATCGACCATCTTGGCGGCCATGATGGAGCCGTCGACTTCCAGATCTCCATTGCCATACTTCCTTTGCATGATGCCCTGCCAGTCTGCATTCTCATATCGAGGTGGGTTGGGTTGATCATTCAGACCAGCATTGAGGAATCTCGGCACACTCCAGGCTAGCCATGGTCGAATTTCAGCATGACCTTGTTTGACTGTGATCTGCGGGTGGTTCCCAGGGTATGAAAGCGGCTGAATCGAGTAGTACAGTGTGTTCATGTTGCTCCAGCGCCTGGTCACCACCCCAATACCCCAAGCCTGCCCTCGTGAAAACCACACTAGCTCACCTGCGCGGTACATGAATTGGCCGTATTTGCGGTCCAAGGTCTGATCTGCTGTTCTCGCAGCAGGTAGAGGTGTTGGCGCAAGTTGGAGTGGTTGCGCTGAAGTCGGCCGTTGTGCTTGCGGCGCAGCTTTTATGCCCTGTCCGCTGGCAGAGCGTGTCATGGCCGCTGAAGAATCTGCCTCATTCTTCACCTGCTTCTCTGCCTTGATCTTCGCACCTGGCACTATGTTCTCCAGCTCCTCTGGCGTACAGATCTTGCAAGAGCAGTTGTCGGGGTCGCCGCTCTCGTCAGTGCATAGCCATAGCAGATGCGGGAAGAAATCATTTGGGCTGCGGAAGCGCTTTCTCCGTCCTGCGGGATGTCCATACAGATATGCATCCTGTCGGTCATTCTGGCCTCCTGTGTGAGTTTTGCTCTTCACCTCTGTCTTCCCGTCTCGCTCGGTCTTCTTGACGTGCTCGTATAGTCGATAATTCTCGGGCAATGCGACCAATATGTAGCCGCTATCTGTCGCACGATAAGCACGGGAGATAGTCAACCCGTCCATATGATCTACCACATACTCACCAGCTCCGGACTTGTCCTTGTGCTGTAGCTCTCGCGCAAGCATACCGCCCAGCTTCCGCCGCCAATCTACGTGCTTCTGCTCGTCAGGCTGCACCTCGCGATAGAAGTCGGCGATGCCATTCTTATCTGGCTTTTGATCGAGCTGATCGTCTGTCGGCTGGTTGAGCTCCTTCCTCTTCCCTTTGGCCACGACTTCCTGCTTGCCATCGCTGCGGCGGGCATAGACTGGGTAGAAACGTGCCATGATGTGGAGCGCAGATCAATGATCTACTGAGTATTCTGCTGTGGGAGAAGAGGTGCCGCAACAACTCCTCCTGCACGTGTTGCGCTACCTCATCATCGGCGGGCGGGCAGTGTAATGTCACATGTGTGTGTGTGAGACAGAGCTCAGGTCATGTCCGATGAGGCTCAAAATGATCCCGGTGCAGATCAGTCAGCCACTGCACGCTAAGTCGCGTGTCTCTGGCGTCGCGTCGCGTGCACATTCGCTGCATCTTACTCCATCAAGCCATTGGCATCCATTTCACTGATTGACCTGCTGTTGATCATCTCTTGTGCACTTTCGCAATATTCTGCAACATTTGGACTTGTTGTCTGGTGACCGTGTCCAGGTCAAGCCGGCTGCATACCTCGCAAACACTTTTCATCTTTTCATCCCTGTCTTCCGCCACTGCTGCGTGAACACTGGCGGGTCGATAGGCAATCACTCACGCACCCATCCGGAACAAAGCGGGCACTCGCCAAACGTCGACCTCACTTCTCAGAATGCCCCAAGTCATCGACCTCGACGAACTGGCAGATACTCCATCACCCAAACGTCGCAAGCTAATACCCATTGTGCCCAAGGCGTCGCCCAGCAAGCTGTCAGATCTTCTATCAGTGTTCGGCGCACGCAAAAGTTACACCTCCGTCAGTGTCATGGACCGCTCACCTGTCGGCGGCCACAGCTTGAGGGGTGCCACCACTGTCTCTTATGCAGAGTCACCCGAATCGTCTGCCCAGAGCACACCACGGTCGACATCAAGCTTTGACAGTGCCGACCAGGACGATATGGAGGTCATCGAAGACGACGCCAGTGAGGACGAGCTGACTTCTGAAGACACCATCCGCGGTGAGTGACACTGATGCTTCTCATTTTGACATTGCTGACCTTCCCAGCTGTACCGCGAGGCTCCGTTGCTATGCAACCAGTGCTTCCAGCCAGGTCTCGTCGTGGCAATGTCGACTATTCGCGAGTCGTCCCTGCTCAAGTGCAAAAGGAAAAGAAGACCACGAAGAGAGTCAAAGGTCGCCTTCTCAAGTCCGACACCTTCCCAGGAAGTGAGACGAAGCTGCGTGGCGAGACAGCCAGAAGCCTCGTCCGTCAAGACATTGCCCTGCACACCAAGCCTAAGCGTGACGCTTTTCTGCTCGCACATCAGGACTTCTTTCAGCCACTGCTGCCAGAGAACAACTACATCTCGAAGCTTGCCCGTCTGCAGGAAGGTGATCAACAGGCAGATGTTAACTATGTCGAGCTCAGCGAACAGCCCAAAGGCATCAAGGCTGTGATGAAGCCGTATCAGCTCCAGGGACTCTCTTTCCTCGTCTACATGCACAACAACGGCATGTCTGCTATTCTAGGCGACGAGATGGGCTTGGGCAAGACTTTGCAGACGCTATCCCTGTTCCAGTACCTGACGGAGAACAAGCAGACCTCTGGTGAGTATCGGCCAAACTTAGTCGTGTGCCCACTGAGCGTGCTCTCCTCTTGGATGGCTGAAGCCAAGAAGTGGGTTCCTGGCTTGAACGTCGTCCGTTTCCATGGTCCAAAGACAGAACGCGAGCGCATCATGAAGGAGAGCGTCCGGCGCAAGACCGCATCTGACGGGAATGACAAGTCGACTGACCGCATTGACTTATTCATCACCACATATGAGACTTTCTGCGCTGAAGCTGGCTGGTTCAAGCGTGCTTTTGTCTGGCGGTATTGCGTGCTTGACGAGGGCCACAAGATCAAGAACGATAAATCCGACATTGCCTCAGCACTACAAAGTCTTCGCGCCGAATATCGCCTGCTTCTCACTGGAACACCGCTTCAGAACAACCTCAAGGAGGCATGGGCATTGCTACACTGGCTCTTCCCAGAAGTCTTTACACTAGACACTGGCGATGCCTTTCGCAAGGCGTTCGATCTGACCAGAGGCACTGTGTCGACATCATTCATGGACGACGCTCGCCGCCTACTAGAACTGATCATGCTTCGTCGCATGAAGTCGAGTCCTGAAGTGAACCTGGGGCTGCCGCCAAAAGAGGAAGTGCTGTTGTACTTACCATTGACACCGATGCAGCGGTTCTGGTACACACGACTTTTGACTCGCGCGGACAATGCGACACTTTCTGACCTGTTCAGTGGCGCTCAAGACAAGGAGGCCGAGGCTTTGAAGCAGGAGACCAACGATGCGCAGCTCGCCTTACTCGAAGAGGCTGGAGCCGCTCTCACCAAGGCTGAGGACGTGGACACCACTGGCGTATGGGCTGAGTCGAAGGCTATCATGGAGCAAGCTATGCAGAGTCAGGAAACGGACAAGCAGAGCGGTACGTGGAAGAAGCTCATGAACCTGCTCATGCAATTGCGCAAGGCCTGCAACCACCCATATCTGCTACCTGGAGCTGCACCGCCACACTACGACATCGGCGACCACGTCAAGCATGCGAGTAGCAAGTTCCTGGTCCTCGATAAGCTGATCGATGAGCTTGCGATCAAGCAGGGCAAGAAGGTACTCATCTTTTCTGGGTTCACGAGCATGCTGAACTTGTGCGAGGAGCTGTTCTACACCAAAGGCGCGAATACCAGCACAGGTCCCTTCAAGTTTGCCCGCCTAGACGGAGGCACATCTCGAGCCCAACGCAACCTGAGCATTCGACTGTTCAATAACATGGACAGCGACTACAAGGTCATGCTCCTGTCGACGCGTGCAGGTGGCTTGGGCATCAATTTGACCTCTGCCACGGATGTAGTGTTCCTTGACGAGGACTGGAATCCTCAGGTGACTGTGCAGGCAGAGGCCAGAGCGCATCGTATAGGTCAGACGGAGAAGGTCACTATTTACAAGCTTTGCACATCTGGCACGGTCGAGGAGCAGATGATGGGACGCATCAGGAAGAAACTGTACCTCTCGGCAAAGATCACCGAGAGTATGCGCAACATCCATTCGGAAAATACTGCAGACAAGAAGCGGAAGCGTGTCTCGAGTGGGCGAGCTGCCATCGATGATGATGCTCCTCATCTAGACACAGCATCTTTGCAATCGCTGCTGCGTCGTGGCGCACAGACATTGGCGCGTCCAGAAGTTCCGGTAACCGAGCTTCTCTCATGGGACTGGGCAACTACCTGTGAGAAGTGTAAGGATAAGCCACTTGATGCTCTGGAGGATGATCATGTCAAGGGCGAGGAAATTGATGAACAAAAGTGGCTCAACACCATGGAAAAAGTGGAGACCGCAGTGTTTGAGGGCAAGAAGCATCAGAAGGAGCTCGAGAAGAAGATTGTGGAGGCTAGCGATCTCAATCGTGCTGGCCGTCGAGCCGGCAAGAACACGACTGTGGAGATCGATGGCTTCATGATCAATAAGGAGTCGTTGAATTGCGCCGACTGGGAAGCTGTTCCAACATTCGCTGGTAAGGACCCACGTCTTGCCGAGTACAAGAAGGAAAAGAAGCCGCCGATCCAACATCAGGAATTCTGTCAGTGCTGCTGGGACGGCGGTGAGATCTACACATGCTCTGGCTGTCCTCGAGCATATCACAGTCGTTGTCTCGACAAGGGTTGGCAGGCCAAGATGAAGTCACCTCTCCAATTCCATTGCCCTCAGCACGAATGCCGCGACTGCGGTGGCAAGACTGGTGATGTTGGAGGCATGGTCTACAGATGCCGTTGGTGTGAGAATGGCTTCTGCGAAGATTGCCTAGATTGGGACACCGTCAAGCTTGTTGGCGATACTCTTCCCGAATTTGAGATGAGAAACTTTGGCAAGATTGCGCAGGCATACTTCATCGAGTGCCCACTCTGCATTGAGCGCATGCAGTCGGATCCTAACGATGCCGACGCCATCGCGCGGGAGCGTAGTCGCATCCAGGAGGAGTACGATGAATATCTCAACGACTCGGAAGAATCCACTGGCCCGGGCCTGGCCCCCGCTGCTGAGGATACACCAGATACGCGCAGCGAGGCTATGACTCCAGTATCAGAGGTCGAGCTGTCCCATGCTCATCCGGTAGCGAAGAAGGCTAGGTCTTCTCTCCAGACGGCCAGAACTGTTGAAGTCATTGATCTTGATTCAGATTGAAGGACGCGAACGAATATGGTTGACGAGAGGTTGCACCGCATTGTCGTGCTTTAATGGAGGTTTCGCGCAATGAAAGATTGACACGACGTTATGAATATCGCACGTATTGACGGTGCTATGATTGGGGTCAACAAAGTATATTGACGAGCAAGCTGCAGGATGGACGCCTGTGATATATTGGAACATGATTGAGACTGCGTTACTCGCAGCTCAGCGCTTTAGTCTGATGACTTTGTAATGATAGGAATGAATGAGTATTAAATTAGACGCTGGTGCCTGTCTCCGTTCTGGACCGCGTGCGATGTCAGTCTTTCATTGTGGTCTGTTGTTGCCTGCCTGTCATTTTACACTAGCACACGCGTCAATCAAGTCCCCCTTAAATATCCAGTGGAAGCACGTCAATGAATCCGGGAAGGCGCGAGCTGACAACGTAAGTAGGCAATTTCGTTCCAGCGTTCAAATCTCTCGTCCTCATTCTGAATACACTAACAACACACACCATCCCCTCATACCCTCTCTACAACCCCGAATCATCCATCCCATAAATCCTATCCGGTCCATTCCACCACGTCCGCCAACTATCACAAGTTTTCTGATAATCGCCCAAATTGCCCAGCGCAGATGCGATTTCGGATTTTCTCTCGAGGAATTGGAGGCTCAGGCCTGCACCGACGTGCCAGGGTATGTGACAGTGCATCAACCTAGCGATTTTCCAAAGTCAGTGGATGGTGCTGCTGTCGTGGTTACGTGTCTGTGTGCGGGTTGTACTCACCACATTCCTGGATTGTCCGCGGGAAAGCCGATAATTAGGTATCCACCCGCAGGTAATGTCGCCGTATCCCGTCGAGGAGGATTCTCAAATGTCAGTCCTGCTGTCGAGCCATCCCACAGACCTGCTCCAGAACCCATGACATAAAAGTCATGACCGTGTAAGTGGATCGGATGAGGCAAATTGACGAAATCTCCTTGTTTGGTCTGGATGACCCAGAATGTCCATTTATTGGGCTGTTGCACGATTTCGATGACGTTGTCTTTGTTTTCGAAAGTGTAGTTTTGCTGCAGGACGTCGCCGAGAGTGGGGTTCGACCAGTCAACGAGCATGTCGGAGCCGTCGATGAGCCATTGAACAAGAGCGCCGCCAGAGGCTGTGGTGGTGGAGTTGAAGTCGAGTTCGATGTTGCTGACTGCTGCGGCGAACTCGGAGCTGGGGACTGTGTTGTTGACGTATGGTCGGACGGTCTCGTCATAGCATGCTGTGGATTTTGTGATCTCGGATGTGGCTTGGGTTGGGTTAGCTACTGGTGCGCCATCGTAACGGATTATGCTGAGGAGGCGGCCGGCCATTGCGTTGCGGCCACATGCTGTGCCGATGTCTGCGCGGAGCCAGTAGTTGCCTACGGCTTGGTCGGCTTTGATGATAATGTCAGCGCGCTGGCCGATCTGGAGGGAGACGGATTTGGTGACGTAGGGTTTGATGGGGACGAAATCAGAAGTGATTACTGTGAAGTTGTGCTGGTCGATGGAGATGTGGAAGTGGTTGTCTACGCCGACATTGATGAGCCGGAGCCGGAAGCGTTTGCCTTTGGTGACTTTTGTGACGTGGTATGCTCCGCTGCCGTCGTCACGGCGCATGGTGCCGTTGATGAGTCCAGACTCGGGCTCTGGTGGCCCGGTAGTACTGTGGAGGGCGCGAACGTTGTTAAAGAAAGCGGTTTGCTCGAACCAGTCTGTGAATGTCATCGTGCCAAGATCCGAATCATAGTTGCTGGTCGCAGGTCCATTAATGACAATCGCTCCGACGACTCCGTCTGCATATTGAGCAGAACTGTAATAATTAGCATATACGATTCATACGATTCAGCTGCACGAAAGGATATCATCTGGCCTCTTACTAGTGCGAGTGGTACCAGCTGGTGCCATGCTGAGTGCATCGAATAATATATTGCTTCGTCTGACCAGGTGCTATGGGACACTCGGTGATGCCGTTCACTCCATCGTGCTGACAAGTGTTGAGCTGTCGAAGACCGTGCCAGTGCATGGACGTTCCATTGTGCTGTAGCGAGTTCTTGACATTAATGATCATCCGATCGCCCCATTCTGCATAGAGCGTTGGGCCGGCTGAGTCTTGATTAGCGATATGCGAACTTCGGAAACTTGTAGAAGACTGACGAATCTGGCCATTGATAGCCATGACCAATCTGTTGTACCCATCTGGGGCTGCTGTAGTATTTGTGATCTCAAGATTGTAGACAACATCGCGGCCTGTATTAGGAGACTTTGCATCAAAGTCGGTCGAAATAGTGAAGCCATTTGACCAGCAGGCTCTCGTGTTTGCGCCATTCTTGCAAGCTGTGTCCCCACTAGTCTGTGGCGTTCTGCGCACGAGTGCATCAGAAGCATAGGGATCGATCACTTCAAGTGCTCCATATTCGTTAAGGAACTCGAGCGGCTCCGGAACAGGATTGCAAAGCCCTGGAGTGAGGAAGCCCAGTGCTCCAAGGACAAAGGTGATGGTAGAAGATCTCATGATGCTAGCAGCAAGCTGTAGTGTAGCTTCTATTCCGTATGCTGTCGGAAGGTCTAGCATTAGAACGCCTCCTTGAACCAGCCCTTTATACCTATGTCAGCATCATTTGCTTTCTCAAGATAGCCACTCCGCGCTGGGAAGAGGTACCATTGACATCCACCCGTGGCTACGAAGAGGCGTCGGGGTGACCGGCGGTTCAGCCTGGGCGGCACGCACATGACTGTACGCAGCCTCAACCCTCTCGCAACTTCGTGACTCGATTTTACGACCTTGCAAGCATGGCGCGAAGTATCAAAAGCTGACGAGCAGCGTGTTGCTTGGTAGTGCTTGGCCTTACCAGATCTGGCTATGTTCAAGCAACCTCAGCTACTCACAAGAACCAAGTGTGACTGCAGATCATCAGTAGGCACGCGCACATGCCGCCAGCTGCTGCGTGACGCCTTCCTGGAGAGCCGCTTGAGGCTCCACACAGCAAGGTGCTAGGGCCAGCACGGAATGCATGAGAATGCGTCTAAATATTGCATACTGCGCAAAAACGCAGTGCATGCTCACCGCCACCCATTGCGTTTTATAAACCTGCTGTCATAGACTCCCGGCTCTGTGGGGAGCCATGCGGTGCAACATCGCGTAGCATCCGCTGAGTGCTATGGAACTTTAAGAGAATGGTCGTAGTTGCACATCATCGTGGGCACCAGATTTTGTTCAACCAGATGAAGTGACCGCTCCCGCTGTAAAGTGTCTGTACAGCCTGCCGGGTCCGATCATCGCTATAGCAATATCGTCGCGCTTCTCCTGGAAGTGGGCCAGGCGCTTAGGCACGAAAAGTAGATTATGTCCTTGCATCAGCTCGCGCACGGGGACAAGTATCAGCAGACAATCGCGATAGCGAAGGAAGTGGGCGACTCGGTAGACCACCGGTAACCCTTGCATTTGCTCGTAGAGGACACAATTGTTGAACTCCTTCGCAGAAGAATATCGTGACGTTGACCAACCTACCCCTGTCGACATGTCTATTATCGGCACGGACAACTTCTTGGCGGGGCTAGCGACTTCGTCATTCGCTACCTCTCCTCTTCCTTTCGCTACCACTTCATGTCATCGGACATGCTGGTCTGAACATCAGCAACGGCGCGCATGCGCGACGCTACTGCACAGTAGTCCCTCCGATGCTGCAGTGAGATATTGATGTGCATTCGTCCTTGGCATGCCTTGCGATGTTGCACACAGCCGCCATCTCATCACACCGGTATCACCATTGCTGACACGGGCGGCAGAGTCATGAAACCTCCGATGTGCTTAGGCGTGTCGTTCCGCCTGTCGTATCGTCTTGAGGACGTACAAAGGCAGGAACTCAGATGGCTGACAAAATTATGATCCTAGACATTCAGAGCCTTCGACGCCTCTTCTCATCCTGGTATTTCTCGGATGCGGCTATGGTCTCATGCACGAGAACATCACTGCTGGGCAGATCCTGCCGCGGAGGCCACGCTGTACCGCCTGCGCCCCATGTGCAAGGCCACAGACCTTGCTATGATCGCACCGCCGTAGACCGAAGCGAGATAGGCATTCTGCACAGTCTCGCTACGAAGGAAGCATAACTGCTACATTCTAAGGTCGGACCGCAAGCTGTCCAATGAGCGAGACGCGCTCCAGCCCGAGACGCGCTATACTTACCACACCATTGATTACTGCCGCTGCCCGCACTTCTTGTGCTGGAAAGACTTTGCTACATCCATCATGCTCTTGGAACCTTGTCTATTCCTGGTACTGCCATACAACCAGCTTTGGTGTAACCGTCACAGAGAAGTCATTGCTCACTCCGACTTCCATCGCGATCCATGACACTGTTGACCGCTTGTG
Source organism: Septoria linicola (assembly GCA_024114885.1). Classification (NCBI taxonomy): domain Eukaryota; kingdom Fungi; phylum Ascomycota; class Dothideomycetes; order Mycosphaerellales; family Mycosphaerellaceae; genus Septoria; species Septoria linicola. The sequence continues at coordinate 2,091,071 of CP099426.1, read as the reverse complement.
GATCGATGGGAACGCACTGCTGGATCCATTGTCATGCAGTAGCGGTGCTCGAGCCAGTCTTGCTCACGTAAATGTCCGACCACATGGCGAGCCATGCGATCGAAGCCGACCGGAAGCATGTATTGTTGGACGCTGCACTGCCATGCCTCCACCCGTATAGGGCTGGATGACGCCAAGATGAATGAGCTGTTCCGACCACACTGATCCTCACTCGGAAAGTGCTTTCGGTGCGATCAGTATCATGCCTTATACCTCTATCGATGCCGCTGGACCTGAAAAACATCTCAGACTTCACCTTTCTAGCCCTTAGAGTACAATATCTTTTTTAGCTTGGATCCACGACATAGGCTAATATGCTTACCCGCCCATTCCTGCTTGTGGCCGCGGCAGCCTGTCTTGCAGTATCTGCACGCGCACAGCGTGTCCAGGACATCCAGGCCGATCGAAGCATAGCAGCAAACGTGCTGAACAGACGACAGTCGAACGATGACGACTTCGAGTACGACGAGGATAGCGTCTGCTACAGTTATGGCATTGATTTTCAGAATGGCGGGTCCTACTTCATCGACTCAAGGATAACAGAAAGTTTTACCGTTGTCTCCCAATTCGAGCATTGTGTTCCAGACACTTCAGCATACGTTCTGCTCGTCAACAACGAGACCGGTGACCAAGTCGAGTGTACTGGTGTGCCAACTACACCTGCTCTGACGAATCAAATGTCTACCTGCCCAATCGCGAAGAGCGAGATGACTTCTGGCTCGTGGTCCGTCTTAGTCATCGGCAACAATGGGGATGGTTCGCCTTTCGGCTGGCAGCGCGACTTCACACTCACTGTCGGAGTACCGACTACCTCTACGACAACCTCAACTGTCACATATACTGAAACCACCACTCCCATCACGACTGTTCAGAGTGAGTACTCGTTCGACGCAGGAAATGATTCCATACTGACTTCTGCCCAGCTACCTCAACTATCAAGACCACGACTTCGGTGCCTAACAAGTCGACCATCACGATACCTGCTGCGACCCGGACTATTACCGTCACACCCAAGGCAAAGACCATCACAAGCACGAAATGGCTGACCCGCACGATCAACCGCTGGACCAAGACACAAGTCAAGATCACCAAGACAGTGGTTCCGACCTGCACAGTCCCTCCACGACCTGGCCAGCACGATCCAAAGTGTCGCATCTTGCCAACTATCATACCAATACCAAAGGGCTTGACTATCACAGTCTCCAAGGGCAAGCGAACGGACAGCTTGATTCCCATCGAGAACCTCCGCAAACGCATCGAAAGCTCGCAAGCACTCAAAGCCCGCCTTGCCCGCGAAGCAGAATTGGCCAAGCGCTCTCCCGACGCTCCAACAGTCTACGTCCAAGCTCCTGACGTCGTCAATGCAACCACAACTGTCACGGCCCCTGTATTGACTGTATCGGAAGTGCAATTGACCACTTTCACTGCGACCATCACCGATCCACCTCAGACTGTCAAGTCTGGCACGAAGACCATTAGCACGACACTCCCTGCCAAGACCAAGACTATTACAAAGATTGGTTATACCACTGTCACGACGACCAGGACGATGGCAGTCACTTGGACGTATACAACAAAAGTCAAGCCGACTGCATCGGTCTCGGCTTGCAAGAAGCAAGGAGGACATTTCGATCTACTCTAGGTGAAGGAGGCGAGGTATAGCATAGCATGTGATGAATGAATGAGCACCGATATTATAGACAGAGCATTAATCGATGACTTTACGACTTCACATCTTGTCCCTGCCGTAGAAATGAGTAGTTCCAATGTTTTCGGCTTGGTCACTCGGCCCGAGCTGCTCCGAGATCGGTTGACCAACTCTCCCGCTCAACTCACCTTCGTCCCGTCCACAACACTTCCAGGTCTTGCGCAAAGGCACTGGTACACGAACAGCAATATTTGCTTACGCGACGATATGTGACTAGCCATCCATACACTACGTTTCACCTGCCGAGCCTAACAACCACGAGTATCGTTCCAACTTCCTGTACGCCTGCTGCAAGCCTCCAATATCCTCTTTCAGGCTTTCCAGCACCACTTCGACGAACGCCAACTCGCTCGCGTGTAGAATATGCAGTTCTGTTACAAGGCTGTGCTCGCGTTCCCGTGTGCCACGTGGATGGGCAGAATGGTATGAATAGCTTGTGGGCGCCCTTGAGGTGTAGCGACCTTCTCGGAAGCAGCTGCAGCCACTGGCGCATGAGCTGCAGACTGTGGCGGTAGTTCTGTCTCGGTAGTGATGGCTGTCCAGGACGGCAAGCCATCCGGAGTGCGATATTGGAAGGATCGATGTTGCGCTCGCACTCCGGCCAGACCTATCGCAGCGTGGTCTGGGACAGTCTGTTGCACAAATTGGGGCTTCTGCGACGAGACTCTTTCTGTGAGCGCGACATCAAGCTGAGTGTGATGCGGCGGTAGGGGCATGGTTATTTCTGGGGCATGCAACCACCATTGCTCTGTCTGAAGATTGCCCTCTTGGCTGACATGCTCCCTGCGACGGCTCTTGTCTTCCCGTGGTCGGCTAGACAATTTGGGAGGAGACATGCCGCCTTCATGCTTGATGGGAGATTTTGATATCGCGCCGGCGATCAGCTCGTCTAGTCGATCTGGTTTGCCACCAGGGATGTCCTCTTCTGAGATCTCAACATAACCTCCTCGACCATCTGGCATGAAGTGCCGTGCTGGAAGGACTTGCAAGTCCACGACAGGAAGAACACGGTTTATGATATGATGGTTGTGCACATCTCGAGACACGGCGTGCTGAATCACCTCGATTGGCTGAATCACACGTTTCTCATGGGTCACTGCTGGAGACCAGATGACTGCTGTGTGCGTGTCTTCAGTGTCGGTCAAGTCTAGAATGCCGTCATCTTGTAAAGATCTCAGGATCCTTGCATTGCGGGCAGCATTTTCCTGCAAGTAGCTCGAAGGAAGTGTAGCTGGGTTCTCGGAACTGGCCTGAGGCAGTGCAGGCAACTCTTTCTGGAGACTTGACCTTTTCACACGTTGTGAGCGAGTTGCAGGGACTCCACCTTTCAGGAGAATCTCAGTGTCAGAGCTCGAGCTCTCGTGTTGGGGCTGTGCGGAGCTTCGCAGGTCACCGAAACTGGATTTGCGACTGACGGATCGAGTACGTCTACCGAACCTGCCGCGCGATTCGCTGCTGTCGTTGATCTTCTTGGGTGTCCACGCGAAACTGGAAAGCCGGCTGTTCGAATATGTTCTCATGCTTCGAGCCGGCTCTTTCCAAAGATCTTCCCACGTTGGAGGCTCCCAATCGATGGTAGGATCATGCGCCAGAAATGTTGCTTCGTCGACGTGGCTCAAAGCGTGCTGCGTGGCTGCTTGAATGTGCTCTGCCACGACTGACGAGAACGTGGCGACTTGTATGTGCCCATCATCGTGCTCAGTCAAAAGAGCTTCCCTATCTCGAAGCCTCGTTATTGGATCGACTTGGGTCTTGGATCTAGCGTGGCCAAGCCTGATACCCTTTGAAGGAACGCTGACCGGTTGACTATCCGCACGGCGATGCGTTGTCGAAGTTCCAGATGTATCGTTGGGTCCGCTGCGTGAGCCGTTGCGCAGGAAGGCCGCGGCGGTCGCCAGAGAACTGCGTCTTGTGGCCTGCTGTTCTTCCTTTGTTGTCGCGAGTCTGGTCTTGCTGGATGTGGTGTCACTTGTTGCTCTACTGCGACTTTTGGTTGAGAACAGCCGGCTCAGTACGTCTCTCGCCCAGGACGACATTGAGAGGTGCAGCACTTGCTGTTTAGTCCAACTTCAGATTTGTTGTTGTTCTCGCGATCTGTAACTCCGAAAGGAGCAGCAGCGTCCTCCCGGTGCCTTCTCCGGCATCTATTAGACCTTCTTCATGGCAAACGGCAAGCCGAGAAGTGACTGCTTGAGGAAGACGCTCAGTATCGGCAGGTACAAGTCGCTTTCGCTGACCGCTCAAATGCCTCTCTTCTCATTATTGCATCCCATCCACAACACAGCACCCTTCCGCAGCATCTTCTCAGAGCTCTCCCATCCCGAGTCCGCGTTTCTCATTACTGCGCATACCTTCAACGCCACAGATATAGCACCTGATCAAACATCAAAACAACAGCATGGAACAGGCACGGCAGGCTGTGGAGGCCTTCATGGCTCGCAATGGCCGACACGACACTACTGTACATGAGACTGTGGACCCAGCAGTCACCCACGAGCTTGTGACAAAAGTCGAGCAGCGGGTAAGCCTCACTTACGTTCGATGGCCTCGACAGTGGAAGCTGACACGGCGAGTAGAACGTCACCAGAGCCGTCGACAGGGAGGTTCATCAGGACCACTACCACACCTCCGTTCAGCCGATTACACATCAGGAACATCGTGAAGACCAGCATCACGAGGAGACCCAGCCCGTCGATGTCCAGAACTTTGAGCATGATGACCCAGCAGAGACAGCTCATCGTCTCGCAGAGGCAGATGCAGAGCACCACGACACGCGGGAGGAAGTCGTTGCGGAGAGGACAACGACTGAACTGCCTACCATTGAAGGGCTGCACATCCATCACCATGTCCATGAGCGGATTCAGGTCAGTGGCAGCTTTTATTGCCGTCTGTCAAGAACATTGTCGTACTGACCACTCCACAGCCCGTCATTCAGAAGCAGACATACGAGACTCATGTCTACCACGTTGTTGTACCTATTCGAGAAATCCACCACAACGCTGCCCAGCACCATCCTTCTTCTCCACTGCCGGCAGTCACTCTCGATCAGTTCAAGCAATCCGGCGGTTCACTGACCGGCCGCGAAGAGCGCTACGATGCATTTGAAGGAGAACCTCGCTCGGTCGGTAGGGCGCTGGGCGGCAAGACCTCCGCAGTCCCGACCGCCAGTGGTCCTGCAGAGTAAGCGTCGTCTATGAAATGCCCTTAAATGCCTGCATGGTTGCTGACGATGTGCGTAGCATATCCGCCTCAGCCGCTGTAGCAGCTCCACCAGTCGGAGCCCCCAGGGTGGCTACATTCGCGATACCGGATCCAGTGGCTGCAGAGCCAGAGACACAGCCAGTTCCGACAACCATCGCGTCTCGAACAGCGACGAATTCTAGTCTCTTTCGCGCACCCACCCGCGCGCCCACAGCTCCTGTCATCCCGGCGCGTGAGCCTACAAGCTTTCCCAGTTTGACACGTGCGCCCACAAGTCCTGCTCAACTCGCACCAGAGCCGACTGCACTTCCTCCATTCGTGCCAGAGCCCGCTTTCGCGAGTTTGACACGTACTCCCACCGCGCCATCCGTGCTGACGCGTGAGCCTACTCTGCCGGCAGCCCTCGCGCGCGAGCCAACCGCGCCAGCATCACTCCCTCGCGAACCGACCTTTCCGGCACCACTGACACAAGAGCCTGCCGTCTCGGCTCCACCTCAGCGGGCGCCAACTGCTCCTGCTACTCAGCACGAATCGACCGCGCTCACTCGTCAGGCGACATCAATCGCTCCGAATCATCCTTTGATGCGCCCGCCAACGCTACTTCCTCAAGACGCGTACCGCGAAGGCCGTGGTAGGGCTGAAACTGCCGGTCGGCCGCCACATCGGCCAACTCGAAGCCGACCAGCAACTTCACGGCCGGGAAGTCCTCCATGAATGATGGCAAGGGCGAAAGCAGTGGCTGAGCCAAGAGGAAGATCGCTGCCGGATGTGTTACAAGAGCTTGAGCTCAAGGGGAGAGTGATGCTTGGAGGAGGCTACCTGACCTAGATTGATTGCTCCAGCCTGGAACCTCGTGTCTTACTTCCAGAACCTACGTGATCTGTCCAGCGCCTATGTAGCCTTCTGCAATAATGGAGGTGAAGTTCTTGGTTCCCTGATCTACTGTGATCTCTCCTTCAGCACGATCCCATACAACATGTATGCACAATCGGTGGCTTTTGTTGCTTGGACTTTGCCCATTGCTCAAACCCGGAATGATCTCTGACTGACTTTTAGACCCGAGCTTGCACTCTCATTCCTCGATACTTTGCAGGCACATTCTTATATCCTTCTTTGATTGCCTTGCTGGCCACCTCGTTGACGAAGAGCCACTGCTCTGCGCTTAGAAGTCGCGCGTCCATCCACCAGCCCCACAACGGCGACGCTCGCTCTCCAACACGCAGAACTCCCGAAGCAGGAGAGAAATGAGTGGTTCCCTGACCTGCTGCATCAATCCATGCTGCAGTGATCTTCTTAAGAGCAGCTCGACGTGGGAGGTCTTGGCTGTCGAGATGGTCTTTAATGTCGTCGGCCAGGTCGCTCGCCCACTGCGGAATTGTGCGTGCTCCTTCGTACGGGGTCATATCTCTCTCGAGTTCGACCACTTTCGTAGTCGGTGGTGTGGCTGCAGGTGCCTTTGCTGATGCTGATGTAGGCTGCTCAGCTGTGCTGCCTGCTGCTTTTGGGCTCTGCCTCGATGAATTTGAGGTGATCATGGACGAGTCAAACAAGAATTGCGGTGGAATTGGGAACCAGCCGTGGAAGTAGGAGACTTTGCTGTTCTCGAGTCGGGCAACTCTTGGTGGACCTGTTGGAGGAGGTTGTGGATCTGGGATGGGACTCGAGTCGGTGTGCGGCAAAGGAGAGTTCATGGTGGCACTTGAGTCCGTGGCTGACTGCGTTTGCTGTTGTGTAGCTGCGGAAGTTGCACTTCTCGAGTTTGGTGCTGTGGTCTTCGAGGAGACGGGCGTGGATGCACGAGTAGAGCGCATCACTCTCTTCACAGGACGACTGTCGCTGGGTGAAGGCTCCTCGACACGATGGGCGCCTGCGTTGTAGGGACTCGAGTCTTGTTCTGCCATGTCTGCACCGCTTCGCTGTTTGTTCTTCGCGATAACCTGGATATGAGCGCCTTGATTGATGGAAGTGCCGAGATTAATGATTTGTACTTCGGTCTGGCCAGTGCTGTCGTTTGTTTGTGGCTGCAGTGGTGTCTTGGCATGCATATCAACAGGAGATGTCTCAGAGTCTGGGTCACTATCCCAGAAGTCCACTGCGAAGATATGCACTCTGTCGTTAAGTCGTGGAATGCTTATGACATATCGGACTTTGCGTCCCGTATGGGGGTCTGCGCTTCCTGCTGCTTGGGAGATGTGCTGGATTCGTGAACGCTGCATGTAAAAGATGTTTGTAGACTGTATGCGAATCCAAGTGGTTATCGAATGACCGACGAGATTGTTATCGCCCTAGAATAGTGTAAGAACGTGCTGGATCAAAGAGGGAGGGAAGATCTGGTCGTCAGATTTAAACACATCCTCGACCCGCTCGTGGAGTGAATGGTTAGGCTTCAGCCAGAGGCAGAGTGAAGTACTACACATTCTGGTCCACTTTTGTGAGTATATTCATCGGGTGACTGTATACAGAGACTCGCCAGAAGCTGTCTGACCTAGGTGGAGTGAGACCGAATGTCTCGACAGAGCTGCCTATGCAATGCCTTACATATGAGACTGTTATGTGTCTAGGGACGAGGGACTCGGCAGCGTGATGTAATCAAGACCAGGTCACAGAGGACTGTTCGATATTAACCACAGGGGAAGATCATGTGTCTTTTGCGATCTGAGGGAAGCAAACCAGCCTATGAGGCTAGAGTCACATGGACAGCGACAAGATTCCAGCCAAAGACATCTCATCTCTTAATTTGTCTGAGGCTTGGGTACGGTCAGGCTGTTGCCAATCTACCTCAAGCACTATGAGATCTGCCCAGTATCAAGTAAAAAGTGCTACATGTGCATTGGACAATCACTTCCTACTTGCATCTCATGTATGGAGTTGGCGAATCATGCACTGCGGGATGCACATCATGAGTGTTAACGAAATTGATTGGCCAAGGAAGTAATGAAGCTCTGCCGCTGTGGCTAACGATTTTGCAGATAGCCTCGACGTCATGACTCAAGGCATGCCGCGTCTTAGCCTTGCGACGAAGAGGGGGGAACAAAAGCAAGACCAAGACTTGACCAGCCTTTGCCCTCGACATCAGACACAGCGCTATCCGGGGTATTCGCAGCCATGGCCGGCATAGATATGGGCCCTCGGGCGCCCGATTACACTGCCCTGACCACTTCCTTTTCGGCCGATACAGACTGCTTTCGAAATATTTACACCATCGGGATCGGTCGCAACGACACGCTCTCGATAGAGACTGGGAGCACTATAACAACCACGATCCTCGGTCATGGCTATGATCGATCTTGTTATCCATCCGAGGCTTACGGAGATGAGTCCATCGGGGGCGTTGGCGGTGGATATATCTCCCCGGGTTATTGCCCGAATGGCTTCACCACTGCCAGTGCGATAATCACCGCGGGCTATACTTTTGCCTATTGCTGTCCCTCGTATGCAACATGTGTCGGCCATGTGTCGTAGAGCCACACTGACTCGATTCGCAGAGCATGGACCATCCAATTTTTGACTACCACTCCGCACAACACCTTTACCTGCGAATTCGCCTCCAATGCGACTTTCATCAGTGATGGTGAGACTATCATTGGAACATATAGGATCTCTCTCAAGCAAGTTGTCCGTGATTTTGCTGTAACCGCAGCGCAGAGCGACCAAGCTTTACTTGCGAGTGTGACTGCGAGCAGCTCGTCCACATTGAGCGACAGTACCAACTCCGCTACGCCGGGCGGCAGTGGGACCCTGTCTCCTACCTCCACGAACACTATCACTCCTACGCCGGAACTTTCAAATCCTGGTCTATCGACAGGCGCAAAAGCTGGGATCGGAGTAGGTGCGGCGCTAGGTGTGCTGTTAGTGATACTCGGCATCGTGCTGTTCCGTCGTCGACGGAGCCACCAGGGAAAAGAACAACCAGCAACGAGCACGAATGAGAATGGCTTCGAGAAAGCAGAGCTCCAGGGAGAAGGCAAGAGCAGAGCGGAGCTTGACGCTACCAGCGTGTACGAGGTGGATGTGGTGAAGCATCCGGCGGAGATGCATGGTTCCGACACGAGAGCTGAGCTTGAGGACAACTGGAGAGGCTGGGAGTTACCTGCGCAAAGACAGTAGTAGTTCGCATTGCAGCTCACGTCTTTGCCTGAAACATCCCACCATGCCACCCATATGCCCTATTCAAACGACGACCATGGCGGCGAGCAACGCGATACGGAATCTTGCCGCTAGGATGTGGCTCATGGAAATGTATGCTCCGCTCTACATCAAGATTCGTAGGCGAAAAGTGCCAGACGGATCCGTAGAGCTTCTGTGCTCGGAATCCAGTCGCTGTCAAGGCATGCACAAAGTCGAGCCAGGGAATCTCGCCTGGTGTGCCATTGGCTGATGGGGTGTAGTATAAGATGCGGAAGACTTTGAGTGCTCGGTTGTCGAGGTTGAAAGTAGGCTGTGTGTCCTCGGTTTGACCTTGAGGCTCGACATTGATTGGTCGAGCTTGAGCTGTATTCTCGCCTCGTGTCTTTGGCTTAGTCTTTGGGCCTGTGGTCAAGCTCGATTTATCGATCGTCCGCTCAGTGCGGCGCTGAAGGTCAAAATAGACTTCGCTTAGCGGTTTGAGCTCGTGGCAGACGTCCTTCTGCTCGACAGAGGTTGACGTTTCCGTCCAATCTGGAGTTCTCTGGAGAACTCGTTGACGCAGCAAGTCACCAACGCGGGAATGGTCTACTCTTTGCTTCGTGACAAGCTCGTCCGTTTTGCGCCAAAAGATATCCAGGTTACGCTCGGCTGCTTGCATCAACTGCACATTCTCACGGGTTCTTGGTTTGTCGACAGGATACTTCCATCCTGGCTGAACCAGTGGCAGTCCCAATCGAGCGAGAGGAGAGTCTTTCCGGGGAAGTGCTTGCAGTATCATACCCATGGCCCTCGTCTCGATTTCAAAATCTGCTTTGATGCCGTCCTCGCGATCCACCAACTGATCCTCAAACATGTTCGACCAGGGCTGATAGATTTCAAGTTGCCGCAGACATTCACTCAAGATGGCTAGATCGGCGAAAACTTTCGCAATATATGGTGAGACCAGAGCTTTAGCCTTTGAGTCCGATTCGATGAGACGCTGTAGTTCGTCGACAATGTCAGGCATACGGGCAAGGAACAAGTCTCGTCCATCCTCCCACAGTGTTCTGGCAAGCCACAGCAGCTGTTTCTCAATCTTGTCAAACGACGTGGTGCTCTTCTGCGATAGTTTTAGATCAGTTTCGTGAGGATCCTGCTGTGGTAATCTGGCGAAGTGAGCCCTCCACGGCGGTGAGGCGACAAATGCCATCTTCAGCATGCTTTGTTGCCCTTTTGCTGCCTGTTTCAGGTAGTGACGGAACTTCAATATGGCATTGAGGTAGTCTTCTGGAAGATCCTCCTCAGGCGACAATTTTGCGGCATATTTCCGTTGGAGCGCGGTCAAAGTGGCTGCCTGCTGACGAAGCTGCGATAGCATCTCGGATGACAGGTACGCAGCTGTGATCTCGTTACCAAAAATGCGCCCCCATAGTATGTCTTCGCGACCATGACGGAACAGCGGATGCGATTGGCCGAACGTGTCTTTGGTCATCTCCTGGCGATGATCTTGGGCATCGCGCATATGCTGAGCAAAGTATGCCGGATCCTCTCGCAGTGACCAAAGATGGTCAGCACTTTCATCTCTGGAGGCCACAAGCAAGGATTCGATTCTGGCAAAATCCAGATGCGCAGGGATTCTATAGGGAGCTTCTGCTGCCATGACAGCCAGCGAGGTGACACCTGTAGTATTTGCGCAAGGGAAGGTACTGATGGACTGAATCGGAGCGTCAAGCAGAGCATCAGAGGACATGTCGTGCAGTATCTCCTTAGCGCATTGAACAAGGAAACTCATGGTACGCTCCTGGCATTCCGGTATGAGCAAGCCTTCTCCAGGTTGGGAGCCTTTGCGCGTCGTAAGCCACTCGAAAGCATCTGCATGATCGTCCCAGTTGATGAGCTCTCCGTATGTCGCATGTGTCTTTCGTCCACTGAACATCATGACATGGTTGTTGAGGAACACAGGCACCAGAGCTTTTGAAACACGTCCCAAGTGTGTAGCCTCGCCATCTGCTGCCGCGAACTCGCATGGCCAGGCACGACTACGAGCATTCAGCATGAGCAAAAGCGTCTTGGGCCTTGTGAGATCTTCCTCGTTGATGTACGGCCACATGAATGCCTCACGCAGTTGAGTGCCCGCTTCGCGCTGCGTGATGGTTTCCTTCCGAAATGCCGCAAAGTCAGGACGATGGCCGAGTGACATTTTACCTCCCCACGCCGTCAACAGGACCTTTCGACGTTGTTCTTTGGTCTTCTTCATCCAGCGTTTCTCAATGACAGCCTCATGTCGTTCCACGATGGACTTGAGCATCTGGAAGTTGTCGAGAACAGACGCCACGCGTGCTTTCGCTTCCTTTCTTACTCCCGAGGCCGAGACCATTTCAGGAATTGGCAGCCCTCCAGGGCGCCCAGCTCCCATAGCACGAAACATAGCTTCAGGATCACTCCAATCCATGATCGCCCTCGTCTGCACGTGTTAGTCGTCTGGTGGCTGTGCTTGGATGGGGCTTGACTGAAGATGAAGGTCCCTGTCGCGTACACGCAAGAATCTGACCTCGCCTCGGAGCACGTGAGTTCTATAGCACGTGAGTCGTACACGTGCGACTCCGCATCTTGGCAAATAACAACACCTTCACGGTGCCAATTATAGCATAATGCCTATAACAATAGTTACTTCAATTAATTATATTATAGTATAACGTGCGCGCTTTATAAGTACGTAACTAGTAGGTAGCTACCTATTATAAACTCGATACTATTATTAGGCGTAGGTAATATAATCTCGTCGTTTTCTCGAGTTTCTTTCTCTTTCTTTAAGTATTATACCTAGCGATATCTATTAAGTACCTATAGTAATACTTTAATTAATTATATATATTATATATAATAGACTAGATAACGATTTACGTTATAAAGGGCGGTAGTATAGAATAACGATTTGTTTACAAATAGGAGTGAAGAGTCTGCACATGCCAAGGGTATCAGGTCACGTTACCGTTTTTTTTGCAGAACACTCTCAGCCAATCATTTTTGGACCCTGTTTTTTTTCGTAGAGTAAGACAGACCTCGTAAACTCGGTCAACTAAGTTAGCGCAGAAGCGATGAGCTCAAGCTCAAGCTCAAGCTCTTGCTTCTGCACTGCTGCTTTCTTCGTAGCATCACATCACATCTATCATGGCCGACAACAGTGACAATCGCTTCGTCTCCAAGGCGCCCGACGTGGAAGATCGTCTGAAAGCAGATACGGTCGGCCTCGTCACGCTCGACGACTTCCGCAAACGCCGCGCCGAAGCAGCAGAGGGCGGCAGTGGCACCACCACGCCCGATGGACGGTAAGAAGATAGCATCAGCTCAGTCCACATATGGGCAGGGAATAACAGCACAAGTGCAGTGAGGGAACGCCAAAATCCACTTCATCCAGCCTGAGCACCGCACCCTTCAAAAAGCGCAAGAAAGCGCCTGCAAAGAGAGGCGGCTTGTCCTTTGCCAACGACGACGGCGACGATGAGAACGAGCAGCAGCAACAAACAGCAGGCGAAGACGACTGGGCCAGCGTAGGCGCCACTCCGAATGCTGTGACACGCGCCAACACACCTGCTGGACAGCCACCCGGAGAGGACTCGGACGCAGCGTCTACGAGCAGCACAACTTTCAAGAAAAAGAAGAGTTTGCGACCGAATTCGTCCATTGGCCTGCAGCCAAAAGCTCTTACAAAGTCAGCTCTGCTGAAAGAAGCACAGTTAAAAGATGCTTTGCGCAAGGAATATGTGCAGATACAAGAAGCTGTGAAAGCGACCGAATTTGTGCTCCCTTTTGTGTTTTACGACGGCAAGAATGCGCCTGGCGGAAAAGTGAGGCTGAAGAAAGGCGATCATGTGTGGCTGTTCTTGGAGCGTGCGAGGAAAGTGGGAGCAGAGTTGGGGAAAGTGGGAGATCGAGGACGAAAAGATTGGGCGAGGATTAGTGTGGACGATTTGATGGTTGTGAAAGGAGATCTGATCCTGGGACATGTGGGTGATGCGACCTCTGAAGTGGCGATATGGCTTGCTGACTTGCTGACTTGCTGATTCCAGCACTACGACTTCCACTACTTTCTCCTCAACAAGACGATCGGCTACAATGGCCGCCTCTTCAGCAATGCCTTCTCTGCTGAGCCCACGACCGCAACGCCGAAACACCTCCTGCCCACGAAAGACGCCACATCGATTGCAGACGAGCCTTCAACGTCCAGCGAAACTCCTACTCCGGGCACCACAGAAATCTCGGGCGTCCAGACCGCTGCGCAAATTCGTCAACAGAAAGCCCGTGAGCTTGCCTCTGCTCTTCCCGACTCCGACCTCGAGGGCTTCGACGAAGACCCCAATCTGACCAAAGTGGTTGATCGGAGGTGGTATGAGAAGAACAAACACATCTATCCCGCGAGCAGCTGGGAAGAGTTCGATCCTGCAAAGGAGGAGGATTACAAGAAGGGCGTCCGGAAGGATAAGGATGGGAACGCCATGTTCTTCTCCAGGTGATGCAGGGTATACTAGGCCGGTGCAATGCTCGAGTCGTCCAGATTTGTGGTCCAACGGAAAAGTCCTGCCTCCTCTCATCACACATTCCATCTGCCTTTCTCTATTTCCTCCCATCCTCAATCTCAGTTCTTCATCCTCTTCTCCCAGCTCACCCCCTCCCCCAACCCCCCACCATCCACCACCCCAACCCCAAAATCAACCACACCATCAAACTCACCGGATTAAACAAAAACAACACCAACGGCGTTGGCGAAAACAACGCCATGACCAAATTCTGCGCACATCGGCCCATGTACACTTCGAAGCGTTTACTCCGCGTTTGTAGTTTCAACGCGAAGTCTTCGAGGGTTAGTTCGTTTTCGCGGGAGTACCAGCCGGGACTTGACTTTGATCTCGAGGAGGAGGAGGAGGAGGATGATTTGCGGGAAGATGTTGTTGATGGCGAGAGGGGCCAGGATGAGGGAGTTGTTGAGGAGGAGGAGGAGGAGGAGGAGGAGGATGGGGATGAGAGGATGGACATTTCGGAAAATGATCGCGTGAAGGAGAAGCGTGGGTGGAATGTTATCGTCCCACTTGCTCCTCCTGCCGAATTCGAAGTATTGTAATTGTTGTTGTTGTTGTTGTTGTTGTTGTTGTTGATGTTGATGTTGATGCTGGTCTGCCGAACTTGAGCTGGATACTCGGTATACGATCTCTGCGGGAGCGACGGTCTCTGCTGCTTCTGGCTGTCCTTACCCCACTGTCTGGTAGAATGCGAGGATGGCAAATGTGTAATACTGATCAAATCTCTCTTTGGATCGGGAGGTAGAGAGCGAATGTAGGCGTCTGTTTTGCCGTGAAGGATGAGGGAGAGGGTGTTCATTTTTGGAGGGGTTTGCGCTAGGGGTGGGCTTCTTATGCTACTGCTGGGGATGAAGTCTATGGGAAGTGGGTATGTGGGTCTTGTCTATGTCTCTTTTCCTTTTCTGGATTATGTTGCCGGTTGTGATGGTCGTTGATTGGTTCGCCGTGGGTGAATCTGCTGTTTTCTGTTTCTGTCGGCTTCTGTGGACACGGACTTTGGGATTTCTGATTCGCTTGCGGTTGGGCGTGATTGTGGTGTCGAGTGTCTTGGGCTTCGAGAGATAGGTGGGGCTGTTGACAGGGTATACAGCGATCGGATCGATCGTTCAGTTCGTGAGTTTTGCAGGACAGCGAGGAGTCGGAGCAGGTGTGGAGAAAAGCAACAGCGAAAGCTTACATACATAATCGGACAGCAAGAGAGGCAGCATATGAAAATGCCCTCCCCGCGCGACGTATCATCGCTCCATCACCGGTTCTGCGATGCAGTGTAAGTATGGGCTGTTCTGCGGGACACTTGCTCGTGCCGTCAGACGCCTTGTGCACGGATCGCGGGATGTGATTGGTTGGAGACAGCAACCATGTAGCCAGATGCAGTAAGCTGGCTAGCTCAGCATTGGCGAATGGTTGTTTAATTTGCGATCACAGGTGTGTGAGATAGGTGGGAGATGATGTGCTGCTGTGATGGTTGTGGGTATCATGTGTGAAGGTCTGAATCATGAGGTGAGGTGGACCTGGGGTCCGCCGAGTGTGTGTCGTAGGAAGGCGGAGTGTGGAAGATGTGCTGAGTTGAGCCGAGAATGAGGCTGTTGATCTACGTGCATCGTTGGGGGAGCGAGTGTGTTGTGGCGAAACATGTAGATGCCATTCCTGCTATGGTAAGATTGCCTGCTTAGTGTACTAATTTCACATATTCGATTGCCACACAGTTGACCTTTGACAGTCTGCTTCTCGTAGTGTTGGTCGAGCAAATACATGTTTCTGATGACAGACGGAGGCATCTGCAACACTCTTTCGATACTGCTTATACCAAAACAGCTAGCGAGCCCACGATACAGCCACACAGCTTTTGCAGTCCACGATACTGTGCCAACCAGCACGCTCACCATGGTCGAATACCATCCTTGCGAATCACTTTTCCCACATCTTCGTCTCTCTTCCCCTCTACCACATCCTTGATGAACTCTCCACCCAAAGACGGCGATAGGCAACATCATTGTCCGAGGAGTGTTTTGTTTCCTCGGTCGAGAGAATCCTCGCCGGATCAGAGTGAGTAAGCCATAAACATGCGGGACCGGGACCAGCTTCTCTCCTTCTGTCGCTTGTGATTTGCTCGGTGTCCAGTCCGCCGTCTTGCATGTGAACTCTCGAAGCTGTCGTCACTTTTTGACTAAACAAAAACTACAACAACCATGACCAAGCATAGTCGACTTTCCTCCCACCAGCCGGGAGACGATGATCACTCCGACTCGGATGCGTCGTTCCACAGCTTCAAAGACGACAGCGAACTACCAATAGCCACCGATCCTAACCCGCAGCCAATCATCGCCAAAGATGCACCAACACCCACCACAAAACCCGTCATTGAACGCTTCTCGCCCGAGGAAGAAGCTACTCTACTGGCCGAGTCCAACAGTCTGAAGGCATCTGCCAATCAGCTCTTCGGCACAGGCAGCTTTGAGAATGCCATTCAGACATATGATCGAGCTCTGGCTTCCTGTCCAAACTACCTGGACTATGAACTGGCAGTCTTGCGCTCCAATGTAGCCGCTTGTCATCTCAAGCTGGAAGAGTGGAAGGAAGCGGTGGAAAGTGCCGAGAAGGGCATCAACAATCTCGAGAATCTGGAGCCTTTGCCGTCGCTGCCTAAACCGAAGGATCCGAGAAAGGAAGGCGAGAAGGAGAAGGAGGTTGAAGAGGCAGAAAATGACGGAGTGGAAGAAGTCAGCGACGCGGTGGCGGAACGCATAGAGAATCTGCAGAAGAGCGGGAGGACTCTCGACCAAGTCCGCAAACTGCAGGTTAAACTCTTGATGAGGAGGGCAAAAGCAAAGACGGAGCTGGGCAGTTGGGCGAATCTGCAAGCTGCCGATGAGGATTATCGGACGCTTCTATCACCAACAATGCAGCCTTGTCTTTCGCCTACAGATTTGAAGAATGTCAAGGATGCCAGCAGACTTTTGACGCCGAAGCTGAATGAGGCAAAGGAAAGGGAGATGGGCGAGATGATGGACAAGCTAAAAGGGCTGGGAAACAGTGTCTTGGGCATGTTTGGCATGAGTACCGACAACTTTCAGTTTGTCAAGGATGAAAAGAGTGGTGGCTACAGCATGAACTTCAACCAGAACCCGGCAAAGAAGTGAGCACATCCTGGAGTATGTTGCTTTGCGTGCAGCGCGTTTCACTCCACACACATTCTGCCATGCCGGCGTGGATGGACGAGGGGTCGCGCAACTGCCGAAGTCCTCTCGTAGGCGCAGAGAATGAGTCCCAATCTGCATTGCTCACTTTTGTTTGCAAAACTGACAGGTAACGCGTGAATGACACGGCTACCTGCATGTGCTGATTCACGCCAGTAAGCGAACGTTGCACAAGTTTTACCCAAGGTTTTGATCACTCAAGCACGCTTGCCCTTCCACATCTTCACCTTTCTCAACCTCCGAAACTTTGATCAACCAACTCTTATTCAACGACCAACACATTGCACAACAACATGGCCTTCACACCGATCTGCGCACGCCACCGGCGGTTTAAGCTACAGCAGAACAAGCTTGAGCGTTGGATGCTTGAGACAGCGAGCAAAGTGCTGCACCGCAGTAGCGGCAACAAACACCAAGTTTCCGCGAAGCTCTACGGAATGGATATGATCGAGCTCGCGGAACTCATCGCCAAGGCAAGACCCAAGGTGAAAGTACCGCAAGACACTCAGACCGTCATCGCCAATGTCATCTATGACAGGACTGTGACAGCAGACATATTTACAAAATTCGAGAAAGCCGAGCCAGATGCGTGTGATGGACAGCTGCCAGAACGTAACCGCACTCATCGCGCTTTCATTCGCGTATTGACTCGTGTACGTGATCTGCTGCTGAGTCTGCTGCCAGCAGTGGCCAAGAACCTCGGCAAGCAGAAGCAAAAGGACGAATCAAGCAACATATTCGATCTTTCTTGACATAGAAGAGCCAGATGTAGCTTCTGAAGGAGCTTCGCACGATCGACCCCGATCAGCAGCCCCGCCAGCCACGCCAACGACCCGTCTTGGCCCTTCTGACGAAGAAGACAAAGCCATGGCGATTCTCATGTTTCTGCTAGACTGTCGCGACATTCGTCTGCATATTTAGAGAGTTTGGCGGCGGTACTGCAATGGCGAGATCAGTCTTACTGTCGCCATCGAGGTCACTGACAACGCCTTCGCAATAATCTCGGACATCAGCCAGGACCTTATTGAGTCGTACGATGACCTCGAATGTTTTGACGACATTTCGCGGTTCATGGGCATCAAGCGCTGCGGAGCACACCACGATGTAGCTACATCCACAATCGAGCTGGACTCACGCATGGCCAAAGGCGCCAGGGATGGTAGCAAGCATGAGGGTACCGTTGAGACAAAGATGGATGACAGCGAGCTCTTCTGCGCACTCAGCATCTGTGAGGATTTCCGCCGTCTGACCATGTGGAAGCAATACCCCAAGGCCAAAGTCAACGAGCGGTACTTTTACAAAGGCCATGCTTACGCGAACGTGCTCTACGCCACCGAGCCTGCCATTAGGACTCTGTCGAAGCATGCCATACCTGGATTTCCAAGATTTGACATTCGCGGCTTTATTACTGACTGGTTCACAAGATCGCTTTCACAAATCACTAGCAACGTTGTGAAGATGCCGACTCAAGTCATTCCTCAGTGTCAGATCTACCTTGATGTTATCGATGCCATGGGTCATCAGGCTGAACTTGGCCATACACTCATGCAAGCCTCGATTCATTCAATGTCCAGTTCCCTCGACGCCTTCGCTCAGGCCAGTCGCATCACTACGAATGGCCACAAGGCGTCTGATGGTCTTGCCGAACTATCGACTAGGATGCGCAGCACCGCAGAGGGACAGCTGAGTTCTTTATTCGACAACGCCACCGAGGCCGAAGAGCCATCGGAGCTATACGAGGCATTGCCACTTCTTGCTGGTCATCAGCTACACAAGTTCCAGGTAGAGAACCAGCGCTGTCTCCTAGGCTATGCTAATGGAGATCCTTGGGTCCTCTGCGTTGCGTATCTATACCGAGCTGCCCGGAAAGCCGGCCTGTGTGAAATTCAGTGGAGTGATATGGACACGGTCATGAGCTCGCAAGACGCCCATGGCGCTTATGTCCGAGACGGCGACTGCCTCGAGAGATATGCCAAGCACTTCGACGGGGCTGTTGGAGTACCAGCTTCGGCTTTCGCACGCAAAGGCATCTCACGCCCGCAAGTCCCTTCGGCATCAACTGGCATGCAGAAAATGAAGAAACTGAGGCCAGCCTCTAGTTACATGTCAGTGGCGGATGAAATCGATCAATGGCCAGATCTCGACACATCGATCCGTGCAGACTATTATGCAAAGCTTCACAGGATTGCCAAGGTCATACAGAACGGACCTCAGCACAGAGTGGCTCAAACCGCGCCTGAGCTGCTGGAGTCCCTGGAAAAATGTCTGGCGCGAGATGAAGTCCACCTGCGATTCGATTTGGCCAAATTTCTCACGCAATGTGAGGCGCTCAAGGTGCTGGTCATAGCCCAAGCTCAAAGTGATGCAGCATTCATGTCTGGCAAGAGCGGCTTCTACCTGCATCAAGTCGTCCACGAAGTGCTATGGGTTGCCGCTGCTGCTGATGCAAGAGGCACACTTGCACAATCAATGCTCGCTGAGATAGGCGCGAAGATTTCTGCACTTGCAGACACTAAGCTCTAAAGACTGGCCGAAAAGGCCCGTTTGGGCTCAAGTGGACATATCAAAGATGAAGATAAGCCATGCCATCGCTGGAAGTGGGATGGAGAGCCTCGCGAGGACATGCAGCTCAGCGCGGATGAGCTTGACCACCGAACGAAGTGCGAAGCGATCATTGCCAAGGCAGCGGACATGGGACTCAAGCTCGATAAAGAAGGTCTCCCAAGAGCGGAGATACTGACGAAGATTGAAAGATGGGCTAACGAAGAGCTCAGCAAGCAGGACCTCAAGCGAGTGGTTGGCAAGATCATGTGGGAGCGGAACATGTTTGTCATTCCACTGGTGTACTCCCCTGACGAGTTCTTGATCCAGATGATCTCTGCAGTCTTGCCGAAACGTCTGCAAGACCCGGATGCCGACGTTGTTGCGCTGTTCAATGAGGAGTATCCGCGCATGGAGGCGAGTGGGAACATGTAATGGTATTAAGATACACATCTGTGCTGTGGGTAAGATGCAGCCGCTGCTTCGCGAGACCTCACTGCAAGCCATTCCAGCTTACTTCTTCGTTGAATCGGAACGTGAGCTTAACCGCGTTGTGAATCTCTTCACTGTTTTCATGAGGGGGTTAGGTACACCATATCAGCAGTCAGGACAATTGCACAACACATTCATCAACCGGGTATACATTGTTATCTAGCCCTGTGGTGTTTCCTTTCCTCAGTCATGCATTCGCTGGCTAGGAGTTCTGAGATGATGTGAAAAGGTCAAAGCTGGCCGGCTAGCATCGTTGACGACTGTTTCGAGTACATAGGCTCCGCTGTCCAAGATCAGCCATCTACACAGTGTCTCTCGGAATGAGGGCTAATGCGTATGTACATGGAGAGCACTGTGTGCTCTCACTGCCGTGACGTGATTTGGTATGCAGTGAACTCTATTGATCGAGGAGCAAAGGCGGCGAGCTGATACGCCATTCAGGAAAACACGATTGTCTCGACCTCATGCTCAGCTTGTAGCACTTCGCCGTACATCACTCCTTGAATGAAGCATTCTCCTATCAAGGCGTACCCGTTGTTGTCAGCCTTCGGACGTACGACCATCGGGACGCTACAGCCTAGCACGATGGCGATTCTGTCTCCGACTCTGGCTGCCGCAGGCGTCAACCCCATGCGTCCCCTAACAGTACCTGTCAGTCGACGCCAGGCATTGACATTCACACTCCAGGCGTGTACATCGTGTTCGTCCCGGCTGTAACCATGTTGTAGCCTGTGGGGATCACGTTGCCGTTCACGCTCTCTGTCATCAGCCTCTCGACTGAAAGATGCATGGAGAGCCCGAGCGGTGAATCCTCCTTCCTTACCATGAACAAGCTCATCGAGAGTGTAGCCACATAGATGAAGATGACCGTTGCGCTTTCGCATGTCTCGAAGTGCGAAGCCGTTGGTGCTCACAACGTTATGCATCACGTAATGCCACAATCCTCGACCTCTCAAAGTCTCAAGCGATGACTCTGGCGCTGTACCACCAGCAGGTGTAGTGTCGGCAAGCACGACTTTCCAGAGCGCTTCTCGAGTGGCCTTGAAGTCGCCGTAGACACTTTGTCGGACAATGACACTGTTTTGCGGGTATGCTCTGTCTAACTCTTCAGCATGGAATGAACCAAGTGATGCGATTGTGTCAATAAGCACGCAAGACAGAGCAAGCTGGTTGGAGAGCATGTTCGGACGCGAGGCCAAAGGTCCCCCAGCACTGTACGTGCCCGGGAGATGCATCGTCGGTGGTTGCTTGCACGTCCAGCATATCACCCAACTTGGCACCTTATGGGTACAGTCAGCCCCCACTTTCAATGTCGCCCTGCGCATATGCTCAACAGGCTGCCGCTGCCGAGCCGTAGAAGATGCCGTCTCGTGGAACCGAGTGACGCTGCGGATGGAACCGGCAGGTCGAGATATGAGTCGAAGGCTGTCAAGATCACCTTGTTGCAGAAGCGCCAGCATGAAGCGAGTGTAGACGGTGGCCAGGTCCAGAGTATAATCTGGCACAAGACCGACATCGACTCCGAGACAACCAATGATACCGTATACTCTGTCCTTCTCATCGGTGCAACCAGCCTCTCTAGAAAGAAGTAGTGGCTGCAGTGAGCCGTTCACAACCCTCGGGCGACTGATAGATGCCTGGAGATCTCTGAGTTCTACGACGCGACGCCACATTCGCTCTGTAGAGAGCGCCCGATCCATAGTCATCCGGTCCCGAGCAAGTTCGTACTCTCGGGGAGACATTCGGAGATTTCGTGGAAAAGCATTCGCCATGATATCGTGCCCAAGTCGATCACGGTCAAGATCGATCAGTGCCGCTGCATCGCAGATCTCCGACCACGAAACACAGATACCGCCACAATAGACAGGAGAGCTTGTGCTTGCTAGAGCCACTTCTTGGACGATCCACATTCGTGTCCAGTACGGTCTGGCCATGAGCTCAAATAACGCCTTGAAGGCTGCTTGCTCAAGAAGCCTGATATATCTCGCGTACTTGACGAAAATTGGAAGAACCAGGATCCTCCGAGTCTCGAAATACAGACCTCGAGCAGGATCTTCTCCCGACCTGATTGCGGCTAGAAATCGTATCGTACGCATGGCTAAGTCGCTATATGTGCATGCTTCGCCGAGCCAGCTGACGACTTGCCACGCGCTTGTGTATATGAGCCGCATTCGAGTAACCTGCTCGCTGCGCTCGCGGATGTCGTTTTGGTTGATGCATATTGCATCCACCCACAATTTGAAGCCCTGACGTATTCTGGTAGTTCTTCGAAGCTGGATCAGAGCGCAATACAGGTTTCGGCCCACAGAGAACGACGCTCCATTGAGTGTAATGGCATGCCGCTTATCTTGAGACCCCCAGACATACGACAAAGCTATGTAGTCGCCGAATAGATATCTCGTAGGCGCAGAGTCGTGTTGCTCCACCTGACATCCAGAACGTTTGCGACTGTCACGTTGCGTGTCATTCTTGAGTGTCTCGATGAGAAGCTGCATGCGCTTCCATCGATGGACAGGTCCTTCCTGCTTGAATACGCCATCGTACCCAAGGTCTGCTTCCAGCTCGGGCCAGCGATGGATGGCCCCGGTATCAGAACGATGCTGCGGCGACTGAGCGGTACCAGAGCTATCAGCAAGACCAAAGTGTTCCAGTGTGCACACAATTGGGCTATCGTCCGCTCCATCGATTGTTGGCTGGAGTGTGATCAGCCGAATCTCGTGCTCAGCGAGCGGCGTATAAGAATACGCCATACAGCCAAAGGCTGATGACTACGACTACCACTATTGGCAGTTGTGCTAAGCCATGCTAGGTGCAAGCTGAGTTCCTGCACGCTCTACTAGCATTCCTCAGGTGAACATGCTATCTGACGAAGCAGAGGGAGCCGCTGTCGGACACGCTTTTTGTTACGAAAGTTCTGGCGCACTGACCACGCACCAACCATCTCGATACTGTGTACTCGAGGCTGATGAAGATGGAATATCCCGATCCTGAAATGAAGGTCATGGACTCTGGTAGTCGAAGTTGAGGCCAACCACAACACAATACAACCTAGAGATCATAAATTTATGCCTCAGGCATTAAATTCGCGGCGACCTGCAACGCAAAATCAACCATGGAGCTATTTCTTGCCTTTTCACCGTCTTACTTACAGTCCGTTCCTACGAATCTTGTTCTGACCTCCTCTCTCTCACTGTCGTTGCCATGCGAGACTGAGACCTCTTGTGATTGGTGCTGATGGTATCGGCATCGGTGGTCGCCATGTACGCGTCCTCACGCCCCCACCCAGCGACGCGGCATGTCGTCGTACGAGGCTGTATACGTGCCCTGGGCTGTACAGTATCTCTTATCTGATTTGCATATATCGGCGGAATGTTGCCCAAAAGTAGGTCTTGTCGTAGTGCTACTGATCAGTCAACATGCAGATACTCTCCACCAGCTCGTTGGCCTTGAGCGTCGCACTGGTCAACGCAGGATTACAGTCGACGACACCGGCAACACACAATGCAAACCATATATTCAATGCTGTCCACAGTTCCATGCGCCAATGGGGTTCTTCGTTGCTCCATAATGGCATGTCTGTGTTCATAGCGACTGTTCCCGAGGGCACACAACTATATCACGGCACTAGCGAACCGTATCGTGTCAATGCTACACAGTGGCTGGCGTTCGAGCCAGAGCACGCGCTGGTCTTTGCTCGTGCCCACCATGGACCACCACCTGGTAAAGGAGGTCTACCGAAACCAGGCGACGAGCAAGAAGGCTGGCACCCACCACAAAGCATCGAAGCCCTTCAGGAATATCCTCCCGAACCGCCGCCAAAGCACGAGCTGGAAGCTCGTCATCCACATGAGCCTGCAAATGGTCGACCACTCAGCCATACCAGGGCACAGCGGAAACGTGCCAGTGTTTACTACAAGCAAGAGCCTCTACAGCCGAAGGAGTCGAAAGTCAAGAACGACCAACACGGATACTTGCACACTTACCGTGCAAAGCATGATCTGCGACTGTTGTACCTCGATGGCCAATCAGCAGCAAAGTCGACAAAGGGCACTCTTGACATGCAGGATCTGGTACTGCTTCATGACAACCCGCCTCCGGCTGATGGGCGTCCTCGCCAGCCGCCACATGATCAACCTGGTTCAGCACAAGACCCAAGGAGTAGACGTAGCTCCGATCAGCGTCCGAAGGACAAAAAGCCCCGAACTGGCGGACCCATGAGCGAAGGCTACAGAGCTGATCACTTATGTGCCATGGCGGAGAACGAGTGGACCGGCAAGATCGATGGCTTTTTGCGAATGGAGCTCGGCTTTGAGATTATTTTGTGCTCCTTCGAGCGTGATCTCGACATTGAGCGTATCACTGAAGCAAAAGAGTCTTACCAAAGGCGAGGCCCACCAGGACACGGAGATGGCTCGATCAACTACTATCAAGCAGTGGCCTCTCGCTTCGATAACATTGGAGGCGATCGAGTATCCATCGACTATGAGAACTTCGTAACTCTGTACGCTTTCGACAACGCTGTCTCTTTCGACGAGAATGGCCTTCCTCGAGCGAATAACGATACCAAAGTCCTTCAGCCCGTACAACAAGCAATCAAGGAGATGACCATGCCCAGAAACAGAGCAGGCTCGACCAATTGGCAAGCAATTGCAGACATGGTCATCGCACGCTACTCCGACCGCATCGAGACCCTCGCTGCTGGAAATTTCGCCCATGAAGCGGCTTTCAAGCTAGAAATGGAGAACGCAGTCCGACCATTCATCGACTACGGCAATCGCAACATCACTCTCGAAATCGAACGTTGCGCGACACAGTACTTCCCAGCCCTCCCGCCATCAACAAGCATTGCTGCTCAAGCTGTACTCGATGTGACAACACACACGTGCGCCTCGCTCCTCGATGCTGCTACGGAGAGCTACAGCGAAGCGCTAATGACTGTGAAGTCGCTCAAGACGTGGTTAGGCTGGACGACATTCAAGCGTTGTCGCGGATGCTCGTATAATGAGGTTTGCTTCGTGCCGATCTGGCCCATGGGTGGGCAAGGGGATTACGATGAGCCGAAGTGTGTTTCCAACATGTCGGAGGTGTCGAATGGGTATTGGGGTGATATGGGTGGGCCGCCGCCGCCGCCATCTCGTGGACGCAATTGGATTTGAGAAGATGTGGCGTTCACGGACTTGGTATGCTGCTTTCCAAGGTGACATTGGTCGGCGGACAGCTGGGAAACAGTGCTGCGAAGCCGACCTGTCCTTTTCTTCTTGCAGCTCTACGCACAAATGAGAACTTTCAGGAAATCCGCATGCGATTGCCAGACCGCTTCGACCTTACGCAGCATCGACCGTCCCATTGCGATCGTACCGGTCAGTCGACGCTCGATGATCGCTCCTGCGGTCCTGTTCTTGTCTGCCGATGGTCTCTTCCGAGTCGACTCTATGCTTGTGCTCGTCCTGTCCTTGCACAACATGCCCAGTCTGCACATTTGCCGGCTCTCCCCTGCCATAGAGATACCAGAACGGAACAGCCCCCAGCAGCGCTCCTCCAACAATATTGCCCAATGTTGCTGGTATGATACTCTGATAGATGAACTTGCCAACCGAGAAGTTCACGCCATAAAACATCCCGATCGGGACCATGAAGTAATTCGCTATCGAATGCTGATATCCCGCAATCACGAACGCCCACACCGGAATCCAGATCGTATAGACCTTGGACACAAACTCCACCGAACCCAACGACATGAAAAACGCCATTCGCACCAGAAAATTACAACCCACGCCTCGCAAAAAGTTGACCGACCACTTCACATTCACTCTCCCCTCCGCCTGACTCACAGCATACGCCACCGCTTCATCAGTCTGCAACACATCACTCCACCACGCCAAGAAGCCCGCCAGAAACAACGCGCCAGCGATATTACCCACATACGTCACTACCCAATTCTTGCACAAATCCCACACTGTCGTCTTTCTCTGCAGAGTCGTGTACGGCATGACAAACATATTTGCTCGTGCAGAGTTCCATGTTTGTGAGCGTTACGAGGACAAATCCGAGCGGGAAGAGGAAGCCTCCGATAAGAGTTGCGAGAGCGGGATTGCTAGAGCGGAGGGATGGGGAGCCAGCGACGATGATGAGGTCGATCATGCCGCCGAAAGAGATGAAGAAGCCGCCGAAGAAGGATTTAATAATGTATTCGGGCCAGGTGAGGCGGGATTTGGCGAGACCGGCGGTGGTTATGAGATGCGAGATCTCTTGCGGGGAGAAGCCATTTGTTGAGGAGGACATTCTTGGTCAGAGTCAAGATTTTGTGTTGGCAGTGTAAGTCCGAGAATTGTCTATCCTTCAAGAGAATGCTTGAACTGGTGTTGGTCCAGTAGTAAAGGTAAGCATAGTTGCACTTCCTTCCTACTAACGTCACGTTCGGAGACTGTGATTTGTCGATACGGGCAAAAATCGACTGGGTTTCTCCAGATTTTGATCCTAACTAGAAGGCGCGTCACTAAACATCATGTTTACTATGGGCATTAATCATTACATCACAGCGGAAGTTCTGCGGATGCTTGAGAATTGATTGTTCGAGGAGACTGTGAGGCTGCTGACCGCTAGGGCACGAGCAAGTACAAGATAAGAAAGGAGGAAACTTCCACCGCTATGCTTAATCGACTCCGGTATACTTGCCAATCGCCTTCTGCCTCACCACCTCCGATGGCCTCCTTACACACGTCTGGCACACTTGCTTTGAATTGCTCTGGATGCCCAGCTGCTGCATTGCGCGAAGGACGTGCGCAAGCACAACCGCCCAGTCGCCGGTCTTCTGTGCTGGGGCCGCAAGGATGTTGCGGAACTCCTTCCAGTCGGTCTTCAGATCGTAGTTGGAGTTGACATGGTCGCCGAATTGTGCGTTCAGCTTGGTGAAAGGGAAGCCGCCGACAAATCCGAGCGAAGCAGCATATGCTGGGAACAGTACGTCGAAGACCTGCTTGGTTCGTCTGTTCGAGAGGCCGAGTTCAGTTGCATGCATGCAGATCCAAAGGGTAACAGTGCGGTAGTAGCGTTCTCTGCTGTAGCGTCTACCTGCTCGCCACTGCATGTTCATACGGGCTTTGATCGGCCCAGTGAAGCGTGTGTTCCCGAAGGGTATGGTCGACTGCGCTGGGAGACCTGCAAGGATGTTCTGAGCTGCTGCCCAGGCCGAAGTAACTACATGGCCGTGCGTAGAGGGACAGGGAGGGATTAAGATCGTCGGTGCTGCTTGCAGTAGAGGTGCTGGAATTGGCTGCGGGACAGTAACGGCAGGTGCTGGGATCGCAGGAGCTGGGAAATCGTCCTCGGCCTCGAATTCTGTATCGTCCTCTTCGAACTCGTACTCCGCATCTTCGTCTCCACCCTCATACACTGCATCTTCGTCCTCTCTCTCGCTTTCGTCGTAGTCTCCAAGCTCATCTGTACCGCTCTGGCTATTGATGTCAAGCATAGACTCGCTGAGAGTAGCAACAGGAGAATCAGGACGTCCTGGAAAGGGCATAGAAGAAGCTCCAGATGTCTCGGGTTCTGGAGTGGAATGTGAAGGTCCAAAGATGTCAAGCCTGCCGGGATCGTTCTCGTCCTCAGGAGCGCCGCTGAAATATGAAACGATATCGTTCGATCCTTTCCAGAAGAAGTCTGATGGTCGCCATCCTCCATCACTTGACTCTTCCCCCTCGATCAGGCCCCTCGTCGCGTATTCCTCGCTGACTTCTGTTGGCACGAGATAGATGTCGTCGAGGCGACTATACTCGTCGTAGTTCCTCTTCTTGCTGTTCTGGTTGGTGCAAGACATAGCGGTGGTGCGCTAATGCTATATAGTCTTGTGATATGTTGGATAGGTGTACTGGTAAAGACGTACTGGTGTCGTGATGTGGCGGAGTGGTCGTGGTAGGTGGATGTAATTGTTGAGTATAGAGCGGAAGAGCAGCGCCTTTTTGTGTTGGGCGGCTAGTATTGAAGTGAATGAGCGATCATGCAAGTGAGCACGCGTGAGCTTAAAAGACATGCCAGCTATAGTCATCTGCTGCTTCTGAGCATAGAAAGCCAGGTCAATATAAGCTCGAGAGCTCACTTAAGACCCGTTGTTACATGAAGCTGAGCTCAACGCTACTAGGCAGCCGAGTCAAGTAAGTGAAAGTGCTGCATTGCCGTTTAGAACAGCTTTGCCGTGAGCGCTGAAATTCACTTGAGAAGCGTCTGCTTATGCAACTAAGCGAGCTTGTGCAGGCAGTCATTGAAAGTCACCAGGGTCGTTCTCCAGTCCTGACGAGACATGTGATGCAGCCGTGGGGACCAGGCAGTGGAAAGGAGATGAAATGATGAGTGGATCTGTGGTATCGCTGGTGCCAGAATCGCTGCACGAATCTATATCAATGTATCTCCATGCAAGCAAACAGACGAGAGAAAGGCTCTTTATGCGGCACACCTTCTCCGTTGATCCAGCGAGTCTATGGCTAGGCAGGATCGAAGGCCAAAGCAATGCTGCGAGTATGCACAAAGCCAGCTTTTTCAAAAGCTCATCTTGACGCTCTCCGTTTCGACATGCCATGAGAAGGCCGTCAAGAGCGCAGACATGAAAAAATCGATAGACCAAAAGTTTAGATATAGGTCTGCAAAGTGTCAGCGCTAGTTAGCCCATCACAACTCTTCCCATGTCATCCTCTCCAGTCGAATTCTCCACTGCAAAGCTGTCAAGTGTGCGGACACAGACAGTTGTCAGCAGGACCCAGCCAGAGACGAGCCGTTGAGATGCCTCAACAATAGCTTATCTCAAACTGCTCAGTTTCGAAATGCTACGACAAAGCTGCCAGAGGCACAGCTGCTGATAGATTTCCAGAACGAATTATCCAAAGATGAGTCCGCGAGGTCAGTCAACAGTAGGCTTGTTCTAACCCTTCTCCGTTCTGATACCCGCCAACAGAGCTGCCCGAAGCGCAGACACTGATAATTGACGAGCGGAACCAGCCAGAGAGAGATTCGCGAGGAGCTTCAACAGAAGCTCGTCTTCATCTTCTCCACATTGAAATCCCGGAACCAAGCTGCTAGAGCACAGATATTCCAGCGTACCGTATCTTACTTCCTCCGTCACCATTTGTGCTCTGTGAACTATTGATGCAGTAGGGAAGACTGCAAGAGTGTAGATGTTGTAGGGCTGTAAGTAATGGCATCAAATGAAAACATGTCATCTGACTGCCGCCCTCCTATTGGCTCAGTTCCTCTTGGCGCGCCCCACAGCATGTTTGTAAACATGCTGTGGGTCCCCGTGAGCCAATCAGCGCTATCGTGTCCTCGAGCTACAGGCAGAAATCAGATATCCGTCAGTGCACAGTCTCCAGACCCTCAGACTCGATACCCTACGACAGAGCTGCTGAGAGAAGAGACAGCGACAGATCACTGGACCGAAAACATCAGAGATAAGTCTTCGAAATGCTTCAACGGTAGCTCATCTCATGCCTCTCTGTCCCGGTGTTCCACGACACGGCTGCGCGTTGTAGAGATACTGATAGATTGCTAGGGCTCAAAAACCAGAGAAGAGTCTGTGAGCTTCATTAGCAGTAGCTCATGTCAGACCTCTCCGTCCTAGTGGTCCACGAGAGAGCTGCTGAGAGCGCAAACCTTGATCAATTGTCTGATAGAACAAGTCGGAGATAAGTCTGCGGAGTGCTTCTTGTTAGGAGCGCTGTATCTCTCCGTCCGTATACTACACGACAAGGCCGCTAGGGGCAGAGACACTGATTGGATGTCAGGCCTCGACGGGCGGATAAGAGTTTGTGAAGTGCTTGAACAGTAGCTCGTTCAATGCTTTCGATGAGGGAGGCCCATAGTCAACCTGCCAAGAGCGTAGGCACTAGTAGATTTGTAGACCTGCCAGGCCCATATCTGGCCTGTCAGGAACTTCCACAGTGGTTCTCAATTCCGGTATTCCGCGGAATCGTAGATGGACCTAGAAGCACGCTCCTTGTCGCCTAGAAGCAGCCGTTGACAGATTCATGTTTACACAGCAGCTGAACCTTGATATGCCATACCTGATCAACTCCAGCTCCTCTCCAATCTAAGATGTCGCAGAGCGCTCCCGAATGCGCAGTTCCTGATAGAACGCGCAGTCCTGTGC
Source organism: Septoria linicola (assembly GCA_024114885.1). Classification (NCBI taxonomy): domain Eukaryota; kingdom Fungi; phylum Ascomycota; class Dothideomycetes; order Mycosphaerellales; family Mycosphaerellaceae; genus Septoria; species Septoria linicola. The sequence goes on along the minus strand of CP099426.1, from coordinate 2,061,074 downwards.
TCGGAAACCGTCGTCGAGCGCTTCTTCCATTGAGTGGATGATGTAGCTGTGAACATCGCCAGGGTTCTTTCTGCTCATCAACGCACGGGAAATCCACTCTTTCTGCAAGTTCATCTCTTCGGAAAACATACAGCGTCGACATATCAGATCGTCCTTCGATAGCGCTCAATCCTTCCTCGGTACCCAATCCTTCCAAGCAGGATTCCTCGCCTGCACATAGTCTTTACTCTGAATCGACCTCCTAATCCCCACAAACCCAGCCATCGGCCATGTCTCAAGCAGTTTCTGCGTCCACGTCTTGTTCTGCTTCGCTTTCCTCTCAGCCCCGACATCGACATGTACCTTCTCCCACGCAGTTGGCAAAGTCGTAGCCGAGTACTTCTTTCTCAGATCCTCGTACCACGATCTGTCGAAGTCTTTCCAGAAGTCGGATTCGTTGAAGTATGTCTGTGCGTATAGCCATTTCATGCCACGTAGTTCTTGTAGTGTGGCTTCGATGTCTCGATTTGCTTGCACGAAGCCTTCGTGTGAAGGTGGCGCTTTGCCCCAGAGACCGATGTTGAGCATGGGTTTGAGGGTCTTGCCGTCTGCTTGGTGTTCGTTGTAGTGAGGGTGCATAGTCGGCGCAGGACTCTGCTTGAGTGGACATAGCCACAGCGGCCAGATCTTCAGCTTCTCGTCCATGCGACTAACGAACTCTGCGGCGTTCTCGTATGGTAGCGCAAGATCTTGGATGATCATCTGCTCTGATCGGCCACTGGAGTGGAGAGCGTTGTAGAGCATACGAGTGTGCAGGAAATCATCGAGCCATCTCCGCGACCAGTTTGCAAAAGGAAATTTGAAGTAGTCGAATGCGCCTTCACCGACCCAGAAGCCTCCGCGATCGTAGCGGAAGAGATAGTCGGGAAGAGGAATGGCATCTGATGTTGGCGTGGAGTGCTTTGCGATGCGGTCCTTGACGTAGAGATAGAACCAAGGGTCCTTGGGATCGCTGAAGCGCTGTACCGGAGCTCCTTGCGATGGCGTGTCGGTCATGCGTCCAGTCACGATGGCACCACTGGTCTGAGAGTACATGATGCCATCGATGTAGTCAAACTCGTCAGGTCGTGATGTGAAGTCAAGTAGCTTCGATGTGGCCTCTCCCATGCTCGTTACTGGATGATAAGTAGCTTCGACATATTTTGAGGCCTTGATCAGCTGCAGCTCCACCATCGTGGTCACGCCAAAGGTGCCGACAGCTCCTGCTGCACCGCGAAACAGCTCTGCATTTTCGGTCTCTGACGCTGTAATAAGCTCTCCAGTGGCGAGAACCATTTCGACTTTGTTAAGCGTCCGATCGAAGAAGCCGTGCTTGAAGGAGGAGCTTTCGCCAGCAGTGCCTGAATAGCCACCTCCGACTGTAATGCCCTGGTCTCATATCAGTTCTTGTCCTCGTTCCCGATTGTAGTTTAGCTCACAGGAAACTCCATGGCGACAGGCGGTACGAGACCGTACTTCAAAGTCTCTTCTACCAGCCTATCCATCGGCACATTAGGCTCAACCAAAGCAGTCCGCCGTTCTGTATCAACTGAAACCACATGGTTCAATCTGCTTGTGTCTACGACTGTCTTCGGGTCCCTCCCCATAGCTGACTTGCGGGTACTGTTCGTCGACCCATGGTATATGCGAAACTTTTCTTTGCGCTCGTAGAAGCCTCGGACGCGCTTTGATATCTCATCAACCTGCTTTTGATGTTCTTCGATCGTAGTCGGTGCAGTGCCGCCTCTTGTCAGCAGATGGCGCCGCTGGATCCGATTCGGGGGTGCTAGATTCCTTCTCGTGGTCTGCTTGTCTATACTACTGCTATGCCATCGCCCAGAATAAACAGACAGACTGCGAGAGGCAGATAAGAAAGCGGCAGTTCGAGATACTTGGCCTGCTCGGCTGGCTTTGTTCAAGCACGAGAAGCAGATGAAGCTAGAGGTCAGCAATTCAGCCCTTCCAAATGGTCTCTTCAACGCCATCCTGCCAGAAATCGGGATGTGGTGTTGATACACCAGTTGTCGTTGACGCGTCTTGGAGTCGACGTCTGCTGCTCGGCCCGGGGCCGGACTCGCTCACATAGAAGGCTTGGCGTCTTTGCTTCTGCTTGAACAACCACTACGTAGTCTACACTCTACACACGGGTGGTAGCTTAGCTGTCAGGCAGAAGCGCTCAGCCAGATCAGCGTGTAACGCTTGATGCTGCGCCATCCTGCGCTGTGCAGCAACATTTTGCAACTTGTACCATGAACACAAAGTCGCACTCCGAAGCATGTTGGGTATCCGTCTAGCAATAGCTGCAAGCACCTCTGCTGCAATAGTGCTACTTTTGCTCACTTCAGTCCTTACGTCGACTAATATCCCAGGCGGCACTGGCTTGAGGCACTGCGACGACACTCATGATCCGCTGAGAAACGGAACAGACCTGTTTGCGTTGAATCGCAATCTCTTCACTCCTGGTACCCCACGCGTGTAAATCAGGTCTTGTTCTTCGCAGCAGATCATATTGCTGATGTAGATTTTACTCATAGTGGGCACAACTTGTCCATTTATCCATCTGGTCGCTTTCGAGAAGACATATCTGCAAATGCCACCATATGGTTCTTCATAAATGCTGCCGAAGCAGACTTCCTCTACGGAAGCCTGCACTTCTGTAATGTTACTACTGTTATACAGACAATCGACGGCATCAGTGATTGTGTGTGCCCGCCTGTCCGTGGAGCTGGATATATGATTGCGCAGATGGCCATTCCAGATTACATGCCAGAGGTATGCTCATCTAATATTGCTAGGTCTTTCTTCTGCATCTAGAACTAATTGCTACGCGTGAATCGTAGGGAACGTGGAACGTTCATATCGATGTCCGCAATGGAACTAATGGAGATGCCGCAAGCTTGTTCTGCGTCGATGGTGATGTCCAAGTACAACAAGGATCTACTACGGTGGCGCAGCGATCTTGGAGTACACTATTTACCGGCCTTGAATGGCTTTGGCGGCGAGACCTGTGAAGCTTTAGTGAGCAAAGATCATCGAAGACTCCCTCTCGCTGTTTTTCTGCCGAACAGACCGGTCTTCACCTCGACTGCGCAACACACATACCAGAAGCAGATTGCAAGGCGCATTCGCAAATCATGCACGAGCGTAACATGTCGGTACCGGCACAATAAAGTGCAAAAGTACAGACCTTCTGACGACGCATTATCCAAATACGAACGCGAGCTGAACTCTCGCCAAGGCAGTGCAGCAGCGCGCAACTACATCTCTGAAGGATTTCTTGACCCGCACCGATCATTTGACCGACTAAGTTCAGGGATGGTGGCATTGACCAATCGCATTCACTTGCGTAGAGATCGACAGGTACTTGGCTTAAATGACAGCACAGCCTTACCATTGTCACGAGCTCTTCGCGTAGATTGACCACACCGGAAATGTCGCATTCGCGGTGCTGGTATATGTCATGGGCTGAGGACGTGATGGCCGTTGAGCTTGGTCTCAGCTTATATCAAGCACTGACTTGGGCATAGCATTTCTCCTCACTTTGACCTCCAGCAGTATATACCACAATCATGTCAAGCACATCTGAAGACTGGTCACTGTACCCTTACCACCCCAATCAAGCGGCTCCCGTCGTCTTTGCAGTCCTCCTCACTGGCCTCGGCTGCTACCAAATCTACCAATCCTTCTTCCGATACAGATGGAAGAAATTCGGTGCAACTATGATATGGGCGACAAGTGTATGGGTCGCAGGCTTCATCGCACGCAGCATATCTGTTCGTGAAGTCCAGAACATCGGCCTCTTCATCGCACAGTGCGCATCACTTTCAACATCCTTTCCTTCTCACGCTAACTCTGATTCACAGATACGTCCTCGTCCTCATGGGCCCACCCCTCTACTCCGCAGCAGAATACTTCATCCTCGGACGCCTGCTCTCCTACCTCCCATACTACACTCCCATCCACCCCGGCCGCGTGTTTAGCACATTCATCTTCCTCTCCGCAGTCGTCGAGACGCTCACTGGCTCCGGCGCAGGCAACAGCGCTGGCACAGGACGAACAGAAGCACAACGCAATACAGGCCTCAATCTCCTCAAAGCAGCGCTGATACTGCAGTGCTTCGTAGAAGTTACATTCATGTCTCTCGTGGCGACACTGGAATACAGAGCAAGGAAAGGCGGTCATTTCCCAGCTCATGTTCGCAAGATCTGTTACATCTTGTACATCACGAGCTTCATGATTCTGGTTCGATGTATTGTCCGAACAATCGAAGGCTTCGAAGCGGCATCTTGCGGTCCAGATCGACAGGATCCATACTGTGGACCTGTATCAAGAAATGAGTGGTTCTTGTGGGTATTTGAGATTGCGAACATCACGCTCTTTGTGATAGTACTGGCGATCTTTCATCCGGGAAGGTATTTGCCTGGAAGCAGTAAAGTCTTCTTGGATCCGGTTGATGGGAAGACGGAGAGGTTGGGGCCGGGCTTTTCGAAGGCTGATAAAAGGCCGTTCTTGGTCACGGTCGTGGATCCATTCAATTTTCATGGTATTTTGTCGGGGAAGGGGATGGTGATGGATAAGTTTTGGGAGGAGCATCAGCCGATTTATGAAGGAGCACAAGCGGAGAGGACGGCAGCGGCGAGTATCGAGTCAACAGCTGTACGAAGCGCAGAGAAAGCATGATGCACCAACGCCGTTGCCGAATGTTGGAGGCGAGTTATTTGTACCGTGGTAGAACGCAACTCTAGCTGCCGCTTACGTCCCCAGTGTCCCTTTCATAGCCAAGCTTCGCAGCAGTTCACTCACTAAGACCCGGCTTGTTCAATGCTTCAACCACATTGTGTCCTGGACATTACGATACCACGGGTTGACGACGTATCTGGGACCCTTGCCAACCATGTATCGTAGCCACACTGGCTCACCCTGCGAGTCCCCGTCGTCGAAATCTAGAGATTCGATGGCATCATTCTTGAGACTCGCAATAGCGGACAAGATCGCGACGGCATATTCTGGATTGCTTGTGGTTCTTGGCACGGAGTTCCATTGCAGACCGCCATCGAGAACAGTGGCTTCTGCAAAAGCTTCGGCGACACATTTTCTCGGCGGCGTGTCCAGCAGTGTGGCTTGAAATAGTTGGCAGTAGGAGCTGTCGACATCTTCACCAGCTGAGAAGAATGGCAGGATATAGATGCTCCACATAACCTGGTCCTGGAAGGATCTCATGATGTACTACAGAGGGGTCAGCTTATGGCGTAGACGAGGTTGATCGAAGCTGTGAAGGAGTCACCTTATCTCCAAGATACCACGCCTTGCACAGGTTGACAAGAGGTTGACAACCCCCCACCTGCGGGACCTCGCGCTTCAAGATCCAAGCCAACAGGATCTTCCATGCTCCGAGATCGTCCTCTGGAAATCGGACCACGCCGGTCTTCGCCTCCTCGAACGTGTCGTTGGTGAGTAGATTGGTGAAGTAGTCAGCAGCGCCGCATAAAAGCGACTGTTGCATGTAGATCGGCTCAGGCTCAGAACCGATGAAGACGGTAATCAGCCGGCCCTTCTTGAGCGAGCTTGGAGTTACTTAGCGCTGCCTTGTGTGCGGTGGTACGAAGGTGCTGTGCTTACAGGAATAGCTCATCCTCGGCGCCGTTGCCTGCCACCGAGTGCGACATTGTCGAGAATCCTTTGTTGAGGTTATGTTGTCTGGCGGAGATGGGAAGGTGGAAGAAGAGCTGTAGACGCGCGCTTGCAGCAGGTGCCGCTTACATGCAGCTAGCCACTAGCGCATGCACGAATTTCGTGACTTCACTTTTCGCTTTGCGAATCCTGAATCTCACTTCAGTATGCTGGAAGTTTATCTTGCTACGACTCCTTTGTACATCACTACATACCAACATCCTTGCTCATCAATCTTCACCCTCAACGAACCGCAATCCCAGTCTTCCTCTCCGCCCCCAACCCCTTCGCAGTCGTCTCACCCTCCAACCTCCCCCAAGTCATACTCCTCAAACACGAAGTCGCAGGCGGATACTCATTATAAAACAACCCCGTCATCTCTCCCGCGCCCCACAGACCCGGAATGGGCACATCCGCAGTCGACAACACCCTTCCCTCCAAATCAGTCTTCACGCCTCCATACGTAAACGTCAAATTCGCTGTCATGGGGTAGCCGTAAAAAGGTCGGTTCTCGATCTTCGCAGCCCAATTCGTCTTATCGACTTTCAAACCATTGGTCCGTTTGCCGTCGAGTTTCATGAGGTCGAAGGGTTTATCGTTGACAGCGGCGTTATGTTCGTCGACGGTTTTCTTGAGAGCTTGCGGGTCGAGATGGAGTTTTTGCGCGAGTTCTTCAATGGTGTCGGCTTTTTCTGGTGGTATATCGGTGGTCTCGTAGACCCAGCTACCTTTGAAGCGTTGCATGATGGGCTCGTCGGTGATGAAGTGGCAGGATTGGTTGTGGTCTTTCCAGCAGTGGAGAGCGATCATTTCGAAGGTGGCGAAGAGGTGGCGTTGGCCTTCGTCGTAGAAGCGTTCGCAATTGTCGTTTACGACGATGCCGTAGTTGTGGCCTGCGTATACTGTTAGCGATGACTCGCGTTTGTCTGGACATGGCTACTCACCCCAGATGACCGCATCGGGCTTCTTGGCACGCGTGTCGACAAGCTCACAGTGCATGCCATCGAAGGAGCCAGCCGTGCCGGCACCCACTTCAAGTGCCATGCGAAGCCCGGCGCCTTTGTTGTATCTGATACCTGGCGCAATGAGTGGCAGCTTATGGGTGTCTCGACCGATGTAGCGCGCCAGCATCTCTTGATTGCCCTCAAAGCCGCCGCAGGCAAGAACAACGTCAGGTGCAAGGAGGTCATGCAACAGACCATCATTCTTCCTGACCTTCAAGCCACGAATCCTGCCTTGGTCAGCTTGTAGCGGCTTGATTGCTTCTGTCTCCCAGTGGATGTCCGCGTTCGGGTATGATTTGATGAGCTCCATCATCTTTGTGATTATTGCCACGCCGCCGCCATCGGGGAAGACGAAATGCTGATCTGTGTCGAACTCGAGCAGGACATTCGGCTCATCGTGGTGGACGAACTTGACTCCGCGCTCTTCACAGAATCGTGCAGTGATGGGCGCTTCTTGTCGCAGCTTCTCGCAATAGTCTTCATCGGCCACGCCATTGCTTACACGTCTCATCTCCTTGACCCAATCTTTGTCTATGAAGAAGGTCAGATTTGGACTCGTACGCTGTGACATGTGTCTTACCAAAGTCAAGATTCTTGTCAAGTCTGAGGTAGGCCATGGTCTAGACATTGAGAGGTCAGTAAGCAGTTCGTGCATGGCTGTTTCGTAGCACATGCTTACCCATCGAGACGCACCACAACGCTCGCCGTCTTTGCCGACTTCAACGAATGCAACTCGTCCCTGCTTACCTTCCTTCTTGCAAGTTTCCAGGAAGCTCAGTGTTGCGAAAGATCCAGCGAATCCTGAACCCACAACGATCAAGTTGTATCCCTTGAAGCTGGCCATGTTGGTGATACACTTGTATTGTTCTCGAAGTACCGTACCTTATGAAAGCACAAGTATGCCTCGACTGCTCCAAAGGAAATCTCCAATATTATAACAGCACGCGTGAGGAGTAAGCTCAGGTCGTGAAGCTCGCTCAAGCTGCCCTGAGTACTCACTCAAGCGGGGTTCGCAGCATGAGGAGACGAAGTCTGCAGATCTGCCTGCTGTTCTTACATCTCGACCCCGTTTGAGGGCTTCGCTTGGTCGTCAAACCAGGTCATTCGTCTCGAGGACATGCATGGCCATCTCATATGAGAGCTTCTTCTCTAACAATGACCGCGAATCGAATGCTGCGGGGTTGCAATTGTTACATGGGATGACTTGCTTCTTTCCGATGACATGGAACGACGAGGGCTGCTGCGACGGGGATAAGACTTCTTGATCATCGGAACAGCCTGCAATGCTTGTTCGAGGTAGTGATTGACCCGAGGTCACTAAGTGCTCTTTCCAGGAATGCGAGTCTTGGGCGGGCAGATATTGAAGCAGCATTCCATCTTGTAATGTCCAGCCTCATCTTGATGAAGCAACAAGCGCGTGTACTGACACGGAGGCGAACGACAGCTCCGGTACACGTTCGTGTGTTCCCGTTGTAAGGAGAAAGCGAGTTGTGAAGAGGCGAGTAGAACTAACTTAGTTCTATGGCAGAAGCGGAAGCGGAAGCTTCCCGCAGAGACGGGCTGGAGTCCGCTCGAACTTTGGCACGACTTCAACGCGCGACCAGAACAGCATCTTCGTCGCATTTCTGTACATTCGCGTCCAGCAGATACGACTTCACCGAGTCCAGGTCGATACTCACACATAGCCCGGGTCGCCACATCCGCACATCCCGGCACCTCCGAACCATATTCGCCGGATACTGCAGCATCGCCACTGTACGAACATTTGCAAACGACGAGAAAGTAGAGCAGTCCGGCTCTTGAGACGAGACCAAGGAGCATAAACTGTCTCGACTGCGCGTGGCAGCTCCGGAAGCATTCCTGTAGAACTTGGAGCCGCGCGCCGGCCGGCGCATCGCTCACAATGAGCGATCTCGACAAGGCGATAGCACAGTTGCGCGCATGTCGGCCCATACCAGAAACACAAGTGCGCGAGTTGTGCTACAAGGCGCGTGAGCTTCTCATAGAAGAGGGCAACGTGGTCAGCGTGGATGCGCCGGTGACGGTATGTCGCGGAGTCGCAGACTGTGGCGAGTGAGGCGCTGACCAGACATGGCAGATATGCGGTGACATTCATGGTCAGTTTCACGACCTGATGGAACTTTTTCGCGTGGGTGGCGATGTACCAGACACCAACTATCTTTTCATGGGCGACTTTGTCGACCGAGGCTTCTACTCACTGGAGTCTTTCTTACTTTTGCTGTGCTTGAAAGTGCGGTACCCGGACCGCATCACCCTCATTCGCGGCAATCACGAATCACGACAAATTACGACAGTCTACGGTTTCTACGACGAGTGCTTACGAAAATACGGCAGCGCTAATGTCTGGCGGTACTGCTGTGAGGTCTTTGATTACCTGGCACTTGGTGCGCTGGTTCTGGGCGCCGCTGGAGATATTGACCCTACCGATGCGCCGTTTGCAGACCCGTCAGGCACGCATCCGGAGCACGAGGATGTGGAAATAGAGATTCTGAACTCCCAAGGACAGATCATGAATCGATACGCTCGCTCTCGGCCATCATTATCCCAGGACAACTCAACACTCTCGAACCCACCCTCATCGCCGTCACAGACACAAGACCAAACGCCGTCATCTCGAACTGGCCCACCAGGGACTGGAGCATCGGGCGCGAGTAGAGGCAGCGCGCGCAACCAAGGTGGCGCTGTTCTCTGTGTGCACGGCGGTCTCAGTCCGCTCATAGACAGCATCGACAAGATTCGACTCCTCGACCGGAAGCAGGAAGTGCCCCACGAAGGTGCGATGTGTGACCTGCTGTGGTCCGACCCGGACGAGATCGATGGCTGGGGATTGTCACCGCGTGGTGCAGGGTTCTTGTTCGGCTCTGACATTGTCAAATGCTTCAATCACAAGAATGACCTCAGCCTGATCTGCAGAGCGCATCAACTTGTCATGGAAGGCTTCAAGGAAATGTTTGACAGTACGATAGTGACTGTGTGGTCTGCACCAAACTACTGCTACAGGTGTGGCAATGTGGCAGCGATCCTGGAGCTGAGTGAGGATGGAGCAAACGGCGGGTATGCGCCGAGAAGTAATGGCGACGCGCATAGATCCAATGGTGTCCTTGCTGAACGCGAGGGCAACTTGCCGGCACCTGGCCGAAGATATCGTGTGTTCGATGCTGCACCACAGGACAGCAGAGGAATGCCTGCGAAGAAGCCGGTCGCAGACTACTTCTTGTAAGCAGGAACGGCCAAGGATGGCGCACATTGGACAGAAGCGTTACAGATACCCGTGTGTACTTTTGTAAAGTTCGACGCTGCTGACAGACAGTAGACAACGAAGCATATTCTCGTGTCCCCATGCGCCATCATGTCGTCAATTACTCACAAGGCTGCATACGCACAGCCGAGCACCAAGGTGTCGCATAGGGTTTTACCTTCCATGCATAGCAAGTATTACCGCAGAGACAGCGCAAGCCGCTAAGCTCTGCAGACCTGCAAGCTGCATTGCGACAAGCGACAAACGTGTCAATGGAAAACCAAACTGCCACGGCACAAACAAATCGATCGAGGTGCCTGTTGGCATGCATGACCTGATGGCTGCTGCTTCTTCCTGCAACTCGCAACCTGCTACACATACACCAACACATACACCTCTCTCGCCTATTTCCACTTTCTTGGTGACATCACTGCTTCGCAGCCTCTCGCATCCAGGAAGTAGCTTTCACGTGTCGCTACCGACCACACCTGGTCGCAGACTGGGCTACAGCTAGCATGTGACAGTCGTAAGAGGTGAATGAGCATAGCCACAACCTTGCCATTCCCCTTTGCAGGTGAACGAGCACGACAATGGTCATCCGCTGCCCGACAATAGGCTCACCCCACCGCGCTCTGCGCCACATGTGAGCTCAGGGCTGGTGAATGGGCATCGTTGCCTGTTCGCCATGGCCCTCTGCAGGTGAATGAGCACTACAATAGCCTGCCCGCGACCGTTCGCCGCCCGACAATAGGCTCACCCCACCGCGCTCTGCGCCACATGTGAGCGCAAGGCTGGTGAATGGGCATCGTTGCCTGTTCGCCATTCCCCTTTGCATGTGACAGGCGGGTACACAAAAAGACTTCTTTCGGCTTGAGATTTCTTCTTCTTCTTTATACACAACAACCACGACACCAACAATATCGACACAACACAATCAACTCATTTCGCCTGTCACATCGTCAACACCATCTTCATCACCGCCACGATGAACTACCAAGACTACGTCGGCTGCGATCATGTTCCATTTGCCGAAAACTTGAACAAGCAGATACAGCATCAATTCAAGCGCCTCGCGTATGTTAACAGGGTCGAGCAGGAGCACATTGACGATCTCGCAGAACTGGAGAGGCAGCTTAATGTTGCGAGGAGGATATACGCAGGCTGGAGAGTCGCTGTCCTAGAACAGGAGGACGAAGCCCCTGCTGGAGAGGTGGACAAGGACGAGTTCGAGGACTTCGAGGAGGAAGTCAGACTGGCCGGATCTGCCGTCGAGCGGCTCAAGGCATTTCTGGAAAGACTGATCGTGGAGTTAGAGGACGAAGCGATAGAGTATGAAGGTGAGGAGGGGCTAGGCGGAGAGGATGAATTCGGGGATGAGGACGAAGAGATCGAGGACGAGGAAGCAGTTGAGTATGAAGAGCACTACTCCGCTGATACCAGCCCTCAATCCGAATTTGGTTCGAAGGCCCCGCAGAAAACGATCAAAGCCAGCCTGGCCACTCCAGCGCATCCCTTCTTCGGTGGAAAGGGACCTGTTGCAGTTACAGACCTCTTCCGGAATGCAGAATTGGACCTCATCAGCGAAGACGAAAGCTTGGTTCAGGAGGAAGCGGACATTGATGGGCCAGCCGTCCCTTCGCCTTTATCCTCCCGTCGACAGTTCGGGAGCAAAGGTCCAGTCATGGCTACAGAGGTGGACACTGAGGTTGAAGAGGATCTGTTTGGGAGCGGCGAGCAAGACCTGGAGAGCAACGAGCAAGATCTGGAGAGCGACGAGCAAGACCTGGACAGAGAGATCAAAAAGGACTCCAACGCCAAAGAGATCAGTGAAATGATCCTCGGCATAATGGAAGAAGACTCGGCCTCTCCTGTAAATCAGACTTTGACAATCGACAACACAACACCAACAGAAAGTGCCCAGACTCACAACAAGAAGCGGTCATTCGATTCTGCCTTTCACATCGACGGAAGTGAACCAAAAAGGCCTTCACAGAAGCAACGGACCGAGTCCCATCTACACACTCCTTCCGATATTCCCGGAACTGGCAGAATTTGCTTCGAAGTGAACATCAAAGCTACGATGCAATTCAGTCTGGAGGAGAGCCAAGTAGAGGACGAGGCGCCGGGCAGATGGCGAAACGAGGCCGGGCTTAGAGAGCCTGAAGTCAAAGGAGAGACGAATGGAGGAAAGAGAGACTCTGCAAGCACTAAGAAAGATCTGTCGGGGAATGAGGGAGGTGCGGATATCGAGAAAGGAGAAAAGGAGAGCAATGAGGAGGAAACGGAGGACAGCGATAACCTGAACGCCTCGGAACAAGCCACACAAACACAAGATGCTACTGTTGCTCCTCCTCAACAGGTCCAGGCTATACCAGGCCAGGTTCAGCTTCCCCCAGCAGCACCAGACCCCGCCTCAACGGCCCCTCAGTTCGTCCCGAATCCGACCCAGCCTCCACTCTCAGCAGCAATTCCGATCCCAGCAGCACCACAAACCAAATTCATCAGACTGGAGGTAGACACTACGCCATACCATGGCCTCCAGCCCATCCCGCAAGCAATTTGGACCCTCCAAGCTCTCGTCAAGGCCTGCCCACTGGACGAAGATGGGCTGCCCATCTCTTCCAGCCTCGGGAAACTCCCAGCGACCTTCACGATCCCGGGCACGGCTACACAAATGACACACTTTGCTCCCGTCGGAGTCCTCAGAGTCGGAAAGCGTCAATCTCCACTATGGGAATTCTGGATGGATTCGAGCCTCTTCACTGAGGATGAGTGGTTGCGGCTGAATGAGAAGAGGGGTCAAGCGATCAAGACCCAGTACAGAGAGTTGCCGAGTAGGGCGTATGGGAGGCTGGTGCCAGCGAGAGCTTAGGAGAGCGAAGTGGAGCAGGTAGCGAGTGGCAAGGAGGAGAGAGACAGAGTTGAGGGGAAGAGAGATGGGGGGGGGGGGGGGGGGGGGGGGATAAGGAGGAGAGAGAGGCGAGCAGTGGAGTAGAGAGGGCAGGAAGTGGAGTGAGTGAAGGAGATCGACGATCGAGATTGTAAAGATGCTCGAGCACTACCAAATCGCCTCCTACATGCTATGACTACTAATAAATAACTAAGTCTTTTCGAGATTTCTAACTCCCTCCTCTATTCCCCTTCTTACTCCTCCGCCAACCCACTTCACAGTCTAAGCTTTCGAATATCCTCCCTTACAAGCCTATAACCCGGCTCCTATAACTGCCTCTAAGACTCTAGTATCTCCCTTACCCCTTTACTATAAAACACAAGACATAACTACCTAGATAAAGAATAAATAGGCCCTCGACCTAGAACAACTCCTTCTTTATTTCATTATATAGTAGTAAGGCAAAGGCCTACCTACATGCCGTGCTTAGCAGTTTTAGTATAAAAGCAAGGTAGTAGCTCGTTTCTAAGATAGTAATGTTCACTCTACTTGATCAATTCAATGTCCTACGGTCCTAGTATAGGCTCTTAGTCTTAGGACTACTATTTTGAGCTCGTTACTATTAGTTAATCAACGTATTACAAGACTATTACTCTCTGAATAGGTCTTGTTCTATAGCGACCGCTCTTATACCTACCTAGAGAGTTAGTGTTAGGGTAGTTATTATCTATTAATAGAGCTAAAGGTAGAGCTATCTCTTCTCTCTTATACTAGGACTAGAAGCGTAGAGGGCAAATAGTAGCCTTAAAGCGAGAACTAACGCACTATAAACATTAATAAGAGGCCTAAAAGAAGCCTACGTAAGAGGCGACTTAAAGGGCTATAATAATATAGAAGCCTCTAGAATATAGATATCGCTCTAACCCGGAAAAGTTATAAACCTCTAGTACCTCTTAGTATAGATCTATTCGGTAATTACTATATAGATAGTAAGGCGACTTACTATATCGGAGATTTACTTAGAGTCTCTATACCTATAATAGTCTTCGATTAGACCCTAGTTTAGCGTAAAAACGTCCTCGTTCGGATAGCGTAGAGGCTATAGGATAGGCCGGACCTATCTAGGCAATCTCGTATCCTCTAGTATATAGATCGCTTAGAATAAGCCCTAGTACGGCGTTAGACGCTAATCGTTTAGCTAAGAGCACTAATTACGTCCAAGGCCCCGGACCCGGTATATAGTATAGGCTAACGTAATATTATACTACTATAGTTACTTAGCGAATTACCCGAATAAGTAAGACGGACGCGCCTAGCTATAAACGGTCGAACTATACAACACGACATGCCTTCGCTTATTAGGCATAATTAATATAGCCTCGGTATTATAAGAAAAGTATAACGTTTACCTTCGGACAGCTAATAAAATTTAGACTCTTGTTTTTTCTAGTTATCGTTTTAAACGATAACTATATTTTATTTAAAAACCTAATTAAGGAGAGTATAACATACTCTTAGAATACCTTCGAACGAGCTCTATAAGTAAATTAGTATCTACTAGCCGGCCTGAAATACTAGAGAGTAGCTTATCTAACTAGCTTAATAAGCAAATTCGAAGATTACTAGTAAAACTACTACCTACTTTTACTTTATTCCCTCTACTAGACAACGACATGTCTATAGAAGCGGAGGACTAAGAAGGTACTAACCTTAACCCTAATACCGATCTCTTTTAAAGACCGAACTTAAGAGGTAGACTATCTATAGCGTAGTTCTAGCTACTTATAGAGACTATCTAAGTAATCTAAAGCTAGAAGGTAATTGTCGCTTAGGTTCCGCTACTACCTAGCTCGGACTAGAATCTCTTCTTTAATAGGGAGAACGTAACCGAGTATATTAAGCGTTTTAAAGTACTATATAGGAACTACGCTATCCTACTTATTAATAATAACAAGTAGCTTTATAAGAAGTTACTTACTTAGGTTACGGTTGTCTAACGTAGACGGTACTAGCGCCTTAATAGTTTCTACGACCGAGACTACGCTAAGTTTAAAGAGTCGATTATTAAGGAATACTAAAAGTACGATAATATATATATACTCGGAAACCGCTACTATATAGAAAACCTTTATAAGGTTAACTATAGCGAGGATAATAATCTCTTAGAGTACTTAAGGTAGTTTATACTCTACTCTAATACTATACCTACTTCGTATATAGACGAGCGTTCTCGTACTCTTCTATTTATACGAGGCCTTCTATTTCGTTTTAGTAAGAGGCTCTAGGCCTATCTTAGGTTAGATCTTAATAATAAGGACTTGGATTATAGTAAGCTCTTAAAGACAGCCTAGCGTTAGATTAATAGTAATAAGGACTTTAAATTAGAAGTATATAACGAAGGCGGTAG
The DNA here is from genome assembly GCA_024114885.1 of Septoria linicola. NCBI lineage: Eukaryota > Fungi > Ascomycota > Dothideomycetes > Mycosphaerellales > Mycosphaerellaceae > Septoria > Septoria linicola. Next base: position 2,045,826 of record CP099426.1, on the reverse strand, counting down.
AGACGTCTAGTAGTTATACGAAGTAGTAAAGAAGTCTACTCTAAGACTAAACTCTAAGTTCAAGGCTAGAGAAACGGTAGTCTATAAAGGCCGTAAGCTAGTAACCGTCGATAATATTACTACTAGTATATAAGACCTTGTAATCGCTACGATTCGTCGACTCGAAGAAGGAGGCCCGTAGCTACTACGCTCGTCGATAGGATAGCGGGCGAAGTCTTACGATTACGACTATCTATATATTCTAAGGCCTACTTATAGCTAGGAGATTTCGATTAACTTAGCTATAATAGATAATAGGTTAATAATTAAGGCCTATATAGCGATCGCTCTAAAGATTTTAGGTTATTAGATATATAGGCTCGAAGGCTATATAGCCGTGAACTACGAGTACCTATAGTAGTTCGAGACTAAGGGCTTGATATATAGAGATCTAAAGACTAGCATTATATACTATAGAACGCCTCGCCTAGGTACGGAAAAGATATAGTACTACTAGGACAAGGAACTACTAAAGCTATTTATATTAATAGGAGTATTAGAGTAGCGTTATAGGAAGATCGATCTTGAAAATATAGATCGTTTATTAACGCTAAGAGCGAGCTAGTAAAGGATAGCGAATAAGGCAGCTAGTATTAACGGTCTTATTAATATTAGTTAAGTCGCTATTAAAAGTAGAGAGCGTGTTATATACTATATAATGTCAAGGAGGGTATAGCGTAGTAAAGAAGAATAGGGGATCAATCTTGAACTGACTTATACACATAGTATAGTAGTAATATGCTAGGAACTAAATATAAAGTTAATTAAGTTAGTTATCTAAGAAGAGAAGAAAGAGAAGCAAGATATACCTCTTACTAAGCCTTAGGTAGGTGCCTTAGGCATCTAGAACTATGCTCAGAAGTCTATATCTAGACTAACTATCTAGAATACATTCTTAACACTCCTACTCATACTATATAGTCAGATCTTTTAATAGATTATCTATAGTACTCAAATGCTAGTCCTAATCTTAATTAGTTATTAAGTACTTGCTTTTCAGACTAATAACTAGACAGCACTAACTGTTAATCTAACAAACTTTCTATACTACTATCTCTTATAAAAAGGTAAAAGAAATGCCTTCTATAAGATCTTCCTCCTCTCTTATATAGGAGTAGATTGTTTAGGACATAGACTATCTAGTAAGTTACCCCTATCCTTTCTTATAGCTAATTCTAACAGCTCTCTAGATTCCTTATAGCCTAGTCCCCTACTTAGTTACATTCTATATAGCTTCTTAGTTCCCTAATAGTCTTTAGGGTATACTATTCTTAGCTATAAGGATCTTATATTAAGCTAGGGAGTAGAGTAACTATATACTAGTAGAGGAGATAATAGCTGCTATAGAGGAGGTCTTTAATATTAACTAGTACTTAGCCTTAGGAGGTGTCTAGTTTAGCTAGGTACTATATAGTAATATTGTAGTTAGTAATAGGTCTAATATTAGTAAGGGTATTTAGGACTTTATAAAGTCTAACTAAGGAAGAGTTAAGTAACTAAAATCTTTCTTTTAGACTCCTCTTAGTTCAACTCTAAGGCTTGGAGTTATCTTTTGTATATCTCTTATATAAGGTAGAGCTACTTTACAAACTCCTAAAACTATAGTCTATTCTTTAGCTTAGTAAGACTATCTACTACTATCTCTTTTATATTCATATATTCTATAGAGATAAGTCTGTTCTACTAGAGCTTTCTTATAGCATTATATAAGATATTAATATGTTTAGACTTGTTATAAACATATAAGTCCTTAACTAGAGTAAGGGCAGCTTAGTTATTACCTTTTAGCTAAATTAGCCTAATTCTAGTAACAGTTTCCTAGTTACTAAGGATCCTTAGTTAGTAAGAACATTCTCCTACTAACTCTAGGCATCTAAGCTCTCTTAAAAGAGCACTAAGGAACTATAACTATTTTATATATACTCCTATAGCTATATATTTAGCTTCTATTATAGATATAGCTACAGATTTCTGCTTCTTACTTATCTAGGAGATTAGTACACTATAAAGGAAGAAGATATATCTAAGGATTAAGACTCTATTAGTCTTGTCTATTACATAGTTAGAGTCTATATATCTAGTAAGAAAGCCTTAACTATTCCTTAAGTATCTTAGACTAAGGTCTAGGTTTGATCTCAGGTATCTAGTTAGCTTCTTTAGAGCCTTTATATATCCTACTATTAGATTACTAACATAGGAGCTTAATCTTCTAAGAGTAAATGAAATATCTAGTCTTATAACAGTTATAAGCTATATCTATGTTCTAATAATAGATTAGTACTCCTATTTGTTATACCTTTCATTATTTAGTCTAGTAGGCTTTAGACTTTTATAGCTGTCTATTAGTAAAAGAGTTAGTAATATAGTCTCTTAACCTATTCCTATCTTAGCTAGGTTCTCTTAGATATAGTACTTCTAGTCAAGTTTTAGCTAGCCTTACTATCTGTTTCTTATTAGTCTCATTCTAAGAATCTTATCTAGTTCTCTAAGATCTTTAATCTTAAAGACCTTACTAAGTTAGTCTTTGAACTAGAGGACATCTTCTAGTCTCTCTATAGTAATAGGTATATTATTAATATAGATTAGGATTATTAGATCTTTCCTTTTCTTATAGATTAGAAGATATAGGTCTACTTCTAATTATCTAAATCCTATTCCTTTTAGCTTTAATATATATAGCTGATTCTAGTCTCTTATAGCTTACTTTAGCCTATAGAGACTCCTTAGAACTTATAAGACTATACTAGTTAGTAGGTTAATACCTAGTAGTAGGATTATATAGATGTCCTTATATAGAGTGCTCTCTATAAATACATTGTTTATATCTACTTAGTATAGAACTAGGTCCTTCTTATAGACTATAGCTATAAATCCTCTTAGAGTATCCTACCTAACTATAGAGGCAAAAGTCTCTATATAGTCTACTCTATACTTTTAGGAGAACTCTCTTATAACTAGTCTTGCCTTAAACTTTTTAATAGCTCTACTAAGCTTTCTTTTAATATTAAAGACCTATCTTAAGGTAACTAGGTTAGCCCCTTTTAGTAGGACTACTATAGTCTAGGTATTATTACTTATAAGTATATCTAGCTCCTTCTAAATAGCTTCTTACTAGAGATAACTCTACTTAGGATTACTTACTACTTCCTTATAGTTCCTTAGGATTAGAACCTCCTGTTTATGTATTCCTACTTCTTTAGTAGCTAAGAATGTAATCTCTTTAACTTCCTCTAAGAATTCTAGGTCCTATAGGATACCTAGGTTAATAGAGCTTATAGCTAAGAAAAAAGCCTAATACTCTAGGAGCATTTCCTTGTCTAGCTAACTATTCTAATCTAGCTTAAGCCTAATTAGCTTTAGCTTCTAGTTAAATCTATTAAGTTCTTAGAATACTTTCCTCTTTCTAAGAGTTTACCTTAGAGCTGTCTACTTCTAATCTACCTCTATAGTTTCTTAGATAGAATTCTTAGATTCTTTCTTAACTTTCCTTTAGTCTAGGAATTTTCTATACTCTCCTATATCTTCTAGTAGAGATAGAAGTTATATAAAGAGTTTCTTTCCTTCCTAAACCTATACTAATAGCTAAAGAGGAGGAGGCTTCTACTAGCCTAGACTAGGAGCACCTAGAGTACTCCTACTAGCTTATAGAGTAGGCTAGCTAATAGTTCTTAGCCTTCTAATAGGTCTTCTTTCTAGAGCTAAACTAGGGAGATTCTTAATCTTAATATTTAAGTCTAATTCTCTACCTAGCTTATCTTTAAAGAAGATTATATTAGTATACTACTTGACAGCCTTTATATCTAGCTTCTAGAACTTCTATACCTTTACTATATTATTATAGTATCTAATAAACATAGCATCCTTTCCTCTATTTATTAGTTTATTACTCCTTGCCTACTAAGGCTATACTCTTATATCTATATATACTATAGCTCTATATCCCTATACCTTAAGGTAGGAGACTATTAGTTTGATCCTATTAAAAGCTTTATTAGGTAAGAGCTTGAATCCCTTAATATTAGGTCTATTTAGAAGCTTGTTCCTTATATATACCTATGCTTTAAGAGCTTCTAGCTAAAACTTAATAGGTATCTTGCTTTCTTTAAGTATTACTCTAATAGAGGCTTCTAATATTTAGATAAACCTCTTAACTACTCTATTTTAGAGTGAATTATAGGCCTTAGTTAGCTTAAGGGTAATTCTAAAGTCCTTCTCCTACTATTTAATTAAAGTAGTAATCTCTCTAGTATTGTTAGCCCTTACAGACTTGAGGAGTACTACTAACTGCCTTTCTACCTTAATCCTCTAGTTCTAAAGAGTAGTTAGTATATCTAATCTAGCCTTAAGTAGAAATACCTATTTCCTTCTTAAGAAGTTATTAATAATCTTAAGCTACTATATAAAACCTTTTACTAATAATAGTAATAGTCTATAGATATCTACTAATATAAGGGCTAGTCTTTTAGGTCTTCTCTTAACAGACTTGCCTAGGTGTTTCTTTATCTTACCTATTATATAGATCCTATACTTATACTCTTCCTAGTTAGAAATTAGAATTCTTTCCTTTAGGTTAGTAACTTTATAAAGGTTTAAGAGTAACCCTCTTCTAAAGTATGTAAATCTTCTATACTATAGCTCTTACTATTTTAGATCCTTCTCTAATAGGGTAGTATAGGCATTATTAACCTCTATAGGATTATATAGTAAGTAATATAACTTTTCCTATAAGAGAGGTAATATCTTACTAACAAATAGAACACCTCTAACTAGCTTGGTCTTTATAACTATTTAGCTATCTAGGGAGGTAAGAGTGAAATTAGGCTTCTAGACTCTAAATTGCTTACTAAACTAATCCTATAATATAAGATTTACTCTAAGATTAGGAACAAATAGTACCTTATTAAGTAGAACTTCTCCTCCTAAGATTCTCTTTATCTATACTAGTCTAGAGTAGGTTATATAGAGGTATCCTCCTCCTACCTTAATCTATACTTTCTTCCTTAGTAGCTTTACTAATCTAAAGAAGGATAGTTAGTTAGTTATATAGGATAAGGTATAGGAATCTAAGAGCTATTCTTAAGGTAATAACTTGCCTTTAGCCTTAATTATAGAATAGGCTAATTTATCTTAGTTATTATCTTCTAATAGGGAATTATTATTACTTCTAGAACTAGAGTAAGTTCTAGAATTAGAACTAGAACTAGACTCCTAGGCTGAAAATCCTTTCTTTAGAAGCTTTCTAGACTTTTCTATCCTCTAAAGCTACTTACCTATTTTCTAGATAACCTTCTTTAGCTTATTATATAATAATAACTTATAGACAGCTTTCTTAATATATCTAGTATTCCTTAGTAAAGGGGATCTTCTAACCCTCTCTCTAAGGAATAATCTCTAAGGGTCCTTCTAGTTCTTAGTACTATTTCTCTACTAGGACAGTTTCTTAGTAGTAGAGAGGTTAGGATAATTCTTTAACTAGTACTTCCCTTTCTTATAGAGCTAGTATATTAGTAGGGACTTTCCTTAGTAGAGCTACCTAGAATAGAATATAGCTAGACCTATATCTATCTTATCTAGATTATCTCTTACCTCTTAGAACTTAAGTAGAAGGAGAATAGTGTCTATATCTAAGGATAGTTAGGTTATAATAGTATTCTTAGCTACTTAGTATAATATAGGTAGGGACTATAGAAGATATTTTAGCCTTTTCTCTTAGCTCTAGTAGTAAGCTTCCTAAGGATTAATCTTAGTAATCCTCTTATCTAGGCCTCTAAGGTGTCTCTATACTTCTCTAATTGTCTTATTAGGTAATATCCTAAATATAATAAACTACTTAATCAGACCTATAGTATAAGACTTTAGGACTCTATTATACTTGTTCTAGAGAATTACCTATATCTTAGCTACTAGTATAGTAACATACTATGTCTCTAGCTCTATCTTATTATCTTTACTAATACTATATCTAATACTAAACCTATATACTATATTATCTTTTAAGAAGTATTGATTCTAAGTAACATATATCTAGAGACTAGTGTCCTACTAAACTATATATAGGTTCCCTCTAATAATTAGTTAGCTAATTACCTAGAACTAGTCCTTCTCTTCTAGCTTGTCTATCTATAGCTTGAACTATCTCTTCTAGTTAGTTCTGTCTAGGATTAGAATCCTTTAGCTCTTCTTATCCTCTTAGTCTATTATAGAAATAGGTAAATAGAATAAATAATTAGTAGAATACTTTAGACTAGCTAAGGATTCTAGAGAAGAGTAATTTCTTATAGTAGAGAGACTAGCTCTAAGGGATAGAGATTCCTCGTATTTAGGAAATTACTAAGACTCAGATCTTTCTCTCTTAGTAGAGTTTCTATTACTAGGTAGTAGGAAGGCTAAGTAGCCTCTTCTAACTCTAGTAATACTAGGTATAATAGTAGAGAACTAGGCAGGTATTAATAAAGTAGAAACATACTACTGTCTTATAGAGATCTTTACTAACTTATATACTACTAGGTATAAACTAGCTTCGTTAGTAATATAGTTAGGGAAACTTCTAGGCCCTAAATGTTTTCTATAAACTATAAGGGATACAAGTAACCTATACTAACATAGGTTACTCCTATTTAGTATATAAACCTAGGCTTATAACCTATTAAAAGTAGAGGGCGTGTTATATACTATATAATATTAAGGAGGGTATAGCGTAGTAAAGAAGAATAGGGGATTAATCTTGAACTAACTTATATATATAGTATAGTAGTAATATGCTAGGAACTAAATACAAAGTTGATTAAGTTAGTTATCTAAGAAGAGAAGAAAGAGAAGCAAGATATACCTCTTACTAAGCCTTAGGTAGGTGCCTTAGGTATCTAGAACTATACTTAGAAGTCTATATCTAGACTAACTATCTAGAATACATTCTTAATAGTCGCTTCTATTATATAGAAGGATTAGGACGATCTAATCGGCGCCTATATAGCTAGAGATAGCGTAAAGATAAAGTAGAACCTAAACCCTTCTCGTCTAGTTAGAGGACAGCTAATAGGAGTATAGAAGCGGATTACGACCTAGGCTATAGCTATAAGAACTCGCGCTTATCGTTACCCTTATATTAAAGAGGTTAAAGATAAAAACTAGCTAGCTCCTTACCTTATAGATATAGGAGAGTTAGAGGATTCTTAAACTTAGAGACGTAATAACGATAAGATCGAGGATAAGTAGATATACGACTACCTAAACGGTCTACTAGTTCTAGTCGCTCCTACGTATACTTAAAAGCGAAAGAAGGCTAAGGAGCCTTCGAAGACTAAGCGTATAGACAACTACCTTCGAGCTACGTACGCTAATAATAACGCTAACGTCTTCTAGATAGACAAAATACTCGAATCTAAGGTCTAGTTAAGCTTAGCGGAGATTATTCTCTATAGCGAACGAGCGTTATATTTCTTATAAGGTCGTGTTCTAAACGATATAGATCTACGTAAGAAGCTTAACAAGCTCTATATAAAGAAGCGTACGAATAGAGGTAGTAGAGCTAAGATTAGTATATATTCCTTACTATCTAAAGCTTTTAGCGAGTAGGTAGAGAAGAAGCTAACGAAAGCTATTTTAGCGACCGATATTAAGGCCTTCTAGGTTACCGCTATAGTAATTAATATAGTAAAGCCTAGGCCTACTTCCGAGCTTTATAAGCGGACTAATAATATCCTTCTATTATTTAATAATGTCTATTAGATTATTCTAAGTATCTACGTGCCTATAAAGTACGGCTCTCGAATAATAGCTTATAAGTCTTTAATCGACGAGAGAGCTAAGTTAATAATTATACTAATCGAATATATTCGAAAGCTTTAAGTTAGTATAACCTCTCTTAGTAATATTACTATAAGAGGAGTCGGAGGCAAGGTTACTTTCGTTAGGTACTACCTAGAGGTGTTAATCGATACCTTTAGCGTAAGAGTTACTATACTATTTCTAGTCTTACTAGCGAACGGCCCGATCTTACTTAGCCGACTATAGGCGTAGTAGGTACGCCTAGCTTCTAAGAACTACGATAATAGCTCGTAGGAGGGCTTAATTAGTACTCTAGACGGCCGTATTATTATATTTACTAGCTTTAATAGCTATAGTAATATATAAACTATAGAACAAGTCTTAGGAAAAGCTAGAGTACCGAGGAACTAGCTCTAGTCGATAGTACGAGTATAGTAGAGGCTCTAATACGTATATCGCGTCTAGGTTTAGTAGAAGTTAGTGTCCGAACTCTAACTTTTAGTAATAATTAACTAAAGAACACGGGGTATACTATCGAGAACTCTAGATCTTATAATAGCGAGGAGTAGAGAGAGAGATTATAAGCTTTTTAAGCTTCTACTACCCTTTCCGAGTAAGGTTTAGTAGTTAAAGGTAAAAACTCTACTTAGGAGGATTAGCTAGTAGAACGTTCTATAGTTACCTTTTTAAACGATAATTATATTATACCTTCTATACTATACTTTAAACTATACTAGTAGTATAGATAGATAAGCGATTAGTACTAGTATTCGTTTACGGTTACCGACAGCCCTAAACTCCTAGAGAATCAAGTCTTTAACTACCTTACGTAGTAGTTGTCGTATATAAAGGTAATTTACTTTAAGGACTATTTTATAGCGGACTTAATTAGACAAAGCACCTCTCTACGATAGTAGCTCGAACTATTAAGACGGGTTAATTATAGCTAGACTTAAATATAGTACGACTATCTCGTAGTAGTAGCCGTTAAAGGTAACGTCGCTAAATTTAGCTAAAATAGTCGACTTAAGAAGCTTTTACTAGCTACTAGCGAAGCCGAACTAGCTTATACTAGCGAGCGAGACTTGTACTAGAGTATTAGGTACAGTTTTAAAGATACTATACTAGTGTCTTAATCGAGCTAGAGTTTAAATTACGAGAGCTATTAAAAGTAGAGGGCGTTTGTAGATACTATATAATGTCAAGGAGGGTATAGCGTAGTAAAGAAGAATAGGGGATTAATCTTGAACTAACTTATATATACAGTGTAGTAGTAATATGCTAGGAACCAAATACAAAGTTAATTAAGTTAGTTATCTAAGAAGGGAAGAAAGAGAAGCAAGATATACCTCTTACTAAGCCTTAGGTAGATGCCTTAGGCATCCAGAACTATGCTTAGAAGTCTATATCTAGACTAACTATCTAGGATACATTCTTAACACTCCTACTCATACTATATAGTTAGATCTTTTAACAGATCATCTATACTACTTAAATGCTAGTCCTAATCTTGATTAGTTATTAAGTACTTGCTTTTTAGACTAATAACTAGACAGTACTAACTGTTAATCTAACAAACTTTCTATACTACTATCTCCTATAAAAAGGTAAAAGAAATGCCTTCTACAAGATCTTCCTCCTCTCTTATATAGGAGTGGATTGTTTAGGATATAGACTATCTAGTAAGTTGCCCCTATCCTTTCTTATAGCCAATTCTAACAGCTCCCTAGATTCCTTATAGCCTAGTCCCCTACTTAGTTACATTCTATATAGCTTCTTAGTTCCCTAATAGTCTTTAGGGTACACTATTCTTAGCTATAGGGATCTTATATCAAGCTAGGGAGCAGAGTAACTACATACTAGTAGAGGAGATAATAGCTGCTATAGAGGAGGTCTTTAATATTAACTAGTACTTGGCCTTAGGGGGTGTCTAGTTTAGCTAGGTACTATATAGTGATATTGTAGTTAGTAACAGGTCTAATATTAGTAAGAGTATTTAGGACTTTGTAAAGTCTAACTAAGAAGGAGTTAAGTAACTAAAATCTTTCTTTTAGACTCCTCTTAGTTTAACTCTAAGGCTTAGAGTTATCTTTTGTATATCTCTTATACAAGGTAGAGCTACCTTATAAACTCCTAAAACTATAGTCTATTCTTTAGCTTAGTAAGACTATCTACTACTATCTCTTTTATATTTATATATTCTATAGAGATAAGTCTGTTCTACTAGAGCTTTCTTATAGCATTATATGAGATATTAATGTGTTTAGACTTGTTATAAACATGTGAGTCCTTGACTAGAGTAAGGGCAGCTTAGTTATTACCTTTTAGCTAAATTGGCCTAATTCTAGTAACAGTTTCCTAGTTACTAAGGATCCTTAGTTAGTAAGAACATTCTCCTACTAACTCTAGGCATCTAAGCTCTCTCAAAAGAGTACTAAGGAACTATAACTGTTTTATATATATACCTATAGCTATATATTTAGCTTCTATTATAGATATGGCTACAGATTTCTACTTCTTACTTATCTAGGAGATTAGTACACTATAAAGGAAGAAGACATATCCAAGGATTGAGACTCTGTTAGTCTTGTCTATTGCATAGTTAGAGTCTACATATCTAGTAAGAAAGCCTTAACTATTCCTTAAGTATCTTAGACTAAGGTCTAGGTTTGATCTTAGGTATCTAGTTAGCTTCTTTAGAGCCTTTATATGTCCTACTATTAGATTACTAACATAGGAGCTCAATCTTCTAAGGGCAAATGAAATGTCTAGTCTTGTAACAGTTGTAAGCTATATCTATGTTCTAATAATGGATTAGTACTCCTATTTGTTATACCTTTTATTATTTGGTCTAGTAGGCTTTAGACTTTTATAGCTGTCTATTAGTAAAAGAGTTAGTAATATAGTCTCTTGACCTATTCCTATCTTAGCTAGGTTCTCTTAGATGTAGTACTTCTAGTTAAGTTTCAGCTAGCCTTACTGTCTGTTTCTTGTTAGTCTTATTCTAAGAATCTTGTCTAGTTCTCTAAGATCTTTAATCTTGAAGACCTTACTAAGTTAGTCTTTAAACTAGAGGACATCTTCTAGTCTCTCTATAGTAATAGGTATGTTATTAATATAGATTAGGATTATTAGGTCTTTCCTTTTCTTATAGATTAGAAGATATAGGTCCACTTCTAATTGTCTAAATCCTATTCCTTTTAGCTTTGACATATATAGCTGATTCTAGTCTCTTATAGCTTGCTTTAGCCTATAGAGACTCCTTAGAACTTATAAGACTATACTAGTTAGTAGGTTAACACCTAGTAGTAGGATTATATAGATGTCCTTATATAGGGTACTCTCTATAAATATATTGTTTATATCTACTTAGTGCAGAACTAGGTCCTTCTTATAGACTATAGCTATGAATCCTCTTAGAGTATCCTACCTAACTATAAGGGCAAAAGTCTCTATATAGTCTACTCTATACTTTTAGGAGAACTCTCTTATAACTAGTCTTGCCTTGAACTTTTTAATAGCTCTACTAAGCTTTCTCTTAATATTAAAGACCTATCTTGAGGTGACTAGGTTGGCCCCTTTTAGTAGGACCACTATAGTCTAGGTATTATTACTTGCAAGTATATCCAGCTCCTTCTAAATAGCTTCTTACTAGAGATGACCCTACTTAGAATTACTTACTACTTCCTTATAGTTCCTTAGGATTAGAACCTCCTATTTATATATTCCTACTTCTTTAGTAGCTAAGAATATAATCTCTTTAACTTCCTCTAAGAATTCTAGGTCCTATAGGATACCTAGGTTAATAGAGCTTATAGCTAAGAAGAAAGCCTAATACTCTAGGAGCATTTCCTTGTCTAGCTAACTATTCTAATCTGGCTTAAGCCTAATTAGCTTTAGCTTCTAGTTAAATCTATTAAGTTCTTAGGATACTTTCCTCTTTCTAAGGGTTTACTTTAGGGCTGTCTACTCCTAATCTACCTCTATAGTTTCTTAGGCAGAATTCTTAGATTCTTTTTTAACTTTCCCTTAGTCTAGGAATTTTCTATACTCTCCCACATCTTCTAGTAGAGGTAGAAGTTATATAAAGAGTTTCTTTCCTTCCTAAACCTATACTAATAGCTGAGAGGGAGGAGGCTTCTACTAGCCTGGACTAGGAGCACCTAGGGTACTCCTACTAGCTTGTAGAGTAGGCTAGCTAATAGTTCTTAGCCTTCTAATAGGTCTTCTTTCTAGAGCTGAACTAGGGAGATTCTTGATCTTAATATTTAAGTCTAATTCTCTACCTAGCTTATCTTTAAAGAAGATTATATTAGTATACTACTTAATAGCCTTTATGTCTGGCTCCTAGAACTTCTATGCCTTTACTATATTATTATAGTATCTAATAAACATAGTATCCTTTCCTCTGTTTATTAGTTTGTTACTCCTTACCTACTAAGGCTATACTCTTATATCTATATATACTACAGCTCTATATCCTTATACCTTGAGGTAGGAGACTATTAGTTTGATTCTATTAAAAGCTTTATTAGGTAAGAGCTTGAATCCCTTAATATTAGGTCTATTTAGAAGCTTGTTCCTTATATACACCTATACTTCAAGGGCTTCTAGCTAAAACTTAATAGGTATCTTACTTTCTTTAAGCATTGCTCTAATAGAGGCCTCTAATATTTAGATAGACCTCTTAACTACTCTATTCTAGAGTGAATTATAGGCCTTAGTTAGCTTAAGGGTAATTCTAAAGTCCTTCTCCTATTATTTAATTAAAGTAGTAATCTCTCTAGTATTGTTAGCCCTTATAGACTTAAGGAGTACTACTAACTACCTTTCTACCTTAATCCTCTAGTTCTGAAGAGCAGTTAGTATATCTAATCTAGCCTTGAGTAGAAATGCCTATTTCTTTCTTAAGAAGTTATTAACAATCTTAAGCTACTATATAAAACCTTTTACTAATAATAGTAATAGTCTACAGATATCTACTAATACAAGGGCTAATCTTTTAGGTCTTCTCTTAATAGACTTGCCTAGGTGTTTCTTTATCTTACCTATTATATAGATCCTATACTTATACTCTTTCTAGTTAGGAATTAGAATTCTTTCCTTTAGGTTAGTAACTTTATAAAGGTTTGAGAGTAACCCTCTTCTAAAGTATGCAAATCTTCTATACTATAGCTCCTACTGTTTTAGATCCTTCTCTAATAGGGTAGTATAGGCATTATTAACCTCTATAGGATTATATAGTAAGTAATATAACTTTTCCTATAGGAGAGGTAATATCTTACTAATAAATGGAACACCTCTAACTAGCTTGGTCTTTATAACTGTTTGGCTATCTAGGGAGGTGAGAGTGAAATCAGGCTTCTAGACTCTAAATTGCTTACTAAACTAATCCTATAACACAAGATTTACTTTAAGATTAGGAACAAATAGTACCCTATTAAGTAGAACTTCTCCTCCTAAGATTCTCTTTATCTATACTAGTCTAGAATAGGTTATATAGAGGTATCCTTCTCCTACCTTAATCTATACTTTCTTCCTTAGTAGCTTTACTAATCTGAAGAAGGATAGTTAGTTAGTTATATAGGATAAGGTATAGGAATCCAAGAGCTATTCTTAAGATAATAACTTGCCTTTAGCCTTAATTATAGAATAGGCTAACTTATCTTAGTTATTATCTTCTAATAGAGAATCATTATTGCTTCTAGAACTAGAGTAAGTTCTAGAATTAGAACTAGAACTAGACTCCTAGGCTGAAAATCCTTTCTTTAGAAGCTTTCTAGACTTTTCTATCCTTTAAAGCTACTTACCTATTTTCTAGACAACCTTCTTTAGCTTATTATATAATAATAACTTATAGACAGCTTTCTTAATATATCTAGCATTCCTTAGTAAAAAGGATCTTCTAACCCTCCCTCTAAGGAATAATCCCTAAGGGTCCTTCTAGTTCTTAGTACTATTTCTCTACTAGGACAGTTTCTTAGTAGTAGGGAGGTTAGGACAGTCCTTTAACTAGTACTTCTCTTTCTTATAGAGCTAGTATATTAGTAGAGACTTTCCTTAGTAGGGCTACCTAGAATAGAATATAGCCAGACCTATATCTATCTTATCTAGATTGTCTCTTACCTCTTAGGACTCAAGTAGAAGGAGAATAGTATCTATATCTAAGAATAGTTAGGTTATAATAGTATCCTTAGCTACTTAGTATAATATAGGTAGGGACTATAGGAGATATTTCAGCCTTTTCTCTTAGCTCTAGTAGTAGGCTTCCTAAGGATTAATCTTAGTAATCCTCTTACCTAGGCCTCTAAGGTGTCTCTATACTTCTCTAATTGTCTTATTAGGTAATATCCTAAATATAACAAACTACTTAATTAGACCTATAGTATAGGACTTTAGGACTCTATTATACTTGTTCTAGAGAATCACCTATATCTTAGCTACTAGTGTAGTAATATACTATGTCTCTAGCTCTATCTTATTATCTTTACTAATACTATATCTAATACTAAACCTATATACTATATTGTCTTTTAAGAAGTATTGATTCTAAGTAATATATATCTAAAGACTAGTGTCCTACTAAACTGTGTATAGGTTCCCTCTAATAATTAGTTAGCTAATTACCTAGAACTAGTCCTTTCCTTCTAGCTTGTCTATCTATAGCTTGAACTATCTCTTCTAGTTAGTTCTATCTAGGATTAGAATCCTTTAGCTCTTCTTGTCCTCTTAGTCTATTATAGAAATAGGTGAATAGAATGAATGATTAGTAGAATGCTTTAGACTAGCTAAGGATTCTAGAGAAGGGTAATTTCTTGTAGTAGAGAGACTAGCTCTAAGGGATAGGGATTCCTCGTATTTAGGAAATTACTAAGACTTAGATCTTTCTCTCTTAGTAGAGTTTCTATTACTAGGTAGTAGGAAGGCTAAGTGGCCTCTTCTAACTCTAGTAATACTAGGTGCAATAGTAGAGAACTAGGCAGGTATTAATAAAGTAGAAATATACTACTATCTTATAGAGATCTTTACTAACTTATATACTACTAGGTACAAACTAGCTTCGTTAGTAATATAGTTAGGGAAACTTCTAGGCCCTAAATGTTTTCTACAAACTATAAAGAATACAAGTAACCTGTACTAATATAGGTTACTCCTATTTAGTGCACAAACCTAGGCTTATAACCTGTTAAAAGTAGAGAGCGTTTGTAGATACTACACAATATTAAGGAGGGTATAGCGTAGTAAAGAAGAATAGGGGATTAATCTTGAACTAACTTATATATATAGTGTAGTAGTAATATGCTAGGAACTAAATACAAAGTTGATTGAGTTAGTTATCTAAGAAGGGAAGAAAGAGAAGCAAGATATACCTCTTACTAAGCCTTAGGTAGATGCCTTAGGCATCTAGAACTATGCTTAGAAGTCTATATCTAGACTAACTATCTAGGATACATTCTTAACAAGAGCGAATACTTAATAATTACTCGTAGGAAGATTAGAGAGGCAGAGCTAGCTATCTAAGAACCTAGACTCTACGACGAGGTTATTTCCGATAAAGTAGACGACGAGCTTAGCGAGAAGACGTACGTTATCTCGGCCGCTATTAATATAGTAGTAGAGAGAGCTCGTAATAAAGAAGCTATAGGGTAGCGGAAGCTAGATAATTATATTAGCGCCTATTATTAAGAATACATCCTAGATAGTTAGTCTAGATATAGACTTCTAAGTATAGTTCTAGATACCTAAGGCATCCACCTAAGGCTTAGCAAGAGGTATATCTTGCTTCTCTTTCTTCTCTTCTTAGATAACTAACAAAATCAACTTTATATTTAGTTCCTAGCATATTACTACTATACTATATATATAAGTCAGTTCAAGATTAATCCCCTATTCTTCTTTACTACGCTATACCCTCCTTGATATTATATAGTATCTATAAACGCCCTCTACTTTTAATAGGTTATAAGCCCGGGTTTATATACTAAATAGGAGTAACCTATATTAGTACAGGTTACTTGTATCCCTTATAGTTTATAGAAAACATTTAGGGCCTAGAAGTTTCCCTAACTATATTACTAACGAAGCTAGTTTGTACCTAGTAGTATATAAGTTAGTAAAGATCTCTATAAGACAGTAGTATGTTTCTACTTTATTAATACCTGCCTAGTTCTCTACTATTACACCTAGTATTACTAGAGTTAGAAGAGGCTACTTAGCCTTCCTACTACCTAGTAATAGAAACTCTGCTAAGAGAGAAAGATCTAAGTCTTAGTAATTTCCTAAATACGAGGAATCCCTGTCCCTTAGAGCTAGTCTCCCTACTATAAGAAATTACCCTTCTCTAGAATCCTTAGCTAGTCTAAAGTATTCTACTAATTATTTATTCTATTTACCTATTTCTATAATAGACTAAGAGGATAAGAAGAGCTAAAGGATTCTAATCCTAGACAGAACTAACTAGAAGAGATAGTTTAAGCTACAGATAGACAAGCTAGAAGGAAAGGACTAGTTCTAGGCAATTAGCTAACTAATTATTAGAGGGAACCTATATACAGTTTAGTAGGACACTAGTCTTCAGATATATATCACTTAGAATCAACACTTCTTAAAAGACAATACAGTATATAGGTTTAGTATTAGATATAGTATTAGTAAAGATAATAAGATAGAGCTAGAGACATAGTATATTACTATACTAGTAGCTAAGATATAGGTAATTCTCTAGAACAAGTATAATAGAGTCCTAAAGTCCTATACTATAGGTCTAATTAAGTAGTTTATTATATTTAGGATATTACCTAATAAGACAATTAGGGAAGTATAGAGACACCTTAGAGGCTTAGGTAAGAGGATTACTAAGATTGATCCTTAGGAAGCCTACTACTAGAGCTAAGAGAAAAGGCTAAAACATCTCCTATAGTCCCTACCTATATTATACTAAGTAGCTAAGGATACTATTATAACCTAACTATCCTTAGATATAGATACTATTCTCCTTCTATTTAAGTCCTAAGAGGTAAGAGATAATCTAGATAAGATAGACATAGGTCTAGCTATATTCTATTCTAGGTAGCCCTACTAAGGAAAGTCTCTACTAATATACTAGCTCTATAAGAAAGGGAAGTACTAGTTAAAGGATTGTCCTAACCTCCCTACTACTAAGAAACTGTCCTAGTAGAGAAATAGTACTAAGAACTAGAAGGACCCTTAGGGATTATTCCTTAGAGAGAAGGTTAGAAGATCCTCTTTACTAAGGAATACTAGATATATTAAGAAAGCTATCTATAAGTTATTATTATATAATAAGCTAAAGAAGGTTGTCTAGAAAATAGGCAAGTAGCTTTAAAGGATAGAAAAGTCTAGAAAGCTTCTAAAGAAAGGATTTTTAGCCTAGAAGTCTAGTTCTAGTTCTAATTCTAGAACTTACTCTAGTTCTAGAAGTAATAATAATTCCCTATTAGAAGATAATAACCAAGATAAGTTAGCCTATTCTATAATTAAGGCTAAAGGCAAGTTGTTACCCTAAGAATAGCTCTTAGATTCCTATACCTTATCCTATATAACTAACTAACTATCCTTCTTCAGATTAGTAAAGCTACTAAGGAAGAAAGTATAGATTAAGGTAGGAGGAGGATACCTCTATATAACCTACTCTAGACTAGTATAGATAAAGGGAATCTTAGGAGGAGAAGTTCTACTTAATAGAGTACTATTTGTTCCTAATCTTAAAGTAAATCTTATATTATAGGATTAGTTTAGTAAGCAATTTAGAGTCTAGAAGCCTGATTTCACTCTCACCTCCCTAGATAGCTAAACAGTTATAAAGACCAAGCTAGTTAGAGGTATTCTATTTGTTAGTAAGATATTACCTCTCCTATAGGAAAAGTTATATTACTTACTATATAATCCTATAGAGGTTAATAATGCCTATACTGCCCTATTAGAGAAGGATCTAAAATAGTAGGAGCTATAGTATAGAAGATTTACATACTTTAGAAGAGGGTTACTCTTAAACCTTTATAAAGTTACTAACCTAAAGGAAAGAATTCTAATTCCTAACTAGGAAGAGTATAAGTATAGGATCTATATAATAGGCAAGATAAAGAAACACCTAGGCAAGTCTATTAAGAGAAGACCTAAAAGATTAGCCCTTATATTAGTAGATATCTATAGACTATTACTATTATTAGTAAAAGGTTTTATATAGTAGCTTAAGATTATTAATAACTTCTTAAGAAAGAAATAGGCATTTCTACTTAAGGCTAGATCAGATACACTAACTACTCTTTAGAACTAGAGGATTAAGGTAGAAAGGCAGTTAGTAGCACTCCTTAAGTCTATAAGGGCTAATAATGCTAGAGAGATTACTACTTTAATTAAATAGTAGGAGAAGGACTTTAGAATCACTCTTGAGCTAACTAAGGCCTATAATTCACTCTAGAATAGAGTAGTTAAGAGGTCTATCTAAACATTAGAGGCCTCTATTAGAGTAATACTTGAAGAAAGCAAGATACCTATTAAGTTTTAGCTAGAAGCTCTTGAAGTATAGGTATATATAAGGAACAAGCTTCTAAATAGACCTGATATTAAGGGATTCAAGCTCTTACCTAATAAAGCTTTTAATAGGATCAAACTAATAGTCTCCTACCTTAAGGTATAGGGATATAGAGCTATAGTATATATAGATATAAGAGTACAGCCTTAGTAGGCAAGGAGTAACAAACTAATAAACAGAGGAAAGGATGCTATGTTTATTAGATACTATAATAATATAGTAAAGGTATAGAAGTTCTAGGAGCTAGACATAAAGGCTATTAAGTAGCATACTAATATAATCTTCTTTAAAGATAAGCTAGGTAGAGAATTAGACTTAAATATTAAGATTAAGAATCTCCCTAGTTTAGCTCTAGAAAGAAGACCTATTAGAAGGCTAAGAACTATTAGCTAGCCTACTCTATAAGCTAGTAGGAGTACTCTAGGTGCTCCTAGTCTAGGCTAGTAGAAGCCTCCTCTCTCTTAGCTATTAATATAGGTTTAGGAAGGAAAGAAACTCTTTATATAACTTCTACCTCTACTAGAAGATATAGGAGAGTATAGAAAATTCCTAGACTAAGGGAAAGTTAAGAAAGAATCTAAGAATTCTACTTAAGAAACTATAGAGGTAGATTAGGAGTAGATAGCCTTAAAGTAAACCCTTAGAAAGAGGAAAGCATCCTAAGAACTTAATAGATTTAACTAGAAGCTAAAGCTAATTAGGCTTAAGCTAGATTAGAATAGTTAGCTAGACAAGGAAATGCTCTTAGAGTATTAGGCTTTCTTCTTAGCTATAAGCTCTATTAACCTAGGTATCCTATAGGACCTAAAATTCTTAGAGGAAGTTAAAGAGATTATATTCTTAGCTACTAAAGAAGTAGGAATGCATAAATAGGAGGTTCTAATCCTAAAGAACTATAAGGAAGTAGTAAGTGATCCTAAGTAGGGTTATCTCTAGTAAGAAGCTATTTAGAAGGAGCTAGATATACTTATAAGTAACAATACCTAGACTATAGTAGTCCTACTAAAAGGGGCTAACCTAGTTACCTTAAGATAGGTCTTTAATATTAAGAGAAAGCTTAGTAGAGCTATTAAAAAGTTTAAGGCAAGACTAGTTATAAGAGGGTTCTCCTAAAAGTATAGAGTAGACTATATAGAGACTTTTACCCCTATAGTTAGGTAGGATACTCTAAGAGGATTTATGGCTATAGTCTATAAGAAGGACCTAGTTCTGCACTAAGTAGATATAAACAATGTATTTATAGAGAGTACCCTATATAAGGATATCTATATAATCCTACTACTAGGTATTAACCTACTAACTAGTATAGTCTTATAAGTTCTAAGGAGTCTCTATAGGCTGAAGTAAGCTATAAGAGACTAGAATCAGCTATATATGTTAAAGCTGAAAGGAATAGGATTCAGATAATTAGAAGTGGACTTATATCTTCTAATCTATAAGAAAAGGAAAGACCTAATAATCCTAATCTATATTAATAATATACCTATTACTATAGAGAGACTAGAAGATGTCCTCTAGTTTAAAGACCAACTTAGTAAGGTCTTTAAGATTAAAGATCTTAGAGAACTAGACAAGATTCTTAGAATAAGACTAATAAGAAACAGATAGTAAGGCTAGCTGAAACTTAACTAGAAGTACTATATCTAAGAGAACCTAGCTAAGATAGGAATAGGTCAAGAGACTATATTACTAACTCTTTTACTAATAGACAGCTATAAAAGTCTAAAGCCTACTAGACCAAATAATAAAAGGTATAACAAATAGGAGTACTAATCCATTATTAGAACATAGATATAGCTTATAACTGTTATAAGACTAGACATTTTATTTGCCCTTAGAAGATTAAGCTCCTATGTTAGTAATCTAATAGTAGGATATATAAAGGCTCTAAAGAAGCTAACTAGATACCTGAGATCAAACCTAGACCTTAGTCTAAGATACTTAAGGAATAGTTAAGGCTTTCTTACTAGATATATAGACTCTAACTATATAATAGACAAGACTAATAGAGTCTTAATCCTTAGATATGTCTTCTTCCTTTATAGTATACTAATCTCCTAGATAAGTAAGAAGTAGAAATCTGTAGCTATATCTATAATAGAAGCTAAATACATAGCTATAGGTATATATACAAAACAGTTATAGTTCCTTAGTACTCTTTTAAGAGAGCTTGGATGCCCAGAGTTAGTAGAAGAATGTTCTTACTAACTAAGGATCCTTAGTAACTAAGAAACTATTACTAGAATCAGGCTAATTTAGCTAAAAGGTAATAACTAAGCTGCTCTTACTCTAGTTAAGGACTTATATGTTTATAACAAGTCTAAACATATTAATATCTTATACAATACTATAAGAAAGCTCTAGTAGAACAGACTTATCTCTATAGAATATATGAACATAAAAGAGATAGTAGTAGATAGTCTTACTAAGCTAAAGAATAGACTATAGTTTCAGGAGTTTGTAAGGCAGCTCTGCCTTATATAAGAGATATACAAAAGATAACTCCAAGCCTTAGAGTTGAACTAAGAGGAGTCTAAAAGAAAGATTTTAGTTACTTGACTCCTCCTTAGTTAGACTTTATAAAGTCCTAAATGCTCTTACTAATGTTAGACCTGTTACTAACTATAATATTACTATATAGTACCTAGCTAAACTAGACACCTCCTAAGGCCAAGTACTAGTTAATATTAAAGACCTCCTCTATAGTAGCTATTATCTCCTCTACTAGTATATAGTTACTCTGCTCCCTAGCTTAATACAAGATCCTTATAGCTAAGAATAGTATACCCTAAAGACTATTAGGGAACTAAGAAGCTATATAGAATATAACTAAGTAGGGGACTAGGCTATAAAGAATCTAGGGAGCTATTAGAATTAGCTATAAGAAAGGATAGGGGCAACTTACTAGATAGTCTATATCCTAAATAATCTACTCCTATATAAGAGAGGAGGAAGATCTTATAGAAGGCATTTCTTTTACCTTTTTGTAGGAGATAGTAGTATAGAAAGTTTGTTAGATTAATAGTTAGTACTATCTAGTTATTAGTCTAAAAAGCAAGTACTTAATAACTAATTAAGATTAGGACTAGCATTTGAGTACTACAGATGATCTATTAAAAGATCTGACTATATAGCATAAGTAGGAGTATTAAGAATGTATCCTAGATAGTTAGTCTAGATATAGACTTCTAAGCATAGTTCTGGATGCCTAAGGCATCTACCTAAGGCTTAGTAAGAGGTATATCTTGCTTCTCTTTCTTCTCTTCTTAGATAACTAACAAAATCAACTTTATATTTAGTTCCTAGTATATTACTACTATACTATGTATATAAGTTAGTTCAAGATTGATCCCCTATTCTTCTTTACTACGCTATACCCTCCTTAACATTATATAGTATCTATAAACGCCCTCCACTTTTAACACCTATACTCTTTATAAGCGAGTTATCGATAAACCTAAAGTACGAGCTCGTATTATTAGAGTATACTACTATAAGAACGGTTACTATAGCGCTAAATAGACGTATAATCTTATCTAGAAACGATAGTAGTAAGATAGAGTCTAGGCTTAAATCTCGCTCGCTATTTAGTAGTATACTATTTATAGTCTTCGGTATAGACGATAGGTACCTAGAGAACTATAAATCCTACTCTAAGTTATAGTCGGCTAGAGGTAGTATATCGACGGCTTATATGTCTCGAAGAACTATTCGTTAATAGTTATACGCGAATCTCTATCGCGCTAGCTAGAAGTACGTATATTCTAGTACCTAGTAAAGAGTATCTCCTTAGTATAGATAGTAAGGTTTATATAGGAAGAGATCTTTTACTAGTAGGGTACCGCTATAGAAGTTATCCTCGACAACTATAAGACTAACCTTAGTAATATAGAGAAGCTACTACTATCGTATAGTATTAAACGTATTAATATTTCGCTATACTACTCTTAGTCTAACGCTATCGTTAAAGTCGGCTATAAGACAATATTAGACGCTTACTTAAAGCTCTCTAACGGCGGCCTTTATACGATTCGTAACTATATTCTAGCGGTTCTATAGGTAGAGAGAACGATAATAGTCTCTACTACTAGCCTAATACCGTTAGAGGTAATAATTAGGCGTAACGTAGTACTACTAATCGAGCTAGTAATAGATAACAACTACCCTAATACTAACCCTCTAGGCAGGTAAGAGAGTAGTCGCTATAGAACAAGACCTGTTCGGATAGTAATAGTCTTATAATATATTAATTAACTAGTAGTAACGAGCTCAAAATAGTAGTCCTAAGACTAAGAGCCTATACTAGGACCGTAGGACATTAAATTAATTAAGTAGAGTAAACATTCCTATCTTAGAAACGAGCTACTACCTTGCTTTTATACTAAAACTGCTAAGTACGGTATATAGGTAGGCCTTTACCTTACTAATCCTCCCTTCCTTAGTATCTAACTAGATATCTAACTACCTATAGACCTTACTTAGAATTACTTAAAACCAGCTAGTTTTTCTATTAAAGTCTATTAAACTTTCAATTAGAGGCTTATTAAATAGTTGCCTTTTCTAACGATAACTACTAAAAACACCTTCTTAGATCCGATTATTATTCGCTAGCCGCTATTCTTCTACTATATCCTTAGAGATCTCCTTAAGAATAGCCTCTCTCTTCTTCGACGCTAACACTTCTAAGTTACTATCTACGTTTATAAAGCTAGCTTCGCTAAATATATGCTCCTTAATATCTATAGCTATAGCGTAGGCGGTATCGAATTAAGCTTTAGCCGTAGTCTACTATTTAGCTATATAGACCTTGAATTCCTCCTTACTTATACTAAAGAGCTTCTTTATTTCTATACTTACTACCTAATCCGCCTATAGAACTCGGCCTATTAAGGTATCGGAAATCGGGCCTAGGCCGGTTAATAGTACCTCTATAGCGAAAGGCTTTATCGCTCGTATAGGGTACATAGTACTAGAAGCTATAAAGGGTATCCGCTCGTAGTAGAGATATACGCTATAGATCGTAGGAACGTTAACGTGATTACTATTAGGTAGCTTATCTAATATACGACTATTAGGGTAGGCTAGAAACACTATCGGAATTAGGCGATACTCTTCGCCTATACGAGTATACCGCTAAGGGATATAGGGGTACGAAATAACTAGCGAGCCCGTATTAGTACAAGGATTCTTCTAACTAAGCTTGAGATTAGCTTTTATTTCGTTAGTAATTACTAGAGGTATAGTCTCGACGAAGCCTATACTATAGCTTTACTTATTAGCGATAATACGCCTCGCTAGCTACTTTGCCTCCTTAGGGTTAAAGAGCCTATTACTAATCGTGTCCGAGGTTAGTAAAAGTCGTCTTCTATCGCCGGTATCGTCTAGAGAGACTATAAATTGAACCTAATCAAGCCCCTTCTCCTTAAGTAGTATATTCTCGTTTAAGGCGATATACTAGAAGCTGTTAGGGTAGTTAGAACTAGCCTTATCGTCGAAGATATAAAAGGTAGCGGATAGGTAGGCTACGTACTTAACGGTCGTATACGGAGTAGTAACTAGCTAGTATAGCTATAGTAAAGGATATTAGCGAAGAAGCTATTAGGACAGCGAGTACTATATACTACGAGACTAACTATACTAACTAATAGCCGTATTATACTATCGATACACTATAAACTTATACCGTATAGCTTCGAGTAAAGAGTCTAGGATCTAAAATAGGCCTCTAGTAGAAGGAGAACAAAAGAGGAAGCCGTAATCGGTCTAGGTACCCTCGTTACTATCGTAGTCTAAGAGCTCCTAAACCCTCTAATAGACGTTAGAAGTAACCTTCAAGTCTATCTTAGTCGCGGAGAACTAAAAGGGTCCGAGGTAGCTTCTACCTACCTTACGTATTAGAGCGTTAATATCGTCCTCTAGCTCCTAAGTATTAGTACTCTTCTTACTACGACGAGAGCGTCCTACTAGCTTAGAGAAGAAAGTATTCGCTTCTAGCTTGAACTATGTCCGGTTTTAAGTATTCTAGGCGATAAGGGCTTAGAGATCGGCTATACTACCTATCTAAATAATACGCTAGTAGAGAGTATACGTTACGTTAGCTGTCTTTAGTAGCTTCAAGCCTATAGTATTACCTATCTTAGTTATATATTCTTTATAAAGAGGCTAGCTAAGGTATAGAAGAATATTAATTAAAGCGTAGCTCTTAGCTACTTTCTTCTTCTCCTAGACATTATCGACTTCTTTAAGAGCTTTACTAACGATTATATAGTAGTAGACTTCGGAGGTAATACTATCTTTTATATAAGCCTAGTAACGTAGATTAGGCTCCGAGTCGCTCTCTAGCTTAATTCTACTATTATCTTCTAGTACGATTAGCGATAGGCGTTACGGACCCGGTAGCGGCTCCGTCGTAGGCAATACTTAGTCTTATATAGGATTAGTATCGCTCGAAGCGCTTAGTATAGGAGAAGTCTCGATCGAGGTAATAATAGTTTCTCTAGTACGAATTCTAGTAAGCCTTCTACTCTTATAAAGGACGGGCGTAGGCTTCTTTATAGAGCTTAGCGTTAACTTTTCTAACTAAGCTTTTAGCCTCTATATAGTACTAGGCGATATAGAATCTCTAAGGCGAGGCTCTAGAGTCGTAAGTAAATTACCTTCTCCTTCTCCTTCTCTTTCTTAACTAGAGTTTCGAGTAGGACTAGATAAGGATAGGCTCTTAGGCGTAGAGGAGGAGGGTCGTCTATTAGATCTTAGATTTCTAAGAGGAGGTAATAGTCTATAGGATATTAAGGGCTATTTCTCTACTACCGGGAACACGTAAGTCGGTTCTTCGAAGGCCTCTCCTTTAGTAAGCTTAACCGTAAATCCGTACTAATCAAGTCTATAGCCTACCTCTAGGCGTGCCTCTCTTATCTTATAGCTAAACACGTCGACCTACGAGAGCTCTACCTTGAACTTGTTCTAGTAGCGTCTCCTATCTAAGTTCGTATTAATAAAGCCTAAGCCTTACGAGCCGGGAGTCTTCTTACTTCTCTATAGCTAAAAATGCTAGCTACGAGAGAACATGTTCGCTACCTACTAATAGAAACGATCCTACTTTTACTATACTAAGAAAACCTAGTCTTTAGGCTCGCTCTCTTCGAAGACGCCTTTATACTTATTTAACTATTAACGAAGGTTCCTAAGTATCTCTTTATCGTATAAGACTTAGTTAAGGAAGGGGAAGTTCTACTTATGCCTAAACTCTATACGTAGCTACTACTAGATTAAGTTTCTCTCCTTTACTAAGTCTCGGCCTTCTTAGCGTATCTTCTTTATATTATCGCGCTTTACGCTCTACGCGTTAAGGTACTTCGGTAAGATCTTAGCTAAGAGGCGTTTAAAGAAGTTAAATATACTAATCTTTATTCTATCGTTCGCTTTCTCGACTTACTTAAGTACTAAGTCGATACTCTCCTCTTATTCTTATAGCGTTTCTAGCGACAGAATAGCTTCGGTAGCGTTGTCAAGGTTTGTTATACTAGTAAGAGATCCGCTTAAGGCCTAGAAACTAATAAGAGAGCCTTCGCGATTAGTACGAGCGAGCGCTATACCTTATATAGAACTTAAAGAAGCTATTTTTCGTCTTTTCTTCGAAGAATCTTATCTAGGTAGTCCTTATATCAGACTTCGAATAGGTAAGGTAGAAGGCGAAAGCGCCAGTCTTAATAAGCGCTTAGGCGTCAAAGAACGCTAGAAAGGGGAAGTCTTATTCTTTATACGTAAGGGAGAAAGAGAACGTCTTTAAATAGTCGTATTAGTAGCTTAGAGCGATATAAAGCGCGTGACTAGTAATAAGTAACTTGAATAGCGAGGAGGGTCGGGCGCGTAACCGGTTATAGAGTTTTCTATTATATTAGTTACCGCTTACGTACATAAATAGCTATATAGCGTTACTAGGTAGTAACGAAAGATAAGAATCGAACTTAATAGAAGTAAGGCTCTATAGTAACTAATTAATAGTTAATAAGGAAGAAGAGATCGTTTAGAGCGTAAGAGTAGTCTAATTATATGCCTTATTATAGTAGCGTAACTACTATTAGGATTAGAGGTCTATACGCGAGGCTTAGTTATATAAGGTTTTAGTTATCGTTTAAAAAGATAACTAAAAGTTCACTTTACCTTAACGCTTCCGTAGCCGTCGTATACTACTAACGCTACTACTAACTACTATAGTATATACCTTACTATCGCTAACAAGGACTAAGACTTAGATACTATCGTCGTTACTTCTACTAACTTAAAAGAGCCTTATTTTTCGTATACCTAGTCGACTTACTAGATCGCGCTTTCCGTATCGTAAGAGACCGCTAGCGCTATAATTAACAGCTAGAAAGGAGCTATTAGAGCCGCTGTCGCTAAAGATTCAAGCTCCTTCGCCTCTAAGTAGACTAAAAAACCTTAAACTTTAAGTATTCTCTACTAGAAACTAATATTTTTTAGTAATTCCTTTAGTCAGGCGAAAATTAGTAGTAGAAAGGCCCTTAGGATAGAAAATTATTATCTTACTCGCCGATTAGTAATAGAAAAGAGCTCTAGGAAGACAGATCGTAGTACTAACCTTAGAAATCGCTAGTAGAAAAGAGCTTCGAGAGTATAGATCTAGCTTAGATTTTGAGACCTAGTAGTAGAAAGTAGCTCGAGACAGCTAACTTTTATAGTAATAGTAGGCTCGGGACTTAGAAAAAGGAGTAGGATAGTAGGTTAGCTAGTAGATATAAAGTCTATATTTAAAAGTTAAGCTTAGAGGAGTAACTAGCTATATAGATACTTATCTTAGCTATAGAAAACAGCGTCGGGACAGCTAGGATTAGCTAGATTCTTACTAATCTAGTAAAAGAGGAGCTTAGGAAGCTTAGATTAGAGCTCGATAGTAGCTCTAGGAATAAAAGAAGTGCTTAGGACAGCTAAGATTTAGCTAGATTTATACTAGTCTAGTAAATTATAAGCTTAGGAAGCTCTAATTAGAGCTTAATAGTAGCTTTAAGATTAAAAGAAGCGCTCGGGAAGATTAGATTAGAGCTCTAGGAACAAAAGAAGCGCTTAGGATAGTATAGACTTAGAAAGATTAGCCCTTTTATAGTAGAGGCTAGGCTTTAGTAGCTAGATCTTAGCTTATACTCCTAATTAAGTATCGCCTATCGAATTTCTACTTCTTTAGCTCCGCTAGGCTAGCTTTAGCCTCTAGCTTACTAAGTCTTCTACTTCTTCTTTAAGCTCTATTAGTAGCTAGCGTATATAACTCTCCCTTTCTTCTTAAGTTATTACTAATAGCTTACTAATAAAGATCTATAGATACTTGTACCTAGGTAGAAGGCCTAGTTCTATAACTTTCTCTATCGGTAGTAGTACTTCTTCTAGTTTAACCTAATCCGGAACTAGCTTTAGGTTTTCTTATAGAAAGGTGTATTTCTTAAGGTCTATCCTCTTATAGATATACTCTCGCTTTAAGCTATCTAGTTCCTTAAGCTTATACGATACACCTTCCTATAATACTTTAGATACCCTAAAAGGGCCTTCCTACCTAAACGTAAGCTTATAGGAGAAGCTAGTTTTTAACTTAGAGTAGTATACTAATACGAGATCTCCTTCCTATAGTATAGTAAGATCCGTATAGCGATGTTTATCGAAGTACGCCTTATTCTACTCTCGAAGACGCTATTAACGTAGTCGTCCTTCTTCTATAGTCGTTTCTATAGCTTCTAGGGCTTGAGCTTAAATCGTAAGAAGCTCTACTCTAGTCTTGACCTTGCTCTAATCTATAATCTAGAAGGTGTAGTGTTCTAGCTCGATTAGTAGTACTACGTCACGCCTAATTATTACCTTCGATAGTATTAGGCCGGTAGTAGAGACTATTATCGTTCTCTCTACCTATAGAACCGCTAGAATATAGTTACGAATCGTATAAAGGCCGCTAGTAGAGAGCTTTAAGTAAGCGTCTAATATTATCTTATAGCCGACTTCAACGATAGCGTTAGACTAAGGGTAGTATAGCGAAATATTAATACGTTTAATACTATACGATAGTAGTAGCTTCTCTACGTTACTAAGGTTAGTCTTATAGTTATCGAGGATAACTTCTATAGTAGTACCCTACTAGTAAAAGATCTCTTCCTATATAAACCTTACTATCTATACTAAGGAGATACTCTTTACTAGGCACTAGAATATATATACTTCTAGCTAGCGCGATAGAGATTCGCGTATAACTATTAACGAACAGTTCTTCGAGATATATAAGCCGTCGATATACTACTACTAGCCGACTATAACTTAGAGCGGGATCTATTAAGAATATATCCTAGATAGTTAGTCTAGATATAGACTTCTAAGTATAGTTCTAGATACCTAAGGTATCTACCTAAGGCTTAGTAAGAGGTATATCTTGCTTCTCTCTCTTCTCTTCTTAGATAACTAACTTAATCAACTTTGTATTTAGTTCCTAGTATATTACTACTATACTATATATATAAGTTAGTTTAAGATTAATCCCCTATTCTTCTTTACTACGCTATACCCTCCTTAATATTATATAGTATGTTAAGAATATATCCTAGATAGTTAGTCTAGATATAGACTTCTAAGCATGGTTCTAGATGCCTAAGGCATCTACCTAAGGCTTAGCAAGAGGTATATCTTGCTTCTCTTTCTTCCCTTCTTAGATAACTAACTCAATTAACTTTGTATTTAGTTCCTAGTATATTGCTACTACACTGTATATATAAGTCAGTTTAAGATTGATCCCCTATTCTTCTTTACTACGCTATACCCTCCTTGACATTATATAGTATCTACAAACGCCCTCTACTTTTAATAGGTTATGAGCCCGGGTTTGTGCACTAAATAGGAGCAACCTATGTTAGTATAGGTTACTTGTATCCCTTATAGTTTGTAGAAAACATTTAGGGCCTAGAAGTTTCCCTAACTGTATTACTAACGAAGCTAGTTTGTACCTAGTAGTATATAAGTTAGTAAAGATCTCTATAAGATAGTAGTATGTTTCTGCTTTATTAATACCTGCCTAGTTCTCTACTATTACACCTAGTATTACTAGAGTTAGAAGAGGCTACTTGGCCTTCCTACTACCTAGTAACAGAAACTCTACTAAGAGAGAAAGATCTAAGTCTTAGTAATTTCCTAAATACAAGGAATCCCTATCCCTTAGAGCTAGTCTCCCTACTATAAGAAATTACCCTTCTCTAGAATCCTTAGCTAGTCTAAAGCATTCTACTAATTATTTATTCTATTTACCTATTTCTATAATAGACTAAGAGGACAAGAAGAGCTAAAGGATTCCAATCCTAGACAGAACTAACTAGAAGAGATAGTTTAAGCTATAGATAGATAAGCTAGAAGGAAAGGACTAGTTCTAGGCAATTAGCTAACTAATTATTAGAGGGAACCTATATATAGTTTAGCAAGATACTAGTCTTTAGATATATGTTACTTAGAATCAATACTTCTTAAAAGACAATATAGTATATAGGTTTAGTATTAGATATAGTATTAGTAAAGATAATAAGATAGAGCTAGAGACATAGTATATTACTATACTAGTAGCTGAGATATAGGTAATTCTCTAGAACAAGTATAATAGAGTCCTAAAGTCCTATACTATAGGTCTAATTAAGCAGTTTGTTATATTTAGGATATTACCTAATAAGATAATTAGGGAAGTATAGAGACACCTTAGAGGCCTAGGTAAGAGGATTACTAAGATTAATCCTTAGGAAGCCTACTACTAGAGCTAAGAGAAAAGGCTAAAACATCTCCTATAGTCCCTACCTATATTATACTAAGTAGCTAAGGATACTATTATAACCTAACTATCCTTAGATATAGACACTGTTCTCCTTCTACTTAAGTCCTAAGAGGTAAGAGACAATCTAGACAAGATAGACATAGGTCTAGCTATATTCTATTCTAGGCAGCCCTACTAAAGAAAGTCCCTACTAATATACTAGCTCTATAAGAAAGGGAAGTACTAGTTAAAGGACTGTCCTAACCTCCCTACTACTAAGAAACTGTCCTAGTAGAGAAATAGTACTAAGAACTAGAAGGACCCTTAGGGATTATTCCTTAGAGGGAGGGTTAGAAGATCCTTTTTACTAAGGAATGCTAGATATATTAAGAAAGCTGTCTATAAGTTATTATTATATAATAAGCTAAAGAAGGTTATCTAGAAAATAGGCAAGTAGCTTTAAAGAATAGAAAAGTCTAGAAAGCTTCTAAAGAAAGGATTTTCAGCCTAGAAGTCTAGTTCTAGTTCTGATTCTAGAACTTACTCTAGTTCTAGAAGTAATAATGATTCCCTATTAGAAGATAATAACTAAGATAAGTTGGCCTATTCTATAATTAAGGCTAAAGGCAAGTTGTTACTCTAAGAATAGCTCTTAGATTCCTATACCTTATCCTATATAACTAACTAACTATCCTTCTTTAGATTAGTAAAGCTACTAAGGAAGAAAGTATAGATTAAGGTAGGAGGAGGATACCTCTATATAACCTACTCTAGACTAGTATAGATAAAGAGAATCTTAGGAGGAGAAGTTCTACTTAATAGGGTACTATTTGTTCCTAATCTTAGAGTAAATCTTGTGTTATAAGATTAGTTTAGTAAGCAATTTAGAGTCTAGAAGCCTGATTTTACTCTTACCTCCCTAGATAGCTAAATAGTTATAAAGACTAAGCTAGTTAGAGGTGTTCTATTTATTAGTAAGATATTACCTCTCCTATAGGAAAAGTTATATTACTTACTATATAATCCTATAGAGGTTAATAATGCCTATACTGCCCTATTAGAGAAGGATCTGAAACAGTAGGAGCTATAGTATAGAAGATTTGTATACTTTAGAAGAGGGTTACTCTTAAACCTTCACAAAGTTACTAACCTAAAGGAAAGAATTCTAATTCCTAACTAGGAAGAGTATAAGTATAGGATCTATATAATAGGTAAGATAAAGAAACACCTAGGCAAGTCTATTAAGAGAAGACCTAAAAGATTAGCCCTTATATTAGTAGATATCTATAGACTATTACTATTATTAGTAAAAGGTTTTATATAGTAGCTTAAGATTGTTAATAACTTCTTAAGAAAGAAATAAGTATTTCTACTTAAGGCTAGATTAGATACACTAACTACTCTTTAGAACTAGAGGATTAAGGTAGAAAGGTAGTTAGTAGCACTCCTTAAGTCTATGAGAGCTAACAATGCTAGAGAGATTACTACTTTAATTAAATAGTAAGAGAAGGACTTTAGAATTACTCTTAAGCTAACTAAGGCCTATAATTCACTCTAGAATAGAGTAGTTAAGAGGTCTATCTAAACATTAGAGGCCTCTATTAGAGCAATGCTTGAAGAAAGTAAGATGCCTATTAAGTTTTAGCTAGAAGCCCTTAAAGTATAGGTATATATAAGGAACAAGCTTCTAAATAGACCTAATATTAAGGGATTCAAGCTCTTACCTAATAAAGCTTTTAATAGAATCAAACTAATAGTCTCCTACCTCAAGGTATAGGGATATAGAGCTATAGTATATATAGATATAAGAGTATAGCCTTAGTAGGCAAGGAGTAATAAACTAATAAATAGAGGAAAGGATACTATGTTTATTAGATACTATAATAATATAGTAAAGGCATAGAAGTTCTAGGAGCTAGATATAAAGGCTATTAAGTAGTATACTAATACAATCTTCTTTAAAGATAAGCTAGGTAGAGAATTGGACTTAAATATTAAGATTAAGAATCTCCCTAGTTCAGCTCTAGAAAGAAGACCTATTAGAAGGCTAAGAACTATTAGCTAGCCTACTCTATAAGCTAGTAGGAGTACCCTAGGTGCTCCTAGTCTAGGCTAGTAGAAGCCTTCTCCCTCTTAGCTATTAGTATAGGTTTAGGAAGGAAAGAAACTCTTTATATAACTTCTACCTCTACTAGAAGATATAGGAGAGTATAGAAAATTCCTAGACTAAGGGAAAGTTAAGAAAGAATCTAAGAATTCTGCCTAAGAAACTATAGAGGTGGATTAGGAGCAGATAGCCCTAAGGCAAACTCTTAGAAAGAGGAAAGTATCCTAAGAACTTAATAGATTTAACTAGAAGCTAAAGCTAATTAGGCTTAAGCTAGATTAGAATAGTCAGCTAGATAAGGAAATGCTCCTAGAGTATTAGGCTTTCTTCTTAGCTATAAGCTCTATTAACCTAGGCATCCTATAGGACCTAGAATTCTTAGAGGAAGTTAAAGAGATTATATTCTTAGCTACTAAAGAAGTAGGAATACATAAATAGGAGGTTCTAATCCTAAGGAACTATAAGGAAGTAGTAAGTAATCCTAAGTAGGGTCATCTCTAGTAAGAAGCTATTTAGAAGGAGCTAGATATACTTGTAAGTAATAATACCTAGACTATAGTAGTCCTACTAAAAGGGGCTAACCTAGTTACCTTAAGATAGGTCTTTAATGTTAAGAGAAAGCTTAGTAGAGCTATTAAAAAGTTCAAGGCAAGACTAGTTATAAGAGGGTTCTCTTAAAAGTATAGAGTAGACTATATAGAGACTTTTACCCTTATAGTCAGGTAGGATACTCTAAGAGGATTCATAGCTATAGTCTATAAGAAAGACCTAGTTCTATACTAAGTAGATATAAATAATACATTTATAGAGAGCACCCTATATAAGGACATCTATATAATCCTACTACTAGGTATTGACCTACTAACTAGTATAGTCTTATAAGTTCTAAGGAGTCTCTATAGGCTAAAGCAAGCTATAAGAGACTAGAATCAGCTATATATGTCAAAGCTAAAAGGAATAGGATTTAGATAATTAGAAGTGGACCTATGTCTTCTAATCTATAAGAAAAGGAAAGACCTAATAATCCTGATCTATATTAATAACATACCTATTACTATAGAGAGACTAGAAGATATCCTCTAGTTTAAAGACTAACTTAGTAAGGTCTTCAAGATCAAAGATCTTAGAGAACTAGACAAGATTCTTAGAATAAGACTAATAAGAAACAGACAGTAAGGCTAGCTAAAACTTGACTAGAAGTACTATATCTAAGAGAACCTAGCTAAGATAGGAATAGGTTAAGAGACTATATTACTAACTCTTTTACTAATAGACAGCTATGAAAGTCTAAAGCCTACTAGACTAAATAATAAAAGGTATAATAAATAGGAGTACTAATCTATTATTAGAACATAGATATAGCTTATAACTGTTATAAGACTAGACATTTTATTTGCCCTTAGAAGATTGAGCTCCTATATTAGTAATCCAATAGTAGGACATATAAAGGCTCTAAAGAAGCTAACTAGATACCTGAGATCAAACCTAGACCTTAGTCTAAGATACTTAAGGAATAGTTAAGGCTTTCTTACTAGATATGTAGACTCTAACTATATAATAGACAAGACTAATAGAGTCTTAATCCTTGGATATATCTTCTTCCTTTATAGTATACTAATCTCCTAGATAAGCAAGAAGCAGAAATCTATAGCTACATCTATAATAGAAGCTAAATACATAGCTATAGGTATATATACAAAACAGTTATAGTTCCTTAGTACTCTTTTAAGAGAGCTTGGATACCTAGAGTTAGTAGGAGAATGTTCTTACTAACTAAGGATCCTTAGTAACTAGGAAACTGTTACTAGAATCAGGCTAATTCAGCTAAAAGGTAATAACTAAGCTACCCTTACTCTAGTTAAGGACTTACATATTTATAACAAGTCTAAACATATTAATATCTTATATAATACTATAAGAAAGCTCTAGTAGAACAGACTTATCTCTATAGAATATATAAATATAAAAGAGATAGTAGTAGATAGTCTTACTAAGCTAAAGAATAGACTATAGTTTTAGGAGTTTGTAAGGCAGCTCTACCTTGTATAAGAGATATATAAAAGATAACTCTAAGCCTTAGAGTTAAACTAAGAGGAGTCTAAAAGAAAGATTTTAGTTACTTGACTCCTCCTTAGTTAGACTTTATAAAGTCCTAAATGCCCTTACTAATGTTAGACCTATTATTAACTATAATATTACTATATAGTACCTAGCTAAACTAGACACCCCCTAAGGCTAAGTACTAGTTAATGTTAAAGACCTCCTCTATAGTAGCTATTATCTCCTCTACTAGTATGTAGTTACTCTACTCCCTAGCTTAATATAAGATCCCTATAGCTAAGAATAGTGCACTCTAAAGACTATTAGGGAACTAAGAAGCTATATAGAATATAACTAAGTAGGGGACCAAGCTATAAGGAATCTAGGGAGCTATTAGAATTAGCTATAAGAAAGGATAGGGGCAACTTACTAGATAGTCTATGTCCTAAACAATCCACTCCTATATAAGAGAGGAGGAAGATCTTATAGAAGGCATTTCTTTTACCTTTTTATAGGAGATAGTAGTATAGAAAGTTTATTAGATTAACAGTTAGTGCTATCTAGTTGTTGGTCTGAAAAGCAAGTACTTGATAACTAATTAAGATTAGAACTAGCATTTAAGTAGTATAGATAATCTATTAAAAGATCTGACTATATAGCATAAGTAGGAGTGTTAAGAATATATCCTAGATAGTTAGTCTAGATATAGACTTCTAAGTATAGTTCTAGATGCCTGAGGCATCTACCTAAGGCTTAGTAAGAGGTATATCTTACTTCTCTTTCTTCCCTTCTTAGATAACTAACTTAATTAACTTTGTATTTAGTTCCTAGTATATTACTACTACACTGTATATATAAGTTAGTTCAAGATTGATCCCCTATTCTTCTTTACTACGCTATACCCTCCTTGACATTATATAGTATCTATAAACGCCCTCTACTTTTAACATAGTATCTATAAACGCCCTCTACTTTTAATAGGTTATAAGCCCGGGTTTATATACTAAATAGAAGTAACCTATATTAGTATAGGTTACTTATATCCCTTATAGTTTATAGAAAACATTTAGGGCCTAGAAGTTTCCCTAACTATATTACTAATAAAGCTAGTTTGCACCTAGTAGTATATAAGTTAGTAAAGATCTCTATAAGATAGTAGTGTGTTTCTGCTTTATTAATACCTACCTAGTTCTCTACTATTATACCTAGTATTACTAGAGTTAGAAGAGGCTACTTAGCCTTCCTACTACCTAGTAATAGAAACTCTACTAAGAGAGAAAGATCTAAGTCTTAGTAATTTCTTAAATATAAGGAATCCCTGTCCCTTAGAGCTAGTCTCCCTACTATAAGAAATTACCCTTCTCTAGAATCCTTAGCTAGTCTAAAGTATTCTACTAATTATTTATTCTATTTACCTATTTCTATAATAGACTAAGAGGACAAGAAGAGCTAAAGGATTCTAATCCTAGATAGAACTAACTAGAAGAGATAGTTCAAGCTATAGACAGACAAGCTAGAAGGAAAGGACTAGTTCTAGGCAATTAGCTAACTAATTATTAGAGGGAACCTATATATAGTTTAGTAGGACACTAGTCTTCAGATATATATTACTTAGAATTAATACTTCTTAAAAGACAATATAGTATGTAGGTTTAGTATTAGATATAGTATTAGTAAAGATAATAAGATAGAGCTAGAGACATAGTATGTTACTATACTAGTAGCTAAGATATAGGTGATTCTCTAGAATAAGTATAATAGAGTCCTGAAGTCCTATACTATAGGTCTAATTAAGTAGTTTATTATATTTAGGATATTATCTAATAAGACAATCAGGGAAGTATAGAGACACCTTAGAGGCCTAGGTAAGAGGATTACTAAGATTAATCCTTAGGAAGCCTACTACTAGAGCTAAGAGAAAAGGCTAAAACATCTCCTATAGTCCCTACCTATATTATACTAAGTAGCTAAGGATACTATTATAACCTAACTATCCTTAGATATAGACACTGTTCTCCTTCTACTTAAGTCCTAAGAGGTAAGAGATAATCTAGACAAGATAGACACAGGTCTAGCTATATTCTATTCTAGGCAGCCCTACTAAGGAAAGTCCCTACTAATATACTAGCTCTATAAGAAAGGGAAGTACTAGTTAAAGGATTGTCCTAACCTCCCTACTACTAAGAAACTGTCCTAGTAGAGAAATAGTACTAAGAACTAGAAGGACCCTTAGAGATTATTCCTTAGAGGGAGGGTTAGAAGATCCTCTTTACTAAGGAATACTAGATATATTAAGAAAGCTGTCTATAAGTTATTATTATATAATAAGCTAAAGAAGGTTATCTAGAAAATAGGCAAGTAGCTTTAAAGGATAGAAAAGTCTAGAAAGCTTCTAAAGAAAGGATTTTTAGCCTAGGAGTCTAGTTCTAGTTCTAATTCTAGAACTTACTCTAGTTCTAGAAGTAATAATAATTCCCTATTAGAAGATAATAACTAAGATAAGTTAGCCTATTCTATAATTAAGGCTAAAGGCAAGTTATTACCCTAAGAATGGCTCTTAGATTCCTATACCTCATCCTATATAACTAACTAACTATCCTTCTTCAGATTAGTAAAGCTACTAAGGAAGAAAGTATAGATTAAGGTAGAAGGAGGATACCTCTATATAACCTACTCTAGACTAGTATAGATAAAAGGAATCTTAGGAGGAGAAGTTCTACTTAATAGAGTACTATTTGTTCCTAATCTTAGAGTAAATCTTGTATTATAGGATTAGTTTAGCAAGTAATTTAGAGTCTAGAAGCCTGATTTCACTCTTACCTCCCTAGATAGCTAAACAGTTATAAAGACCAAGCTAGTTAGAGGTGTTCTATTTGTTAGTAAGATATTACCTCTCCTATAGGAAAAGTTATATTACTTACTATATAATCCTATAGAGGTTAACAATGCCTATACTACCCTATTAGAGAAGGATCTAAAACAGTAGGAGCTATAGTATAGAAGATTTGTATACTTTAGAAGAGGGTTACTCTTAAACTTTTATAAAGTTACTAACCTAAAGGAAAGAATTCTAATTCCTAACTAGGAAGAGTATAAGTATAGGATCTATATAATAGGCAAGATAAAGAAACACCTAGGCAAGTCTATTAAGAGAAGACCTAAAAGATTAGCCCTTATATTAGTAGATATCTATAGACTATTACTATTATTAGTAAAAGGTTTTATATAGTAGCTTAAGATTGTTAATAACTTCTTAAGAAAGAAATAGGTATTTCTACTTAAGGCTAGATCAGATATACTAACTACTCTTTAGAACTAGAGGATTAAGGTAGAAAGGTAGTTAGTAGCACTCCTTAAGTCTATAAGGGCTAACAATGCTAGAGAGATTACTACTTTAATTAAATAGTAGGAGAAGGACTTTAGAATTACCCTTAAGCTAACTAAGGCCTACAATTCACTCTAGAATAGAGTAGTTAAGAGGTCTATCTAAATATTAGAGGCCTCTATTAGAGTAATACTTAAAGAAAGTAAGATACCTATTAAGTTTTAGCTAGAAGCCCTTAAAGTATAAGTATATATAAGGAACAAGCTTCTAAATAGACCTAATATTAAAGGATTCAAGCTCTTACCTAATAAAGCTTTTAATAGGATCAAACTAATAGTCTCCTACCTTAAGGTATAGGGATATAGAGCTGTAGTATATATAGATATAAGAGTATAGCCTTAGTAGGCAAGGAGTAACAAACTAATAAATAGAGGAAAGGATGCTATATTTATTAGATACTATAACAATATAGTAAAGGTATAGAAGTTCTAGGAGCTAGATATAAAGGCTGTCAAGTAGTATACTAATATAATCTTCTTTAAAGATAAGCTAGGTAGAGAATTAGACTTGAATATTAAGATTAAGAATCTCCCTAGTTCAGCTCTAGAAAGAAGACCTATTAGAAGGCTAAGAACTATTAGCTAGCCTACTCTATAAGCTAGTAGGAGTACCCTAGGTGCTCCTAGTCTAGGCTAGTAGAAGCCTCCTCCTCCTTAGCTATTAGTATAGGTTTAGGAAGGAAAGAAACTCTTTATATAACTTCCACCTCTACTAGAAGATATAAGAGAGTATAGAAAATTCCTAGACTAAGGGAAAGTTAAGAAAGAATCTAAGAATTCTGCCTAAGAAACTATAGAGGTAGATTAGGAGTAGACAGCCCTAAGGTAAATTCTTAGAAAGAGGAAAGTATCCTAAGAACTTAATAGATTTAACTAGAAGCTGAAGCCAATTAGGCTTAAGCTAGATTAGAATAGTCAGCTAGATAAGGAAATGCTCCTAGAGTATTAGGCTTTCTTCTTAGCTATAAGCTCTATTAACCTAGGTATCCTATAGGACCTAGAATTCTTAGAGGAAGTTAAAGAGATTATATTCTTAGCTACTAAAGAAGTAGGAATACATAAATAGGAGGTTCTAATCCTAAGGAACTATAAGGAAGTAGTAAGTAATCCTAAGTAGGGTTATCTCTAGTAAGAAGCTATTTAGAAGGAGCTAGATATACTTATAAGTAATAATACCTAGACTATAGTAGTCCTACTAAAAGGGGCTAACCTAGTTACCTCAAGATAGGTCTTTAATATTAAGAGAAAGCTTAGTAGAGCTATTAAAAAGTTTAAGGCAAGACTAATTATAAGAGGGTTCTCCTAAAAGTATAGAGTAGACTATATAGAAACTTTTGCCTCTATAGTTAGGTAGGATACTCTAAGAGGATTCATAGCTGTAGTCTATAAGAAGGACCTAGTTCTATACTAAGTAGATATAAACAATGTATTTATAGAGAGTACCCTATATAAGGACATCTATATAATCCTACTACTAGGTATTAACCTACTAACTAGTATAGTCTTACAAGTTCTAAGGAGTCTCTATAGGCTAAAGCAA
This sequence comes from Septoria linicola, assembly GCA_024114885.1. Taxonomy (NCBI): domain Eukaryota; kingdom Fungi; phylum Ascomycota; class Dothideomycetes; order Mycosphaerellales; family Mycosphaerellaceae; genus Septoria; species Septoria linicola. The sequence continues at coordinate 2,006,612 of CP099426.1, read as the reverse complement.
GCTACAAGAGACTAGAATCAGCTATATATGTCAAAGCTAAAAGGAATAGGATTTAGATAATTAGAAGTAGACCTATGTCTTCTAATCTATAAGAAAAGGAAAGACCTAATAATCCTAATCTATATTAATAATATACCTATTACTATAGAGAGACTAGAAGATGTCCTCTAGTTTAAAGACTAACTTAGTAAGGTCTTCAAGATTAAAGATCTTAGAGAACTAGACAAGATTCTTAGAATAAGACTAATAAGAAATAGATAGTAAGGCTAGCTAAAACTTAACTAGAAGCACTATATCTAAGAGAACCTAGCTAAGATAGGAATAGGTTAAGAGACTGTATTACTAACTCTTTTACTAATAGACAGCTATGAAAGTCTAAAGCCTACTAGACTAAATAATAAAAGGTATAACAAATAGGAGTACTAATCCATTGTTAGAACATAGATGTAGCTTACAACTGTTATAAGACTAGACATTTCATTTGCTCTTAGAAGATTAAGCTCCTATATTAGTAATCCAATAGTAGGATATATAAAGGCTCTAAAGAAGCTAACTAGATACCTGAGATTAAACCTAGACCTTAGTCTAAGATACTTAAGGAATGGTCAAGGCTGCCTTACTAGATATATAGACTCTAACTATATAATAGACAAGACTAATAGAGTCTTAATCCTTAAATATGTCTTCTTCCTTTATAGTACACTAATCTCCTAGATAAGTAAGAAGCAGAAATCTATAGCTACATCTATAATAGAAGCTAAATATATAGCTATAGGAGCATATATAAAACAGTTATAGTTCCTTAATACTCTTTTAAGAGAGCTTAGATGCCTAGAGTTAGTAGGAGAATGTTCTTACTAACTAAGGATCCTTAGTAACTAGGAAACTATTACTAGAATTAGGCTAATTTAGCTAAAAGGTAATAACCAAGCTGCCCTTACTCTAGTTAAGGACTTACATGTTTATAACAAGTCTAAACATATTAATATCTCATACAATGCTATAAGAAAGCTCTAGTAGAATAGACTTATCTCTATAGAATATATAAACATAAAAGAGATAGTAGTAGATAGTCTTACTAAGCTAAAGAATAGACTATAGTTTCAGGAGTTTATAAGGTAGCTCTACCTTATATAAGAGATATATAAAAGATAACTCTAAGCCTTAGAGCTAAACTAAGAGGAGTCTAAAAGAAAGATTTTAGTTACTTAACTCCTCCTTAGTTAGACTTTATAAAGTCCTAAATACCCTTACTAATATCAGACCTATTACTAACTACAATATTACTATATAACACCTAGCTGAACTAGACACCCCCTAAGGCTAAGTACTAGTTAATATTAAAGACCTCCTCTATAGTAGCTATTATCTCCTCTACTAGTATATAGTTACTCTGCTCCCTAGCTTAATATAAGATCCCTATAGCTAAGAATAGTATACTCTAAAGACTATTAGGGAACTAAGAAGCTGTATAGAATATAACTAAGTAAGGGACCAGGCTATAAGGAATCTAGAGAGCTATTAGAATTAGCTATAAGAAAGGATAGAGGCAACTTACTAGATAGTCTATGTCCTAAACAATCCACTCCTATATAAGAGAGGAGGAAGATCTTATAGAAGGTATTTCTTTTACCTTTTTATAGGAGATAGTAGTATAGAAAGTTTATTAGATTAACAGTTAGTACTGTCTAGTTATTAGTCTGAAAAGCAAGTACTTGATAACTAATCAAGATTAGGACTAGCATTTGAGTGCTATAGATGATCTATTAAAAGATCTGACTATATAGCATAAGTAGGAGTGTTAAGAATATATCCTAGATAGTTAGTCTAGATATAGACTTCTAAGCATAGTTCTAGATACCTAAGGCATCTACCTGAGGCTTAGTAAGAGGTATATCTTACTTCTCTCTCTTCTCTTCTTAGATAACTAACTTAATTAACTTTGTATTTGGTTCCTAGTATATTGCTACTATACTATATATATAAGTTAGTTCAAGATTAATCCCCTATTCTTCTTTACTACGCTATACCCTCCTTAACATTATATAGTATCTATAAACGCCCTCTACTTTTAATAGGATCTATAGTTCTCTAGGTACCTATCTCCTATACCGAAGACTATAAATAGTATACTACCGAATAGCGAGCGAGATCTAAGCCTAGACTCTATCCTACTATTATCGTTTCTAGATAAGATTATACGTCTGTTTAGCGCTACGATAACTGTTCTTATAATAGTATATCTTAATAATACGAGCTCGTGCTTTAGGTTTATTAATAACTCGCTATAGAGGTCTAGCTACTCGCTCTTAGCGCTAGAGCTAGTTATTCTTAATATAAAACAGCCGACACTTCTTCCTTAACCGCTTATACTCGTTATTAGAAACTCTCTTAGGTCTTTATATTCGTATAAGTATAAAAGCGATATTTATTAACTCCTAAGAGTAGATCCTATTAATTATAGGTAGCTCGCTCTAAATCACCTATATAGAGAAAGCGTTAACGTAAAAGGTATCGAAGAATTACTCGTTAATTATTAGATCTACGTCTTCTTCCTATTCTATAGCCTTTATATCTTCAAGCGTAATAGGCTTCCTCGATAACGAATCTAGAGCTATATACTTCTTACTAGGAACATATATAACGTTGAAGTCGAAGAGGTAGATCTATACTAGCTAGCGCGTTATTACTATATTCGGTAAATTAGAAGCAGCCTTATTAAGCTAGTAAACGAGAGTATTTATATTAATCTCTAGTTAGAAGTATACTCCGAATAGCTATAGTTTCAGCTTCTTTAATACCTTTAGTACACTAAGGCATTCGCGCTTTCTAGTATCGTACTTAACCTCTACTAGGTTAAATAGGCCAGACTTATATCGAACTAGATAGTAGAGAAGTAGCTCGTCTCGATTATATTAGGAAAGCGTATATCTCTAACCTTTACTACTCGAATCTATACCTACGATAATAAGTCCTACTCCTTCTCTAAAGTTAAGAGTAACTAGGGCTAGGGCTGAAACTAGTGCCTTTAAGACGATATCTTTAGCTAGTTAGTGTTCGGTAGTCTATTAAAACTTAGTATCCTTCTATAAGAGTTTAAAGAGTAGAGTAAGAATAATCGTGAAACCTTTAACCTAGACGCGGTAGTACGTAACTACGCCGAGGAAGATTCGAACCTCCTTCTAATTCTCTAGAGTCGGCTATTTCTTAATCTTCGCTACTCTCGTAAAGTCTAGATAGCGACTATCGATACTAGTAAGGTAACTAACGATTACTAACTGTTCGTAATAAAGCTGTAGCTTGTTAAAAGCTATAGTTATATTAGCTCGTTCTATATTATAGAGAACGTCGTCTATAGCTATAATATGTTTAATAACGTAGTAGCGGAGGCTAGGTTCAACCTCTTTACTATCGTACTTCGTCTTAGGCTCTTTAATACCGATATTATTAAGGAACGGCCGTACCTTATACGAGACATACTCTATAAGCACTTGATTAATAATACGAACGAACTAGGTAACAGAATTCGTAGCTCCTTACGGCAACGTAGTCTACTATAATAGGCCTAGTAGTAAATCGAAGCCTATAAGGTCTCTATATAATTTATCGAGTAGAATTTGGTTATATCTAGAGAAGATATTAACTAACGAGGCTAGCGCGTAACCGGTAAAGTCCTTAGAGAAACCCTTAGCGTCGAGTAGTAAGTTCGAATCTCTTACGGTGACTTGATTAAACTTCTAAGCTACGTTAATTAACCGATACTTCTTTAGCTTACCTACCTCTATCTTCTTACTAATAAGGAAGTACGGGTTTCGATAGGCACTATAGTATAGCTTAAGAGTTCTAGCTTAGATTCGTTGTCTTAGTATATCCTCTACGATATATCGTAGAGATAGGTTTAGCTTGAAGCCTAGATACTACTATAGCTCGTAAGGAACTATTCGAATCTTCTATAGCGGAGCAATATTAGGATTAATTCGGCCTAAATACGTAAAGTCCTATATAAAGGCAGCTTCTCGATTCCTTAGTATATAATATAACAAATCTAGCTCCTTTAGTAGTAGTTCCATACTAGGTTTGAACTTTATAAGCCGTTCGGGCGTTAGGCGTAATCTAGGCTCGATCGTCGAGAACCTCTTAGTTAGGTACTTACTATTATAAGGTCTAGTACTAGGTAGTATAGCCGCTTCCTTCTTAATATAAGTCCGTCGCTAGTCCTTTAACCCGCTAGGGTTTAAGCTATTAGTTATAGTAATGTCGGTATTTACTAGTTTAATCTTATTAGTAACTCGCTTATAAAGAGTATAGGCGCTAATATAATTATCTAGCTTCTACTACCTTATAGCTTCTTTATTACGAGCTCTCTCCGCTACTATATTAATAGCGGCCGAGATAACGTACGTCTCTTTACTAAGCTCGTCGTCCGCTTTATTAGAAATAACCTCGTCGTAGAGTCTAGGTTCTTAGACAGCTAGCTCCGCCTCTCTAAGCTTACTATAGGCAATTATCAAGTATTCGCCCTCGTAATTCGAACCCTAGCTCGATTAAGGCACTAGTATAGCCTCTTTAAAACTATACCTAATACCCTAGTATAAGTCTCGCTCGTTAGTATAAGCTAGCTCAGCTTCGCTAGTAGCTAGTAAAAGCTTCTTAAGTCGACTATTTTAGCTGAATTTAGCGATATTACCTTTAACGGCTACTACTACGAGATAGTTATACTATATTTAAGTCTAGCTATAATTAACCTGTCTTGATAGTTCGAGCTACTATCGTAGAGAGGTACTTTGTCTAATCAAGTTAGCTATAAAATAGTCCCTAAAGTAGATTACCTTTATATACGACAACTACTACGTAAGGTAGTTAAAGACTTGATTCTCTAGGAGTTTAGGGCTGTCGGTAACCGTAAACGAACACTAGTACTAATCGCTTATCTATCTATACTACTAGTATAGTTTAAAGTATAGTATAGGAGGTATAACGTAATTATCGTTTAAAAAGGTAACTACGGAACGTTCCGCTAGCTAACCTCCCTAAGTAGAGTTTTCACCTCTAACTACTAAACCTTATACGGAAAGGGTAGTAGAAGCTTGAAAAGCTTATAATCCCTCCTCCTACTCCTCGCTATTATAAGATCTAGAGTCCTCGATAGTATACCCTATATCCTTTAGCTAGTAATTACTAAAAGTTAGAGTTCGGACACTAACTTCTATCGAATCTTAATATAATACACGTATTAGAGCCTCTACTATACTCGTGCTGTCGACTAGAGCTAGTTCCTCGGCACTCTAGCTTTTCCTAGGACTTGTTCTATAGTACGTATATTACTATAGCTATTAAAACCGGTAAATATAATAATACGGCTATCTAGAGTACTAATTAAGCCCTCCTAAGAGCTATTATTATAGTTCTTAGAAGCTAGGCGTACCCGCCGCGCCTATAGTCGGCTAAGTAAGATCGGGCCGTTCGCTAGTAAGACTAGAAATAGTATCGTAACTCTTACGCTAAAGGTATCGATTAATACCTCTAGGTAGTACCTAATAAAAGTAACCTTGCCTCCGACTCCTTCTATAGTAATATTACCGAGAGGGGTTATACCGACTTGAAGCTTTCGAACGTGTTCGATCGGTATAATTATTAACTTAGCCCTCTCGTCGATTAAAGACTTATAAGCTATTATTCGAGGGCCGTACTTTGTAGGCACGTAGATACTTAGAACAATTTAATAGATATTATTAAATAATAGAAGGATGTTATTAGTCTACTTATAAAGCTTAGAAGCGGGCCTAGGTTTTACTATATTAATCGCTATAGCGGTAACCTAGAAGGCCTTAATATCGGTCGCTAAAACAGCTTTCGTTAGCTCCTCCTCTACCTACTCGCTAAAGGCTTTAGATAGTAAGGAATATACGCTAATCTTAGCTCCGCTACCTCTATTCGCACGCTTCTTTATATAGAGCTTATTAAGCTTCTTACGTAGATCTATATCGTTTAGAACACGACCCTACAAGGAATACGACGCTCGCTTACTATAGAGAATAATCTCTACTAAGCTTAACTAGATCTTAGATTCGAGTATCTTGTCTATCTAGAAGACGTTAGCGTTATTATTAGCGTACGTAGCTCGGAGGTAGTTGTCTATACGCTTAGTCTTTAGAGGCTCCTTAGCCTTCTTTCGCTTTTAAGTATACGTAGGAGCGACTAGAACTAGTAGACTGTTTAGGTAGTCGTATATCTACTTATCCTCGATCTTATCGTTATTACGTCTCTAAGTTTAAGAATCCTCTAACTCTCCTATATCCGTAAGGTAAGAAGCTAGCTAGTTTTTATCTTTAACCTCTTTAATACGAGGGTTGTTAAGAATGTATCCTAGATAGTTAGTCTAGATATAGACTTCTAAGCATAGTTCTAGATACCTAAGGCATCTACCTAAGGCTTGGCAAGAGGTATATCTTGCTTCTCTTTCTTCCCTTCTTAGATAACTAACTCAATCAACTTTGTATTTGGTTCCTAGCATATTACTACTATACTATATATATAAGTCAGTTTAAGATTGATCCCCTATTCTTCTTTACTACGCTATACCCTCCTTGACATTATGTAGTATCTACAAACGCCCTCTACTTTTAATAGGTTATAAGCCTAGGTTTATACACTAAATAGGAGCAACCTATGTTAGTATAGGTTACTTGTATCCCTTATAGTTTATAGAAAACATTTAGGGCCTAGAAGTTTCCCTAACTATATTACTAACGAAGCTAGTTTGTACCTAGTAGTATATAAGTTAGTAAAGATCTCTATAAGACAGTAGTGTGTTTCTACTTTATTAATACCTACCTAGTTCTCTACTATTGCACCTAGCATTACTAGAGTTAGAAGAGGCTACTTGGCCTTCCTACTACCTAGTAACAGAAACTCTGCTAAGAGAGAAAGATCTAAGTCTTAGTAATTTCCTAAATACGAGGAATCCCTATCCCTTAGAGCTGGTCTCTCTACTATAAGAAATTACCCTTCTCTAGAATCCTTAGCTAGTCTAAAGTATTCTACTAATTATTTATTCTATTTACCTATTTCTATAATAGACTAAGAGGATAAGAAGAGCTAAAGGATTCCAATCCTAGACAGAACTAACTAGAAGAGATAGTTCAAGCTATAGACAGACAAGCTAGAAGGAAAGGACTAGTTCTAGGCAATTAGCTAACTAATTGTTAGAGGGAACCTATATATAGTTTAGTAGGACACTAGTCTTCAGATATATGTTACTTAGAATTAACACTTCTTAAAAGACAATATAGTATATAGGTTTAGTATTAGATATAGTATTAGTAAAGATAATAAGATAGAGCTAGAGACATAGTATATTACTATACTAGTAGCTAAGATATAGGTGATTCTCTAGAACAAGTATAATAGAGTCCTGAAGTCCTATACTATAGGTCTGATTAAGTAGTTTATTATATTCAGGATATTACCTAATAAGACAATTAGGGAAGTATAGAGACACCTTAGAGGCCTAGGTAAGAGGATTACTAAGATTGATCCTTAGGAAGCCTACTACTAGAGCTAAGAGAAAAGGCTAAAACATCTCCTATAGTCCCTACCTATATTATACTAAGTAGCTAAGGATACTATTATAACCTAACTATCCTTAGATATAGACACTATTCTCCTTCTACTTAAGTCCTAAGAGGCAAGAGACAATCTAGACAAGATAGATATAGGTCTAGCTATATTCTATTCTAGGTAGCTCTACTAAGGAAAGTCCCTACTAATATACTAGCTCTATAAGAAAGGGAAGTACTAGTTAAAGGACTGTCCTAACCTCCCTACTACTAAGAAACTGTCCTAGTAGAGAAATAGTACTAAGAACTAGAAGGACCCTTAGGGATTATTCCTTAGAGAGAGGGTTAGAAGATCCCCTTTACTAAGGAATACTAGACATATTAAGAAAGCTGTCTATAAGTCATTATTATATAATAAGCTAAAGAAGGTTGTCTAGAAAATGGGTAAGTAGCTTCAAAGAATAGAAAAGTCTAGAAAGCTTCTAAAGAAAGGATTTTCAGCCTAGGAGTCTAGTTCTAGTTCTGATTCTGGAACTTACTCTAGTTCTAGAAGTAATAATAATTCCCTATTAGAAGATAATAACCAAGATGAGTTGGCCTATTCTATAATTGAGGCCAAAGGTAAGTTGTTACCCTAAGAATAGCTCTTAGATTCCTATACCTTATCCTATATAACTAACTAACTATCCTTCTTTAGATTAGTAAAGCTACTAAGGAAGAAAGTATAGATTAAGGTAGGAGGAGGATACCTCTATATAACCTACTCTAGACTAGTATAGATGAAGGGAATCTTAGGAGGAGAAGTTCTACTTAATAGGGTACTATTTGTTCCTAATCTTAGAGTAAATCTTATATTATAGGATTAGTTTAGTAAGCAATTTAGAGTCTAGAAGCCTGATTTCACTCTTACCTCCCTAGATAGCTAAACAGTTATAAAGACCAAGCTAGTTAGAGGTGTTCTATTTGTTAGTAAGATATTACCTCTCCTATAGGAAAAGTTATATTACTTACTATATAATCCTATAGAGGTTAACAATGCCTATACTGCCCTATTAGAGAAGGATCTGAAATAGTAGGAGCTATAGTATAGAAGATTTGCACACTTTAGAAGAGGGTTACTCTTAAACCTTTATAAAGTTACTAACCTAAAGGAAAGAATTCTAATTCCTAACTAGGAAGAGTATAAGTATAGGATCTATATAATAGGTAAGATAAAGAAACACCTAGGTAAGTCTATTAAGAGAAGACCTAAAAGATTAGCCCTTATATTAGTAGATATCTGTAGACTATTACTATTATTAGTAAAAGGTTTTATATAGTAGCTTAAGATTGTTAACAACTTCTTAAGAAAGAAATAAGTATTTCCACTTAAGGCTAGATTAGATGCACTAACTACTCTTTAGAACTAGAGGATTAAGGCAGAAAGGCAGTTAGTAGCACTCCTTAAGTCTATAAGGGCTAATAATACTAGAGAGATTACTACTTTAATTAAATAGTAGAAGAAGGACTTTAGAATTACCCTTAAGCTAACTAAGGCCTATAATTCACTCTAGAATAGAGTAGTTAAGAGGTCTATCTAAATATTAGAGGCCTCTATTAGAGTAATACTTAAAGAAAGTAAGATACCTATTAAGTTTTAGCTAGAAGCCCTTAAAGCACAGGTATATATAAGGAATAAGCTTCTAAATGGACCTAATATTAAGGGATTCAAGCTCTTACCTAATAAAGCTTTTGATAGGATTAAACTAATAGTCTCCTACCTCAAGGTATAAGGATATAGAGCTATAGTATATATAGATACAAGAGTATAGCCTTAGTAGGTAAGGAGTAACAAACTAATAAACAGAGGAAAGGATACTATATTTATTAGATACTATAATAATATAGCAAAGGTATAGAAGTTCTAGGAGCTAGATATAAAGGCTATTAAGTAGTATACTAATATAATCTTCTTTAAAGATAAGCTAGGTAGAGAATTAGACTTGAATATTAAGATTAAGAATCTCCCTAGTTTAGCTCTAGAAAGAAGACCTATTAGAAGGCTAAGAACTATTAGCTAGCCTACTCTATAAGCTAGTAGGAGTACCCTAGGTACTCCTAGTCTAGGCTAGTAGAAGCCTCCTCCCCCTTAGCTATTAGTATAGGTTTAGGAAGGAAAGAAACTCTTTATATAACTTCTACCTCTACTAGAAGATGTAGGAGAGTATAGAAAATTCCTAGACTAAGGGAAAGTTAAGAAAGAATCTAAGAATTCTACCTAAGAAACTATAGAGGTAGATTAGGAGTAGACAGCCCTAAGGTAAACTCTTAGAAAGAGGAAAGTATCCTAAGAACTTAATAGATTTAACTAGAAGCTGAAGCTAATTAGGCTTGAGCTAGATTAGAATAGTTAGCTAGACAAGGAAATGCTCCTAGAGCATTAGGCTTTCTTCTTAGCTATAAGCTCTATTAACCTAGGCATTCTATAGGACCTAGAATTCTTGAAGGAAGTTAAAGAGATTATATTCTTAGCTACTAAAGAAGTAGGAATATATAAACAGGAGGTTCTAATCCTAAGGAACTATAAGGAAGCAGTAAGTAATCCTAAGTAGAGTTATCTCTAGTAAGAAGCTATTTAGAAGGAGCTAGATACACTTATAAGCAATAATACCTAGACTATAGTAGTTCTACTAAAAGGGGCTAACCTAGTTACCTTAAGATAGGTCTTTAATATTAAGAGAAAGCTTAGTAGAGCTATTGAAAAGTTCAAGGCAAGACTAGTTATAAGAGGGTTCTCCTAAAAGTATAGAGTAGACTATATAGAGACTTTTGCCCCTATAGTTAGGTAGGATACTCTAAGAGGATTTATAGCTATAGTCTATAAGAAGGACCTAGTTCTGCACTAAGTAGATATGAATAATGTATTTATAGAGAGCACCCTATATAAGGACATCTATATAATTCTACTACTAGGTATTAACCTACTAACTAGTATAGTCTTATAAGTTCTAAGGAGTCTCTATAGGCTAAAGTAAGCTATAAGAGACTAGAATCAGCTATATATATTAAAGCTAAAAGGAATAGGATTCAGATAATTAGAAGTAGACCTATATCTTCTAATCTATAAGAAAAGGAAAGACCTAATGATCCTGATCTATGTTAATAATATACCTATTACTATAGAGAGACTAGAAGATGTCCTCTAGTTTAAAGACTAACTTAGTAAGGTCTTCAAGATTAAAGATCTTAGAGAACTAGACAAGATTCTTAGAATAAGACTAATAAGAAACAGATAGTAAGGCTGGCTGAAACTTGACTAGAAGCACTATATCTAAAAGAACCTAGCTAAGATAAGAATAGGTCAAGAGACTATATTACTAACTCTTTTACTAATAGATAGCTATGAAAGTCTAAAGCCTACTAGACTAAATAATAAAAGGTATAACAAATAGGAGTACTAATCTATTATTAGAACATAGATATGGCTTGTAACTATTATAAGACCAGACATTTCATTTGCTTTTAGAAGATTAAGCTCCTATGTTAGTAATCTAATAGTAGGACATATAAAGGCTCTAAAGAAGCTAACTAGATACCTGAGATCAAACCCAGACCTTAGTCTAAGATACTTAAGGAATAGTTAAGGCTTTCTTACTAGATATGTGGACTCTAACTATGTAATGGACAAGACTAACAGAGTCTTAATCCTTAGATATATCTTCTTCCTTTATAGTGTATTAATCTCCTAGATAAGTAAGAAGTAGAAATCTATAGCTATATCTATAATAGAAGCTAAATACATAGCTATAGGTATATATGCAAAACAGTTATAGTTCCTTAGTGCTCTTTTAAGAGAGCTTAGATACCTAGAGTTAGTAGGAGAATGTTCTTACTAACTAAGGATCCTTAGTAACTAGGAAACTATTACTAGAATCAGGCTAATTTAGCTAAAAGATAATAACTAAGCTACCCTTACTCTAGTTAAGGACTTATATGTTTATAACAAGTCTAAACATATTAATATCTTATATAATGCTATAAGAAAGCTCTAGTAGAACAGACTTATCTCTATAGAATATATAAACATAAAAGAGATAGTAGTAGATAGTCTTACTAAGCTAAAGAATAGACTATAGTTTTAGGAGTTTGTAAGGCAGCTCTACCTTATATAAGAGATATACAAAAGATAACTCCAAGCCTTGGAGTTGAACTAAGAGGAGTCTAAAAGAAAGATTTTAGTTACTTAACTCCTCCTTAGTTAGACTTTACAAAGTCCTAAATGCCCTTACTAATATTAGACCTGTTACTAACTACAATATTACTATATAGTACCTAGCTGAACTAGACACCTCCTAAGGCCAAGTACTAGTTGATATTAAAGACCTCCTCTATAGCAGCTATTATCTCCTCTACTAGTGTGTAGTTACTCTGCTCCCTAGCTTGATACAAGATCCCTATAGCTAAGAATAGTATACTTTAAAGACTATTAGGGAACTAAGAAGCTGTATAGAATATAACTAAGTAGGGGACTAGGCTATAAGGAATCTAGGGAGCTGTTAGAATTAGCTACAAGAAAGGATAGGGGCAACTTACTAGATAGTCTATGTCCTAAACAATCCACTCCTATATAAGAGAGGAGGAAGATCTTATAGAAGGTATTTCTTTTACCTTTTTGTAAGAGATAGTAGTATAGAAAGTTTGTTAGATTAACAGTTAGTACTGTCTAGTTATTAGTCTAAAAAGCAAGTACTTAATGACTAATTAAGATTAGGACTAGTATTTGAGTAGTATAGATAATCTGTTAAAAGATCTAACTATATAGCATAAGTAGGAGTGTTAAGAATGCATCCTAGATAGTTAGTCTAGATATAGACTTCTAAGCATGGTTCTAGATACCTGAGGCATCCACCTAAGGCTTGGTAAGAGGTATATCTTGCTTCTCTTTCTTCCCTTCTTAGATAACTAACTTAATTAACTTTGTATTTAGTTCCTAGCATATTACTACTACACTATATATATAAGTTAGTTTAAGATTGATCCCCTATTCTTCTTTACTACGCTATACCCTCCTTAACATTGTATAGTATCTACAAACGCTCTCTACTTTTAACAAGGGTAACGATAAGCGTAGGTTCTTATAGCTATAGCCTAGGTCGTAATCCGCTTCTATACTCCTATTAGCTATCCTCTAACTAGACGAGAAGGGTTTAGGTTCTGCTTTGTCTTTACGCTATCTCTAGCTACGTAGGCGCCGATTAGATCGTCCTAATCCTCCTATATAATAGAAGCGACTTAACTAATATTAACAGGACCGTTAATACTAGCTACCTTGTTCGCTATCCTCTACTAGCTCGCTCTTAGCGTTAATAAGCGATCTACGTTTTCAAGATCGATCTTCCTATAGCGCTACTCTAATACTCCTATTAATATAAACAGCTTTAGTAGTTCCTTATCCTAGTAGTATCGTATCTTTTCCGTACCTAGGCGAGGCGTTCTATAGTATATAATACTAGTCTTTAGATCTCTATATATCAAGCCCTTAGTCTCGAACTATTATAGGTACTCGTAGTTTATAGCTATATAGCCTTCGAGCCTATATATCTAATAACCTAAAATCTTTAGAGCGATTACTATATAGGCCTCAATTATTAACCCGTTATCTATCGTAGCTAAGTTAATCGAAATCTCCTAGCTATAAATAGGCCTTAGAATATATAGATAGTCGTAATCGTAAGACTTTACCTACTATCCTATCGACGAGCGTAGTAGCTATAGGCCTCCTTCTTCGAGTCGACGGATCGTAGCGATTACAAGGTCTTATATACTAGTAGTAATATTATCGATAGTTACTAGCTTACGGCCTTTATAGACTACCGTTTCTCTAGCCTTGAACTTAGAGTTTAGTCTTAGAGTAGACTTCTTTACTACTTTGTATAACTACTAGACGTCTCTACCGCCTTCGTTATATACTTCTAATTTAAAGTCCTTATTACTATTAATCTAACGCTAGGCTATCTTTAAGAGCTTACTATAATCTAAGTCCTTGTTATTAAGATCTAACCTAAGATAGGCCTAGAGCCTCTTACCGAAACGAAATAGAAGGCCTCGTATAAATAGAAGAGTACGAGAACGCTCGTCTATATACGAAGTAGGCATAGTATTAGAGTAGAGCATGAACTGCCTCAAGTACTCTAAGAGATTATTATCCTCGCTATAGTTAACCTTATAAAGGTTTTCTATATAGTAGCGGTTTCCGAGTATATATATATTATCGTACTTTCGGTATTCCTTAATAATCGACTCTTTGAACTTAGCGTAGTCTCGGTCGTAGAAACTATTAAGGCGCTAGTATCGTCTATATTAGATAACCGTAACCTAAGTAAGTAACTTCTCGTAAAGCTGTTTATTATTATTAGTAAGTAGAATAGAGTAGTTACTATATAGCGCTTTAAAACGCTTAATATACTCGGTTACGTTCTCCCTATTAAAGAAGGGATTCTAGTCCGAGCTAGGTAGTAGTAGAACCTAAGCGACAATTACCTTCTAGCTTTAGGTTACTTAGATAGTCTCTATAAGTAGCTAGAACTACGCTATAGACAGTCTACCTCCTAAGTTCGGTCCTTAAAAGATATCGGTATTAGGGTTAAGGTTAGTACCTCCTTAGTCCTCTACTTCTATAGACATATCGTTGTCTAGTAGAGGGAATAAAGTAAAAGCGGGTAGTAGCTTTACTAGTAATCTTCGAATTTGCTTATTAAGTAGGTTAGATAAGCTACTATCTAGTATTTTAGGCCGGGTAATAGAGGCTGATTTACTTATAGAGCTTGTTCGAAGGTGTTCTAAGAGTGTATTATACTCTCCTTAATTAGGTTTTTAAATAAAATATAGTTATTATTTAAAACGATAACTAAAAAACAAGAGTCTAAAATTTTATTAGCTATTAGAAGGTAAACGTTAAACTTTTCTTTATAATACCGGAGCTGTATTAATTGTGCCTAATAAGCAAGGCATGTCGTGTCGTATAGTTCGACCGTTTATAGCTAGGCGCGTCTATCTCGCTTATTTAGGTAATTCGCTATATAACTATAGTAGTACAATATTACGTTAGCCTATACTATATACCGGGTCTAGGGCCTTAGACGTAATTAGTGTCCTTAGCTAAACGATTAGCGTCTAACGCCGTACTAGGGCTTATTCTAAGCGATCTATATACTAGAGGATACAAGATTGCCTAGACAGGTCTAGCCTATCCTATAGCCTCTACGCTATCTAAACGAGAGCGTTTTCACGCTAAACCGGGGTCTAATCGAAGACTATTATAGGTATAGAGACCTCGAGTAAATCTCTAATATAGTAAGTCGCCTTACTATCTATCTAATAATTACCGAATAGATCTATACTAAGAGGTACTAGAGGTTTATAACTTTTCCGAGTTAGAGCGATATCTATATTCTAGAGGCTTCTATATTATTATAGCTCTTTAAGTCGCCTCTTACGTAGGCTTCTTTTAGGCCTCTTGTTAATATTTATAGTATATTAGTTCTCGCTTTAAGGCTACTATCTACCCTCCGCGCTTCTAGTTCTAGTATAAGAGAGAAGAGATAGCTCTACCTTCGGCTCTATTAATAGATAATAACTACTCTAATACTAACCCCCTAGGTAGGTAAGAGAGTAGTCGCTATAGAACAAGACCTGTTCGGATAGTAATAGTCTTATAATACGTTAATTAACTAGTAGTAACGAGCTTAAAATAGTAGTCCTAAGACTAAGAGCCTATACTAGGACCGTAGGATATTAAATTAATTAAGTAGAGTAAACATTCCTATCTTAGAAACGAGCTACTACCTTACTTTTATACTAAAACTACTAAGCACGGTATGTAGGTAGGCCTTTACCTTACTACTAGAACACTATATCTTCTAGATTATAGATTAGGGCAAGGTTAAGACTAGAGTAGAGCTTCTTACGATTCGAGCTCAAGCCCTAGAAGCTATAGAAACGACTATAGAAGAAGGACAACTACGTTAATAGCGTCTCTAGGTATAGAACAAGGCGTACTTCGATAAATATCGCTATATAGACCTTACTATACTAAAGAAAGAAGATCTCGTGTTAGTATACTACTCTAAGTTAAAAACTAGCTTCTCCTATAAGCTTACGTTTAGGTAAGAAGGCCCTTTTAGAGTATCTAAAGTATTATAGAGAGGTGTATTATATAAGCTTAAGGAATTAGATAGCTTAAAACGTAAGTATATCTATAAAAGAATAGACCTTAAGAAATATACCTTTCTATAAGAAAACCTAAAGCTAGTTCTAGATTAGGTTAAACTAGAAGAAATACTACTACTAATAGAGAAGGTTATAGAACTAGGACTTCTACCTAGGTACAAGTATCCGTAGATCTTTATTAGTAAGCTATTAGTAATAACTTAAGAAGAAAGAGAGAGTTATATACGCTAGCTACTAACGGAGCTTAAAGAAGAAGTAGAAGACTTAGTAAGCTAAAGGCTAAAGCTAGCTCGGTAGAGCTAAAGATTTAGAAATTCGATAGGCGATACTTAATTAAGAGTATAAGCTAAGATCTAGCTACTAAAGCCTAGCCTCTACTATAAAAGAGCTAATCTTCCTAAGATCGTACTATCTTAAGCGCTTCTTTTATTTCTAGAGCTACTATCGAGCTCTAATCTAACCTTCCTAAGCGCTTCTCTTAGTCCTAAAGCTACTATTAAGCTCTAATTAGAGCTTCCTAAGCTTGTAATTTACTAGACTAGTATAAATCTAGCTAAATCTTAGCTATCCTAAGTACTTCTTTTATTCCTAGAGCTACTATCGAGCTCTAATCTAAGCTTCCTAAGCTCCTCTTTTACTAGATTAGTGAAAATCTAGCTAATCCTAACTGTCCCGACGCTGTTTTTTATAGCTAAGATAAGTATCTATATAGCTAGTTACTCTCCTAAGCTTAACTTTTAAGTATAGATTCTATATCTACTAGTTAACCTACTATCCTACTCCTTTTTCTAAGTCCTAAGCCTACTATCGCTATAAAAGTTAGCTATCCTAAGCTACTTTCTACTACTAGGTCTTAAAAATCTAAGCTAGACCTATACTCCTAAAGCTCTTTTCTACTAGCGATTTCTAAGGTTAGTACTATAATCTACCTTCCTAGAGCTCTTTTCTATCGCTAATCGAAGAAGAGAGATAAGGGTTGTCTATCCTAAAGATCTTTTTACTACTAATTTTCGCCTAACTAAAGAAATCGCTAAGAATATTAGTTTCTAATAGAGAATTCTTAAAGTTTAAGGTTTTCAGCTTATATAAAGGTAGAGAAGCTTGAATCCTTAGTAATAACGGCTTAGATAGCTCCTTTCTAGCTATTAATTATAGCGCTAGCGGTCTCTTACGATATAGAAAGCGCGATCTAGTAAGTCGACTAGGTATACGAAAAATAAGGCTCTTTTAAGTTAGTAGAGGTAACGACGATAGTATCTAAGTCTTAGTCCTTATCGGCGATAGTAAGGTATATACTATAGTAGTTAGTAGTAGCGTTAGTAGTATACGACGGCTACGGAAGCGTTAAGGTAAAGTAAACTTTTAGTTATCTTTTTAAACGATAACTAAAACCTTACGTAACTAAGCCTCGCGTATAGACCCCTAATCCTAATAGTAGTTACGCTACTACGATAAGGTATATAATTAGACTACTTTTACGCTCTAAACGATCTCTTCTTCCTTATTAACTATTAATTAGTTACTATAGAGCCTTACTTCTATTAAGTTCGATTCTTATCTTTCGTTACTACCTAGTAACGCTATATAGCTATTTATATACGTAAGCGGCAACTAATATAATAGAAAACCCTATAACTGGTTACGCGCCCGACTCTCCTCGCTATTTAAGTTACTTATTACTAGTTACGCGCTTTATATCGCCCTAAGCTACTAATACGACTATTTAAAGACGTTCTCTTTCTTCCTTACGTATAAAGAACAAGACTTCCCCTTTCTAGCGTTCTTTAACGCCTAAGCGCTTATTAAGACCGGCGCTTTCGCCTTCTACCTTACCTATTCGAAGTCTAATACAAGAACTACCTAGATAAGATTCTCTAAAGAAAAGACGAAAAATAGCTTCTTTAAGTTCTATATAAGATATAGCGCTCGCTCGTATTAATCGCGAAGGCTCTATCGTTAGCTTCTAGCCTTTAAGTAGACCTCTTACTAGTATAACGAACCTTAACAACGCTACTAAAGCTATTCTATTACTAGAGACTCTATAAGAATAAGAGGAGAGTATCGACTTAGTACTTAAGTAAGTCGAGGAAGCGAACGACGGAATAAAGATTAGTATATTTAACTTCTTTAAACGTCTCTTAGCTAAGATTTTACTAAAGTACCTTAACGCGTAGAGCGTAAAGCGCGATAATATAAAGAAGATACGCTAAGAAGGCTAAGACTTAGTAAAGGAGAGAAACTTGATTTAGTAGTAGCTACGTATAGAGTTTAGACACGAGTAGAACTTCCCTTTCCTTAACTAAGTCTTATATAATAAAGAGATACTTAGGAACCTTTGTTAATAGTTAAATAAGTATAAAGGCGTCTTCGAAGAGAGCGAGCCTAAAGACTAGGTTTTCTCGGCGTAGTAAAAGTAAGATCGTTTCTATTAGTAGGTAGCGAATATATTCTCTCGTAGCTAGTACTTTTAGCTATAGAGGAGTAAGAAGACTCCTAGCTCGTAAGGCTTAGGCTTTATTAATACGAACTTAGATAGGAGACGCTACTAGAATAAGTTTAAGGTAGAGCTCTCGTAGGTCGACGTGTTTAGCCGTAAGATAAGAGAAGCGCGCCTAGAGGCGGGCTATAGACTTAATTAGTACAGATTTATAGTTAAGCTTACTAAAGGAGAGATCTTCGAAGAACCGACCTACGTATTCTTAGTAGTAGAGAAACAGCCCTCTATATCCTATAGACTATTACCTCCTTCTAGAAATCTAAGATCTAATAGAAGACTCTCCTCTTCTACGCCTAAGAGCCTATCCTTATCTAGTCCTACTCGAAACTCTAGTTAAGAAGGAGAAGGAGAAGGTAATTTACTTACGACTCTAGAGCCTCGTCTTAGAGGTTCTATATCGCCTAGTACTATATAGAGGCTAAAAGCTTAGTTAGAGAAGTTAATACTAAGCTCTACGAAGAAGCCTACGTCTGTCCTTTATAAGAGCGAGAGGCTTACTAGAATTCGCGCTAAAGAAACTATTATCGACTCGATCGAAACTTCTTCTATACCGAGTACTTTAGGTAATAGCGATCCTATATAAGACTAAGTTTTGCCTACGACGGAGCCGCTACTAGGTCCGTAACGCCTATCGCTAATCGTACTAGAAGATAATAGTAGAGTTAAGCTAGAGAGCGACTCGAAGCCTAATCTACGTTACTAGGCTTATATAAAGGATAGTATTACCTCTGAAGTCTACTACTATATAATCGTTAGTAGAGCTTTTAAAGAAGTCGATAATGTCTAGGAGAAGAAGAAAGTAGCTAAGAGCTACGCTTTAATTAATATTCTTCTATACCTTAGCTAGCCTCTTTATAAAGAATATATAACTAAGATAGGTAATACTATAGGTTTGAAGCTACCGAAGACAGCTAACGTAATATATACCCTCTACTAGCGTATTATTTAAATAGGTAGTATAGCCGATCTCTAAGCTCTTATCGCCTAGAATACTTAAAATCGGACGTAGTTTAAGCTAGAAGCGAATACCTTCTTCCCTAAGCTAGTAGGACGCTCTCGTCGCGGTAAGAAGAGTACTAATACTTAGGAACTAGAGGACGATATTAACGTCCTAATACGCGAGGTAGATAGAAGCTATCTCGGACCCTTTTAGTTCGTAGTAACCGAAGTAGACTTGAAGGTCGCTTCTAACGTCTATTAGAGAGCTTAGGAGCTCTTAGACTACGATAGTAATAAGGGTACCTAGACCGATTACGGCTTCCTCTTCTATTCTCCTTCTACTAGAGGCCTATTTTAGATCCTAGACTCTTTACTCGAAGCTATATAGTATAAGTTTGTAGTATATCGATAGTATAATATAGTTATTAGTTAGTATAGTTAGTCTTGTTAAGAATGTATCCTAGATAGTTAGTCTAGATATAGACTTCTAAGCATAGTTCTAGATGCCTGAGGCATCTACCTAAGGCTTAGTAAGAGGTATATCTTGCTTCTCTTTCTTCTCTTCTTAGATAACTAACAAAAATCAACTTTATATTTAGTTCCTAGTATATTGCTACTACACTATGTATATAAGTTAGTTCAAGATTGATCCCCTATTCTTCTTTACTACGCTATACCCTCCTTGACATTATATAGTATCTATAAACGCTCTCTACTTTTAATAGGTTATAAGCCCGGGTTTGTATACTAAATAGGAGTAACCTATATTAGTATAGGTTACTTATATCCCTTATAGTTTATAGAAAACATTTAGGGCCTAGAAGTTTCCCTAACTATATTACTAACGAAGCTAGTTTGTACCTAGTAGTATATAAGTTAGTAAAGATCTCTATAAGACAGTAGTATGTTTCTACTTTATTAATACCTGCCTAGTTCTCTACTATTGCACCTAGCATTACTAGAGTTAGAAGAGGCTACTTAGCCTTCCTACTACCTAGTAATAGAAACTCTACTAAGAGAGAAAGATCTAAGTCTTAGTAATTTCCTAAATACGAGGAATCCCTATCCCTTAGAGCTAGTCTCCCTACTATAAGAAATTACCCTTCTCTAGAATCCTTAGCTAGTCTGAAGTATTCTACTAATTATTTATTCTATTTACCTATTTCTATAATAGACTAAGAGGACAAGAAGAGCTAAAGGATTCTAATCCTAGATAGAACTAACTAGAAGAGATAGTTTAAGCTATAGACAGACAAGCTAGAAGGAAAGGACTAGTTCTAGGCAATTAGCTAACTAATTATTAGAGGGAACCTATATATAGTTTAGTAGGATACTAGTCTTCAGATATATATTACTTAGAATCAACACTTCTTAAAAGACAATGTAGTATATAGGTTTAGTATTAGATATAGTATTAGTAAAGATAATAAGATAGAGCTAGAGACATAGTGTGTTACTATACTAGTAGCTAAGATGTAGGTAATTCTCTAGAACAAGTATAATAGAGTCCTAAAGTCCTATACTATAGGTCTAATTAAGTAGTTTATTACATTTAGGATATTACCTAATAAGATAATTAGGGAAGTATAGAGACACCTTAGAGGCCTAGGTAAGAGGATTACTAAGATTGATCCTTAGGAAGCCTACTACTAGAGCTAAGAGAAAAGGCTAAAACATCTCCTATAGTCCCTACCTATATTATACTAAGTAGCTAAGGATACTATTATAACCTAACTATCCTTAGATATAGATACTATTCTCCTTCTACTTAAGTCCTAAGAGGTAAGAGACAATCTAGATAAGATAGACATAGGTCTAGCTATATTCTATTCTAGGCAGCCCTACTAAGGAAAGTCCCTACTAATATACTAGCTCTATAAGAAAGGGAAGTACTAGTTGAAGGATTGTCCTAACCTCCCTACTACTAAGAAACTATCCTAGTAGAGAAATAGTACTAAGAACTAGAAGGACCCTTAGGGATTATTCCTTAGAGAGAGGGTTAGAAGATCCCCTTTACTAAAGAATACTAGATATATTAAGAAAGCTATCTATAAGTTATTATTATATAATAAGCTAAAGAAGGTTGTCTAGAAAATAGGTAAGTAGCTTCAAAGGATAGAAAAGTCTAGAAAGCTTCTAAAGAAAGGATTTTCAGCCTAGGAGTCTAGTTCTAGTTCTGATTCTAGAACTTACTCTAGTTCTAGAAGCAATAATAATTCTCTATTAGAAGATAATAACTAAGATAAGTTAGCCTATTCTATAATTAAGGCTAAAGGCAAGTTATTACCCTAAGAATAGCTCTTAGATTCCTATACCTTATCCTATATAACTAACTAACTATCCTTCTTTAGATTAGTAAAGCTACTAAGGAAGAAAGTATAGATTAAGGTAGGAGGAGGATACCTCTATATAACCTACTCTAGACTAGTATAGATAAAGGGAATCTTAGGAGGAGAAGTTCTACTTAATAGGGTACTATTTGTTCCTAATCTTAGAGTAAATCTTGTATTATAGGATTAGTTTAGTAAGCAATTTAGAGTCTAGAAGCCTGATTTCACTCTCACCTCCCTAGATAGCTAAACAGTTATAAAGACCAAGCTAGTTAGAGGTGTTCTATTTATTAGTAAGATATTACCTCTTCTATAGGAAAAGTTATATTACTTACTATATAATCCTATAGAGGTTAATAATGCCTATACTACCCTATTAGAGAAGGATCTAAAATAGTAGGAGCTATAGTATAGAAGATTTATATACTTTAGAAGAGGGTTACTCTTAAACCTTTATAAAGTTACTAACCTAAAGGAAAGAATTCTAATTCCTAACTAGGAAGAGTATAAGTATAGGATCTATATAATAGGTAAGATAAAGAAACACCTAGGCAAGTCTATTAAGAGAAGACCTAAAAGATTAGCCCTTGTATTAGTAGATATCTGTAGACTATTACTACTATTAGTAAAAGGTTTATATAGTAGCTTAAGATTATTAATAACTTCTTAAGAAAGAAATAGGCATTTCTACTCAAGGCTAGATTAGATATACTAACTGCTCTTTAGAACTAGAGGATTAAGGTAGAAAGGTAGTTAGTAGTACTCCTTAAGTCTATAAGGGCTAATAATACTAAAGAGATTACTACTTTAATTAAATAGTAGGAGAAGGACTTTAGAATCACCCTTAAGCTAACTAAGGCCTATAATTCACTCTAGAATAGAGTAGTTAAGAGGTCTATCCAAATATTAGAGGCCTCTATTAGAGTAATACTTAAAGAAAGTAAGATACCTATTAAGTTTTAGCTAGAAGCTCTTAAAGTATAGGTGTATATAAGGAACAAGCTTCTAAATAGACCTAATATTAAGGGATTCAAGCTCTTACCTAATAAAGCTTTTAATAAGATTAAACTAACAGTCTCCTACCTTAAGGTATAGGGATATAGAGCTATAGTATATATAGATATAAGAGTATAGCCTTAGTAGGTAAGGAGTAACAAACTAATAAATAGAGGAAAGGATACTATATTTGTTAGATACTATAATAATATAGTAAAGGTATAGAAGTTCTAGGAGCTAGATATAAAGGCTATTAAGTAGTATACTAATACAATCTTCTTTAAAGATAAGCTAGGTAGAGAATTAGACTTGAATATTAAGATTAAGAATCTCTCTAGTTCAGCTCTAGAAAGAAGACCTATTAGAAGGCTAAGAACTATTAGCTAGCCTACTCTATAAGCTAGTAGGAGTACCCTAGGTGCTCCTAGTCTAGGCTAGTAGAAGCCTCCTCCCCCTTAGCTATTAGTATAGGTTTAGGAAGGAAAGAAACTCTTTATATAACTTCTACCTCTACTAGAAGATATAGGAGAGTATAGAAAATTCCTAGACTAAAGGAAAGTTAAGAAAGAATCTAAGAATTCTATCTAAGAAACTATAGAGATAGATTAGGAGTAGACAGCTCTAAGGCAAACTCTTAGAAAGAGGAAAGTATCCTAAGAACTTAATAGATTTAACTAGAAGCTGAAGCTAATTAGGCTTGAGCTAGATTAGAATAGTTAGCTAGATAAGGAAATGCTTCTAGAGTATTAGGCTTTCTTCTTAGCTATAAGCTCTATTAACCTAGGTATCCTATAGGACCTAGAATTCTTAGAGGAAGTTAAAGAGATTACATTCTTAGCTACTAAAGAAGTAGGAATGTATAAACAGGAGGTTCTAATCCTAAGGAACTATAAGGAAGTAGTAAGTAATCCTAAGTAGGGTTATCTCTAGTAAGAAGCTATTTAGAAGGAGCTAGATATACTTGTAAGTAACAACACCTAGACTATAGTAGTCCTACTAAAAGGGGCTAACCTAGTTACCTTAAGATAGGTCTTTAATATTAAGAGAAAGCTTAGTAGAGCTATTAAAAAGTTTAAGGCAAGACTAGTTATAAGAGAGTTCTCCTAAAAGTATAGAGTAGACTATATAGAGACTTTTGCCCCTATAGTTAGGTAGGATACTCTAAGAGGATTCATAGCTGTAGTCTATAAGAAGGACCTAGTTCTATACTAAGTAGATATGAATAATACATTTATAGAGAGCACCCTATATAAGGACATCTATATAATCCTACTACTAGGTGTTGACCTACTAACTAGTATAGTCTTATAAGTTCTAAGGAGTCTCTATAGGCTAAAGCAAGCTATAAGAGACTAGAATCAGCTATATATGTCAAAGCTAAAAGGAATAGGATTTAGACAATTAGAAGTAGACCTATATCTTCTAATCTATAAGAAAAGGAAAGACCTAATAATCCTAATCTATATTAATAACATACCTATTACTATAGAGAGACTAGAAGATGTCCTCTAGTTTAAAGACTAACTTAGTAAGGTCTTCAAGATTAAAGATCTTAGAGAACTAGATAAGATTCTTAGAATAAGACTAACAAGAAACAGATAGCAAGGCTAGCTGAAACTTAACTAGAAGCACTATATCTAAGAGAACCTAGCTAAGATAGGAATAGGTCAAGAGACTATATTACTAACTCTTTTACTAATAGATAGCTATAAAAGTCTAAAGCCTACTAGACCAAATAATGAAAGGTATAATAAATAGGAGTACTAATCCATTATTAGAATATAGATATAGCTTATAACTGTTATAAGACTAGACATTTTATTTACCCTTAGAAGATTAAGCTCCTATATTAGTAATCTAATAGTAGGACATATGAAGGCTCTAAAGAAGCTAACTAGATACCTGAGATCAAACCTAGACCTTAGTCTAAGATACTTAAGGAATAGTTAAGGCTTTCTTACTAGATATATAGACTCTAACTATATAATAGACAAGACTAATAGAGTCTTAATCCTTAGATATGTCTTCTTCCTTTATAGTACACTAATCTCCTAGATAAGTAAGAAGTAGAAATCTATAGCTACATCTATAATAGAAGCTAAATACATGGCTATAAATGTATATATAAAACAGTTATAGTTCCTTAGTACTCTTTTAAGAGAGCTTGGATGCCCAGAGTTAGTAGAAGAATGTTCTTACTAACTAAGGATCCTTAGTAACTAAGAAACTATTACTAGAATCAGGCTAATTTAGCTAAAAGGTAAT
Source organism: Septoria linicola (assembly GCA_024114885.1). Taxonomy (NCBI): domain Eukaryota; kingdom Fungi; phylum Ascomycota; class Dothideomycetes; order Mycosphaerellales; family Mycosphaerellaceae; genus Septoria; species Septoria linicola. The sequence continues at coordinate 1,981,818 of CP099426.1, read as the reverse complement.
AACTAAGCTGCTCTTACTCTAGTTAAGGACTTATATGTTTATAATAAGTCTAAACATATTAATATCTTATATAATACTATAAGAAAGCTCTAGTAGAACAGACTTATCTCTATAGAATATATGAATATAAAAGAGATAGTAGTAGATAGTCTTACTAAGCTAAAGAATAGACTATAGTTTCAGGAGTTTGTAAGGCAGCTCTGCCTTATATAAGAGATATACAAAAGATAACTCCAAGCCTTAGAGTTGAACTAAGAGGAGTCTAAAAGAAAGATTTTAGTTACTTGACTCCTCCTTAGTTAGACTTTATAAAGTCCTAAATGCTCTTACTAATGTTAGACCTGTTACTAACTATAATATTACTATATAGTACCTAGCTAAACTAGACACCTCCTAAGGCCAAGTACTAGTTAATATTAAAGACCTCCTCTATAGTAGCTATTATCTCCTCTACTAGTATATAGTTACTCTACTCCCTAGCTTAATATAAGATCCCTATAGCTAAGAATAGTATATCCTAAAGACTATTAAGGAACTAAGAAGCTATATAGAATATAACTAAGTAGGGGACTAGGCTATAAGGAATCTAGGGAGCTATTAGAATTAGCTATAAGAAAGGATAGGGGTAACTTACTAGATAGTCTATGTCCTAAACAATCCACTCCTATATAAGAGAGGAGGAAGATCTTATAGAAGGTATTTCTTTTACCTTTTTATAGGAGATAGTAGTATAGAAAGTTTGTTAGATTAATAGTTAGTGCTATCTAGTTATTAGTCTAAAAAGTAAGTACTTGATAACTAATCAAGATTAGGACTAGCATTTAAGTACTATAGATGATCTATTAAAAGATCTGACTATATAGTATGAGTAGGAGTATTAAGAATGTATCCTAGATAGTTAGTCTAGATATAGACTTCTAAGCATAGTTCTAGATACCTAAGGCATCTACCTAAGGCTTAGCAAGAGGTATATCTTGCTTCTCTTTCTTCTCTTCTTAGATAACTAATAAAAATCAACTTTGTATTTAGTTCCTAGCATATTACTACTACACTATATATATAAGTTAGTTCAAGATTAATCCCCTATTCTTCTTTACTACGCTATACCCTCCTTGACATTATATAGTATCTACAAACGCTCTCTACTTTTAACAAGTCTCGTAGTATATAGTACTCGCTGTCCTAATAGCTTCTTCGCTAATATCCTTTACTATAGCTATACTAGCTAGTTACTACTCCGTATACGACCGTTAAGTACGTAGCCTACTTATCTACTACCTTTTATATCTTCGACAATAAGGCTAGTTCTAACTACCCTAACGGCTTCTAGTATATCGCCTTAAACGAGAATATACTACTTAAGGAGAAGGGCCTTAATTAGGTTTAGTTTACGATCTCTCTAGACGATACTAGCGATAGAGGACGACTTTTACTAATCTCGGACACGATTAGTAACGGGCTCTTTAACCTTAAGGAGGCGAAGTAGCTAGTAAGGCGTATTATCGCTAATAAGTAAAGCTATAGTATAGGCTTCGTCGAGACTACACCTCTAGTAATTACTAACGAAATAAAAGCTAATCTCAAGCTTAGTTAGAAGAATCCTTATACTAATACGGGCTTGCTAGTTATTTCGCACCCCTATATCTCTTAGTAGTATACTCGTATAGGCGAAGAGTATCGCTTGATTCCTATAGTGTTTCTAGCCTACCCTAATAGTCGTACGTTAGATAAGCTACCTAATAGTAATTACGTTAACGTTCCTACGATCTATAGCGTATATCTCTATCGCGAGCGGATACCCTTTATAGCTTCTAGCACTATATACCCTATACGAGCGACAAAGCCTTTCGCTATAGAGGTACTATTAACCGGCCTAGGCCCGATTTCTAACGCCTTAGTAGGCCAAGTTCTATAGGTAGATTAAGTAGTAAGTATAGAAATAAAGAAGCTCTTTAGTATAAGTAAGGAGGAGTTTAAGGTCTATATAACTAAATAGTAGACTATAGCTGAAGCTTAATTTAATACTACCTACGCTACGGCTATAGATATTAAGGAGTAGGTGTTTAGCGAAGCTAGCTTTGTAAGCGTAGATAGTAACTTAGAAGTATTAGTATCGAAGAAGAGAGAGGCTATTCCTAAGGAAATCCCTAAGGATATAGTAGAAGAGTAGCGTCTAGCGAATAATAATCGGATCTAAGAAGGTGTTTTTAGTAGTTATCGTTAGAAAAGGTAACTATTTAATAGGCCTCTAATTGAAAGTTTAATAGACTTTAATAGAAAAACTAGCTGGTTTTAAGCAATTCTAAGTAAGATCTACGAGTAGTTAGGTATCTAGTTAGATACTAAGGAAAGGAGGATTAGTAAGGTAAAGGCCTACCTACATACCGTGCTTAGTAGTTTTAGTATAAAAGTAAGGTAGTAGCTCGTTTCTAAGATAGTAATGTTTACTCTACTTAATTAATTTAATATCCTATAGTCCTAGTATAGGCTCTTAGTCTTAGGACTACTATTTTAAGCTCGTTACTACTAGTTAATTAACGTATTACAAGACTATTACTCTCCGAATAGGTCTTATTCTATAGCGACCGCTCTTATACCTACCTAGAGGGTTAGTATTAGAGTAGTTATTATCTATTAATAGGAAGATAATAGCGTTAGCTACCTAGTAGCGAGGACCGTGTTACTACTAATAAACACCGCTAAGGTGCTTAATAAGATCGAGGTAGCTCTCGATAACTAAGCTCGACGGAAACTCGTATATATCGCTGTTTAGGGATAGAGTGTATTACTAGGGTATGTTTTATATATTTCCTAATTTATACTTATCCTAGAGGAAGGAAGGCAAAGGCCGTAAGACAGATAATAGCTAGTAGGGACTTTATTATAGAGTTTTCGACGTATTCTGTAGGGGTTCCAAACATAGTTATAAAGGGAGAGAAGAGTTGATTATATATCCTTATTTACTACTAGGCATATAACCTATATAATCTGAGACAATTTCTGATCGTGACACTACTTTAGATCGCGTTCTATAGTCCTCCCGAGGCAACCGTAGGGCATTCAGCTCAATAGCTGGTGGAAGGACTTCGGAGTAGTAGGGTGCTACCTTGAACCGCCTACGGATGAACAGCTAAAACCTAAACTGCCTGGTCACTACCTATACGGGAAGTTCGTGCCCGCCTTCGAGATCGCGCGATAGAAGGGCCATTCTCCGTGGCTTACCGTGAGTGTCTCTCGGCCTGGATCTGCAGCATGCGTCTACTTGCTAGCATAGTCGTAACTTGTCTTTCAGAGGCAGGACTGGCCAATGGGATACAGGTGAGATCGTTATACAAGCTTCGCATCATATCTATAGCGGCTTCATCATTGCTGAAAGGCTGGCTCACGTCTGTCATAACTCGAGTCGCTCGCGTGTGAGCATACCTCTCTCTAATTGGCGACTAGCCAGTCTGCATTCCATCACTCTGCCTTCTTCAGACCTCCAGCGTCTATATGCTCGTGGCCATAGCTGCCAGAGAATAGATCAAAACCCAGTCTGATAAGCACGATCTAGGTAAGTGTTCGCGCTACCTTTTGTTCAACAGACAGCAGCCTGAGAGCTTCTGCGAGTCTGCCTCCTGTCCCGATTCGCCCATACGCCATGCTCATCTTGGTCAGTGGGAGCTTGCCAGTCAACGCTCCGTTATTCCGCTAGCCTTGGATCTGAGGTGGGCGTCTGCTCGTGTGCATAGTTGTATTGCGAAGAACGGAAGCAGGACAGGGCACTAACATGTAGGCTGAATCTCTTTGCAGTCTTCTCTTCGCAGGATTGTATCTCGCCCTGCAGTGATACAGCCCGTCTGAGGGAGCTTTACCCCTGAGAGCTTTGCGCAGGCTACGATCCCAGGGGATGGTCAAGTCGTATCAGCGTAAGACTGAATGGTATAGAGAGTGTAACTTGATGCCTGGCTCTGAGCTTCTTAATAGAGTGTCAGACCAGTGAATTTCGACTTCCCCTGAAGGGTATACGATAGTAGGATGCACAGCCTTCCCTCGCTATAAGAGAGAGCTACCTTTGCTCCTAGTCGCTATTGTTTGGATTTATTCTCCAAATATCTAAGTAGTGTCATTACAACATCTTTATCAATCTGGTGAACGTGCGGAATGACGTTGTGGACTGCACTAGGCCCATGTTCTAAGAATGTAGCCTCAGCCAAATTTATCGGATACTTCCTCGTGGGCCATATGCTGCTCTGCTTCACTGACATGCTTCCTGGAGCATCTCTCTTTCAAGTCTTGGTAGATGACACTCTTTCGCTTCATTGAGTCATGACTCAGAGCAGAGGTCTATCGAAACCCACAGTCGAGCATTCGCTGACAGAAGCAGAAGCCTCAACGTATTAGAGGTGCAATGTCTGCACCATATTCAGTTTAGACAGACATCCCGATCTTCGATCGCTGTGACGCCTGTTCTCGTCAATTCGACTTGACGGTGCCGTTTCCCTGCGTACACGGAAGCTGGTCACTGCGATCTCCTTTGCTTCGCAGTGCTCAGATCTTTAGCATAGAACTTTCCGCAGGCACAGCTGTTAGGAGGTAATGAGAAGTAGGCCAGGTGAGCAGGTCGTAGGCGGAATCCTGGCACAAGTCTGCACTTGGAGTAGTATTCAACTAGCTCATACTGTGAAGTTTACTCTCATCAGCCAAATGCTGTTGTGACTCTGTTGTATCCTCCTTGTCTTTTTCCCTTGAGCTCGTGACATCAAGCTCCGTCGCTTGATCTAGTCCAGGTCTGTGGGATCTGTCTGTTCAGATGCATTGTTGCACCCCGTCGAGCAGAAGAACGATAGGGTAGTGTAATGCTTCCACAAGCTTCAGCTTGTTCTGGCATATGGTGTATCGCTTAAGCATAACCCTCTTAGATGAGCACGACTTCAGACATATATCCTACACTAGATGAGTAGTTATCTAAATCTCTTGCTACCGAATGGTCTTTACAGACGATGTCTGCTCCGTTGACAAGCATGTCTCCTTAGAATAGTATAGCTTTTGGAGCCAACATCTTATGCCCACATGAAACCTAGCAACACTTTAAACCCCATCTGTTCGGGAGGAAGAACAGATCCTCACGTATGTCTTATTACGCGGAGCCGCTTACAGGCTAGGAACGATACAAGCCAGAGCAATAATGTCTGGTGCTATGTATTTGATCGCAGGAGGAACGATGTGAAGACTACTGAGTCGAGATTTTCGAAGTGAGACGTAACAGAAAGTACATAGTATGCCTGCAACTCTCAAGTCATTCATCCTTCGTCGTGATTGTATGCAAGCCACTGCTATACCTCGCCGACTGCAAATGAATACATGTCTCTGTGAAATGTGAAAAGTCCATATCAAGTCCATGCTCCAGAAATCTCAAGATCTCCATCTCCCTATAATCCATACCTTTACTGCAATGCTCTGAAGCAAATATCATTCGCCACTTCTCGCTCAAGCCAAGTATCCGTCTCTAGATCTCGAAGTTCTCCCAAAAGGAGTCACTGTTGCCCTGTACTTCGAGAGAGTCTTCTGTAGAACCTTGTTGATCCTGCTGTTGAGGGATTTCTGAGTCTTGATACTCAGAAAATTGTTCTCCAGCTCCCGAGGCGTCGTATGCCTCACTCTCCGGCTCAACTGGCCCAAACAAGTCTTCCATCTCAGTAAAAACCCAGTCTTCCTGGAAGTCGTTCGGACCGCCAACAGTGACTGCTGATGATGCGTGGATTTGTGGAACCAGCAACGGGTCAGCAGAGACGATCGGAGAGTCGACCACTGCTGTGTCTCTGCTCCTCTTCGGTGCTGGAATGTCGTCTGTCTCAGCTTCAAGTTGCGAAAGTGTTCGCTTCCTTGACCCCTTCTGTGAGCGACCGGCTGCAGAGGTCTTCTGGCTGATTGATGTAGCTCGACGTCCGGCTTTGCCCTTTCCTTTCTTTCCTCCAGCAGGACCCTCGAGACTCGGTCCGCCAGGTGTAACATTACTGCCTGCTGCAGTACTCGAAGGAGGGACTGAAGATTTTGACTGCTGTGCTGCAGTCTTGAGATCTTGCTGGCGCTGTTTCTTCCTCATGTTGCTAGCGAGATGCTTCCCATTCTTCTTTCCAGTGTGGAGAGGATGAGCTACGAGCCGATCGACAGCGAATTCACCTTGCTCCAGCAGGTCTATAATGAGCCACTTGTTGTTCAGCAGGGCGTCAAGGATCGCCTGCATACGGTCTCTTGGGTTAGCGAGCAAGTCCTTTGTAGAAGCCTCGCTGGCTACCTTGGTCAACCTGTCTCCCTCGAGGTAGAGCTTGATGAACTTCTGTAGGATGATTCCAGCGAGTGCTGACAGCACTTTCAGTCTATCCTCGTCATCGTCGAAGGCTTCTGTCATGTAGTTGTCGAGGTCTGATGGCATCTCCTGTTTCTGCTTTTCTTTCGCATCATTGGCGGCAATTTTGGCTTGATCGATCACTGGAACGCTCAACATCGCACTGAACAGTCATCGTCGAAGGCTTCTGTCATGTAGTTGTCGAGGTCTGATGGCATCTCCTGTTTCTGCTTTTCTTTCGCATCATTGGCGGCAATTTTGGCTTGATCGATCACTGGAACGCTCAACATCGCACTGAACAGTCATCGTCGAAGGCTTCTGTCATGTAGTTGTCGAGGTCTGATGGCATCTCCTGTTTCTGCTTTTCTTTCGCATCATTGGCGGCAATTTTGGCTTGATCGATCACTGGAACGCTCAACATCGCACTGAACAGCTCTTCACGGAGTGTTTGTCGATTGTCACATATTTCGTGTATGCTATCATAATCGTCCCGTGGAGGAGGCTCGATCTGTCGGCGTGCTCTGTTGAAGTATTGTAGCTCCGCTTCTGCGCTGATGAAATCGTGCGGATCGGGCTCCAAATCACAGATGGTGGTATCGGAAATGTTCGCAGATGAGATCCTCGGTAGGTCGACCTGCAAATCAGCAGCAGAGCGTGGAACTTGGCCAGTCACTTCATCTGAGTCCCATTGCTGTTGCTGCAGCGACAGGAACTTGGTAAGGACTGTCGAGTATGGGAACGAATACTCCTTCCGAGGGCGTATCAGGCTCGCGTAAGCCAGGCTGAGTAGCTTGATGTCCATGGAGGTGCGCGTAGTAAGCATTTGATCAAGCTTCTCGAACAGCTTGAGTTCCTCGATTTCTGTCATGCTCCGCGAATCGAGCATTCGTGTCTGGAGACGAGTCAGGATTGACAGCATATGTTCCCCCTGGTCCTGTCCTCGATCGAGAGTAGTGAGTGACTCCAATTCCTGGTCACTCAAGGCTGGTGTCGCGTTCTGAATAATAAGGATAGACAGAATGGCGAATCTCTTAGCTTGTATCGATGTAGACGCTTTCGTGGCGTCAGAAAATGCAGCATCAATTTGCTCGTTCATGTGCTCGGGACAGAGCTGCCAGAGCAAGCGGCTTACGTGTAAGCCAGGTCCTGCGTAGAAAAGGACAATTGGGATGGGCGCCATGTAATGGTCGGTGTGATACTCGTGCCTCAGGATGTTCATGACTGCAGGAATATCTCGCAGGCGCTCTGCCTCGATAGTACTGCTGATCAGGAACTGCAACAGTTCTGGCTTCTCCTCATCGGATGCTCCACACCAGCGGTCGGCAAACGAGATGCCATCCAGCATGTCGCTACCATAGAGTCTGATGAACTCCTCTACAAAGGGGTCAACATCGGAGGCGGCCGTGAAGGGCTATCCGTGAGGGTTGAATCCGGTGAGACAAGTCACTAGCAGCTCAATAGCCACCTCGAGGCGGAGTGATATGACTTGTGCTGTGTTTCAGTATTGTTTCTGCCAATCAGCGGAGGATGTCGCGACTATGTGCGCGTGTGTTTGGTATAGCGCACTTCTTCTTGACTCTTGACTAGTGGTGATGGTTGAATGATGGTTGAATGATGGTTGTCGAGTGGTGGTGGTTGATGTTGTGGATGGAGAAGATCAGAAACAAAACTTCCAATCGAAAACACCTAAGCCAGCGACAGGTGAACGACAATTCAAACCGGTGGGCCAACGCTATTGTCACGAGCCAGAACAACAATAGGACGAGCCTGTTCCAGCAGCTCGGAAGCAATCGAAAGACACTTTCCATCCCCACTTAGGGTGATCGGCGTCGATTGTCATATGCAAAGCGCGATTCTGAATGAACTTACTGCGCAGAGGACAGCCAGATCGTGGCTTGAGCGCTCGATCGACAAGGCTGAGCAGCTTGGAAGCAGCCGCAGGACACTTTCCGCCCTCACATAAGGTGATTGGCGACGATTGTCATATGCAAGATGTGATTCTGGAGGAATCTGCTAAGCAGAGCGCAGCTAGATCGCAGCTCGAAGGGTATGGATCGACCCGACGAGCAGTCCGGCAGCGACCGCGGTTTGCGTTCGATCCTCACATTTGGTGATTGGCCTCCATCGTCACGCGCGACGTTTGGCGTTGCGTGAATCCGCGGAAAAGTGGCTCGGCGAGGCTCGGGTTTAGGTAGAAGGAGCAGGTCTCGAGAGGTCCAGCTTCGATGGTTTCGACATACACCTCGGTGGCCATGATTCTAGCAGAAACAATGTGGAGGGTGTATACAAAGTCTTACAACTTGCATTTAAAGGGGGCGCAGCTGAACGCATCGACAGTTCAAGGAAGTCGTACGCAGCGCGTAGTATAACCGTCTGAGCATGGAGATCGTCAGTGCCAGAGGTAGAGGGAAGGCTGTTTGGACCACCAGCAAACCACACAAAGGTCACGGCACAAAGAAACGGGACTGTTAGGGAAGATAGTCCCTATCCAGCGGCCGCTTGTGGACACTGCTCGCTCGTGAACCGTTCATGGCCATACAACGCTAGTGCTGTGCTATATCGCAATGCTTGTGCTCGCGGTAGCCAGGACCTGGAGTCAGACGCCAAGCATTACCTGCACCGCGAAGCGCATCTTGCGCCACGAACCTTGCATCGAAGCACCAGCAGAGAGCGTTATCACAAAGATCCATCGGCCAGCTTCAGCAGCAGCAAGTCTTCGAACACGATGTCCTTGCATCCTCGGACCGCTTACGACCGTGTTTCGAAAGTCAGGAATGCAGCGCTTCGCAGCACAGCGTGTCTCTCACAAGCGGTAGTTGGCATGCACACATCATTGCAATAGCCCTCTCATGGGAGAACCGGCTCAAGTCGAGCATACTTGGTGCTTTGTGCAATAGCAGTGGGTAATGCACAATCCGCAGCGTGCCGAATACAAGCATAATCTGCAGCTTGAGTTGTTGCACAAGATTTTAGGCTGCTTAAATCCGGTCCCTGGTCATAGAGCTTTGTTTGAGGTCAGGATTCTTGCGCAGACGAAATCTGTATGCTAGCATAGCTCCGTGATGCTGCATGCTATTGAAAAGTATGGTGAAGGCATAAGTATCTGTGTTCCATTCTGTCAGAAAAGGTTGCGATCAAGTCGAGGCCACTTAGCACACCACTTCTTCTTCCATTGGACTCGCTTCAATCGTATAGCATCATGCAAGCCCAGCTACCAAACAGCCTTCTCGGCTACCATCGCATCTTGTCACCGTCCGCCGCGGTCCGTGTCAGTCCTCTATGTCTCGGCGCCATGAACTTTGGTGAGGCCTGGAAAGCATTCATGGGCGAGTGTAGCAAGGACACTGTCTTCGAGATTCTGGACTACTTCTATGATCAAGGAGGAAACTTCATTGACACTGCCAACGGGTACCAGGATGAACAGAGTGAGGAGTGGATCGGAGAGTGGATGGAAGCCAGGGGCGTCCGAGACCAGATGGTAATAGCCACAAAGGTAAGTTCAGTCCACAACCCGTCTTGATCGATGTCCTGCTGATAGTCTGCAGTACACTTCAGCATGTCGCCGTCATCTTCCTGGCATTCAGAGCAACTATACTGGCAACAACACCAAATCAATGTTCGCTAGCGTTGATGCTAGCTTAAAGAAGCTCAAGACAAGCTACATTGATGTCCTCTATCTTCACTGGTGGGACTTCACCGCATCAATCCCAGAGGTCATGAAGTCTCTCAATACCCTCGCAGACCAGGGCAAGGTCTTGTATCTAGGTGTAAGCGACACACCAGCATGGATTGTCTCGAAGGCGAACCAGTGGGCTCGAGACCATGGCCTTCGACAATTCGTTGTCTATCAAGGTCGGTGGTCGGCAGCAGATCGTGACTTTGAGCGCGAAATCATACCCATGTGTGAGGCAGAAGGCATGGGCCTTGCACCGTGGGGCGCATTGGGAGGTGGCGACTTCAAGACTGAGCAGCAGCGCAAAGAGCAAGGTGGTCGAAATATGGCGATCACTGGACGACCACCGAATGAAAGAGCCATCGAAGTGGCGAAGGTATTGGAGAAGGTAGCTGAGAGGAAAGGCAGCATCATCACGAGTGTAGCGTGAGTGACCTCAGCTGAACGATGCCTTCCAGGACTGACAGCTCTCTGCAGGCTGGCGTATGTTATGCACAAGACACCCAACGTGTTCCCGATTGTAGGAGGTCGCAAGATCGACCATCTCAAAGGCAATATCGAGGCATTGAGTAGGTACTCTTTACCAGTCGCGAACTTTTACTGATGCAGAACCAGGCTTGAGATTGTCGAAAGAAGACATCGAAGAGATCGAGGCTGCATACCCGTTCTCCATTGGCTTTCCACTCAATTTCTTGTTCTCCACGGAGAATCCAGGCACCGATTTGCGCGGCGACAATGTCTGGTTGACCAAGATGTCGACCTACATCGATGTTGTGGAGAGACCAAAGCCGATTCAGCCGCGTGAGAAGGCGTAGTAATGCTTGCGTGCCGGAACTACTGCAATGAGCCATGCCGCGGCTCGAACGAGATCATCTTAGCTCAGGATCATTTTGCCATGCAAGCAAATGTTTGTTCAGTGTTGGGTGTCTTGGCAGCGATTTCAAGTCCGTGACACTGTTTATCTCATTGTCGACATTTGATATAGCTGTAACATGGGTGCAGCTGTGATGGTCGAAAGTTACAGCTAGCACGAAACACCCGCGAGCTTCCAAACTTCAATCACAAGATGTTTGGTTCTTGTCTGGAGCTGCGAACGACGAGGCCCACAAAGCGGTGAGTTCGTGCCTTGCTTGGCCACCTAGCTGTACATAGTTATTGTTCTCGCAGTGCGGTCAGAGTAGCTCCCTTGCTTTGCACTTCGTCGTTTCTGCATCGACTCCACCTCATCGCATCAAATCGCAGCACCACATCTGCGAGACTGTGGACCATGCCGGAGTCGCATCGGATACTGATACGAAGCAACACCAGACTTCAGTTTGACCAGGATGCGTTTCAAAGGATGAAGCCTTGCATTGAAATGCAATTTTGCCACCAGAAGCCATGATATGGCAACGCAAGACGCAGAAGAGGTCACGTCCTCGAGCAGTGCAGGCACAAGAGCTTTTGTGTGCTTCTCTTGTGCACTCTGCTGGCGTTTCATGTCGCTGCCCTCCAGGACGAAAAGAGCGTGGTTGTTGCGGCGGTCGATCATCTCATCTCGGGAGAGCCAGCCGCCTCTCGGTCACGTCTGCCGGCCCAATCACACAACGCGCTTGCCTCGACCAGGATGCGCTGCAAATGAGCAAGAGCGAACGAGTCCAAGCTCTTTCCAACCGCAAACACGGAGTCGACGACGACCTCACCTTCCTCTGCGTGTCGTCGTTGCCCGGTGTGAAGAGTCGCCTTTGCTCACCCCAGTCGTTCGTTCCTGGAGCACTCTTTTCGCCGCGGCAGATTGTACATTTGAGAGAGCAAGCAAGCGAAGCAGACAAGACGGCCAGACAGATGCAGCTAAGTTACCGCTAGACGCGTCCAACCACAGGCGGTGAAGAGTACCTTTTTCGTGTTCAGGAACAGGACCTGCGCGATCCGTACCACTGGGGAGACACGCCCAACGTCTGCCGTAGAACGTCTGTACCGGCCATCACCCCATCTCGGCACCTTTCCTCTCTGCAGGCTGTCAGACGATGCGCCAAAGAGGCAGCTGTCGCGCTGGTGGCATCGACGACGATCGCGGCCTGCAGATCACGAGCCCTCCAACCGAGTCAAGCAACGGGCATCAACACACTTTTCAGTCGCACTATGCAGATCCAGGCCGCACATCTACTACCACTCGCAAACCTCATCGCCACTCGCAGTCGAGCTCTCGACAATCAATTCGCATCTCTCCTGCCATCGGCTTATGCACATTGCTTGCTGGCAGCATACCAACCACCATGGCTCAGAACGGATGCATACCGCTCGCCGACTCAACGGCCTGCCGGGCTTTTGGTACTGCCTCCATCTCGACGGGTAGCGACCTCGTGGGACTGTTTCCGTTTCTATCCAATGTTTCAGACGCATCCTCATTCGACACTGGCATTGCTGCATACATTGCCGGAGACTTTACACAGCTACGGTCAGTTTCAACGCATGGACTGAGAAATTGTGCAATACTAACATGACACAGATACGAACAACTAATAGGCTGCGACAATGTCCAGCTGGATAATACAACCGACTTCTACGCACGATATACCACGAGTGTCCTCTGCAATGCCATCATACAGAACTCCATCGAGCCATGCGGACTGTCGGGAAGTGCAACAAGACCGCTATGCGCCGACTCATGCGCCGAGTATGCCCAGAGCGAACAACAGATCGCAGCTAGCAACATCTGTGGCACAGCAGGCGACAACGCGCTGACGCAAATCCGTGCCGACTTCACCAACTGCGCCCTGCCTGCTAATTCCATAACAGGGTCTTGCATAAAGGGCGTGGAGAACCAGCCGAATGACTGCGGCTTCACGGAAAATCTCTCAGGACTATGCTCGTACTGCTCAGCGAGCTCGCCCAACTCTACCGACTCTTGCTGCGTCTTCTCCAACACCGACAACCGATGCGAAGGTGTCCAACTCCCGGTGATAGCAGCAGAGTCACTTGCACCTGTCACACTCACAGTCTCCGCCACTGCCACGCCTGGTGCAGCCACGAGCGGTGCATCCAGCGACAATAGCAATGATGGACTCAGCGGAGGACAAATAGCGGGCATTGTTGTTGGCAGTATTCTAGGAGCTCTGTTCCTCCTCGGCCTGATTGTCGTGGGTTGCCTGCTGTTCAAGAGGCGACGAGACTCTAGTCCAGTCTCAAGCGTCTTCAACCAGCCAGCACCTGCTAGGAGACAACAAGAGATGGAATATCACGATGGAACACGAGATTACCAGGAACGCGCGGGTCCAGCAGTCCTTCCAGGAGGACGCGTTGCCCGCATGTCTGCATTGGAAAGCTCAGGCAATTCCGAGTACCTCTATGGCATGGGACGATACTCAAAGGACATCTCGGCAGAAGAGAACACACCAGACTCTCGCCTTGCTCCACCTCCGAAACGTAGTGGCTCTGTCTCTAGCGGATCTCAACTTGGCGTTGATGGCGCTGCTTTGCAGGATACTTCTCCAAGCTCTGGCGGAGACTTCACTTCTCCGGAGTCACATGGACAGAGCGAGCAACTCAACTTTTTCAAAGACTACTACTCACAAGATGAGATCCGCGCTGGAGATCTGGTATCGACGCTCTGGGCCTACGAGCCTCGAGCTGGCGACGAATTCCAACTGGAACGAGGAGACATGATCAAAGTGATCGGCATTTGGGATGATGGCTGGGCGACTGGCGTACGGGTCAGGCAACGTGCAGAGGATTGGCGAGACGATGACAAAGTGCAGCGGGATAGCGGGCTGAGCACGGCACCCGCAAGCAGGGATCAAGATGCTGCCGAGGACGGTGAAGTCAAAGCTTTCCCGCTGGTATGTGTCTGCCTACCAGCCCACTGGAGAAAGACTATCGAAGGAGATTCAACAGAAGGCTCTGGACCTGGCGTCTTTCCCGAGCGAGGGTGATGCACGATCTCGACCAGAATGCATGGCTACGACGTTACGGCATAGCGAGGCGTTTGTTTGGATGACACTTTGTTCAGCGATTCTTTTTCCACTTTCTACCACACATCACCACTAACGAGCACAGCCCAGCTCGCGCAATCCTTCATGTGTCGCTTTATACCCCGGGCTGCTTGGCAATGCCGTCCTGCAAGCCCAGCATTTTTGCTTCTGTCCAGAGGAGAGGAGGCAACGAGGAGGAACGATTTGAGATGTACAGGGTCACAGCATGGGGACTGGGGGAAAGGTTGCAGATCTCTGCTATCACGCTATCACGAGGATGAACAAGCTTCAGATCTGTCAGGAGGATGTCTAGAGTACGAAAGGATGGATCGCTTCTGATCATCTACTGCCCTTTGGGGCATCTGCTCTGCAGGGTCCTGCTGATAGTCGAGAGGCGATGCTCACTCAATCAGTCCCTTGTGTAGAGATACCAGAGAAGAGAAAATGAGTAGTGCACGACCAATCAACTCTCGAAGAACTCGTCTCCAGTAATGCAGGGTTCGCCTTTCCCAGCCCAATGATGGCGTCTAAGTGGTGTGCTTTTGCCACATGGGCACTGACTCGTAGTCTGTAGTCGAGTCGTGGATGTGTGTTTTAGCAATGCAGGGTTCTGCAGATCAAACGTGAGGTGTGACCAGATGTCGGCGCCGAAAAAGGTGTGTCAAGTGTGTTGTCTCGGCGTTACCCGTTCCTGTCAGCGTTGTTTCGTTGTGTGTGGAGACCGACCGAGATCTGTTGTGGATCCAGAGCGAAGATGTTGGTCAGCAATGCAGGCTAAATGGCTTGCGAGGCGTGTTTTTTGACCGAGACGGTCCATCTTTGATAGCTATTTGATGTGTTTCTGTCGGTTGCAAGATGGAGCCTTTTCATTGCAGCAATAGGAAGACTGGGCGTGGTGACAGATGCTTGGACGAGTCGTACCTCGATACAGCAGCAAGATATCTGCACTCAGGACGATTATCCCTAGCTGTCATCGAAGGTGCAGGACTTTTTCTACGCAGGGAGCGTCCGAGTCTATGAGTCAAGCAGCATCCATCGCGAAGATGAGCACCACCACGACCTCGACGATGAATGTGGAGCACGGGAGAGAAGACGCGTTTGAGAAGATGGAAGAGGCAGGCGTGCCGAAGACTGCTGAGCCTAGTGAGGTGGCTTTTTCTGCGAAGAAGAATCCAGAGGTCAAGCCGAAACAAGAGCAGCTGGAGAAGGAGAAGGAGAAGAAGCTGCCAAAGCTGAGTGCGCAAGAGTTCAAGGCGTATAATCATATGGCGGAGCATATGGATATGTTTGTACGTTTCTCCCCTTCTCCAGTGCCCAGCAAGATCATAGGCTGGCACGCAACAAAATTCAACAGTGTGTACTGATGATAGGTTTACACTATAGCACAACCACTTCCGCCAAACCTGGACCACCCTCTCCACCGCCTGCACGCGCAACTCCCGTCCCTCGGGAATGTCCATCCGGCAATTCCTCGCCCTGATCACCCAATTCTGCCACCAACTCACCCTCCACCACACCATCGAAGAACAACACATCTTCCCGGTTCTCGCGAAGAAAATGGCATTTTTCACGCCTGAAGAACATGCGTTGACACAGCATGCGGGGATACATAAGGGTGTGGAAGAGCTGGAGGAGTGGGTGCAGGAGGTGAAAGAGGGAGGGAGGGAGTTTAGTTTGAGGGAGTTGAAGAAAGTGCTGGATGGGTTTGGGGAGGTGTTGTGGAGGCATTTGGATGATGAGGTGAGGACGTTGGGGGCGGAGAATATGAGGTTGTTTTGGAGTCTGGAGGAGATGAGGAGGATGCCGATGTGATTGCATTTCACATGACGAGTTAATGGTTGGTACATGATATGGAAGAGACAGAATCAGGCTGTCTTCTTCGATGCTCGGAACTTTTCGTGCCACTTTCTTTTGGCGCCGAGGGATTTGGCTTCTTTTGCTGAGGCGTCGGCTGCAGCGGTCGTGGCAGCTGTGGTGTCGATGAATTTGATCGATTTGGCGTTGTCTTGCAAGCTGTAGTAGCCTTGCAGGACTGCGAACTCGCACTTGTCTCGCCACGCCTCTGGTACCGCGTCACGCCATGCTTTGAGGAAGGCTGTGGCCTCGATGGGTCTGCCTTCTGACTTGGCTTGGAGCAGGTTGATCCCGGTCAGCCGCACAGCTTTCTGCTCATCGACAGCCAAGTGACCACCAGGCGTTGGGGACGAGACACTGGCGAAGACGCCAACGACTACCTCATGCGGCCAGTCCCCGGGCAGGTCAATGGCAAATGGCGGTGTCTCGTTTTCCGGAAATGGAGAGCGAACATCAAACCCGTCTGCCACAGCCACTGTCAAGGCTGACTGCCATACTTCAACCTTGACCTTGGCACTTGGAATATAGCTGCCTGGAGGCTCCTGCTGACTTTCAAAGCATGCCAATTCACGCCAGCCCGCCTCGCACTCGGCTTCACTAAGGGGAATATGTGAGATAAGCTCGCGTTTAGTCACACTCCCCGTCGAAGTGCTCCCGTAGTTGCCGGTGGACGCGTAAGTTGGCAGAGCGGCTTTGATGTAAGGCACGGCTGATGATGCAGAAGTGGGCAGTAGTTCAATGGTAGTGTCGCATTTGGCTACGGCTTCAACCCCGGTCTGAGGTGGTAGTAGTAGTGCCCCTCGTTCGGGCACTCCGTCATTGTTGTGACTAGGATCAGCTATATCGTGGGGTCGGATGAGATAGACGCTGTTGGAAGTGCTGACTTGGCGGATTTGGTATGTTGTGTCGGGAGTGCAGAGGACGGAGTGTGCTTCTTTGGCATTGCTGCTGTCGAGGACTTGTTTTGATTTGATTTGTAGTCTATGGAAGAGGTGTTAGTAATGTGAAATGGTCGAGTGTTGATATGCTATATTTGTATATTGCGGGCGAGAGAGAAGCGAACCTGGGTGGATTCTCAGCCGTGACCAGGCTCAGCAGCTCAGCGGGCAGCTCGAGTAGGCGCACACGCTGCAGGTCGCTCTCGGGCCAGATGGTGATGGGCACTCCAGCATTGGAATTTTGCGTAGCCATCTGGTCAGCAGTCTTCGGTCTGTGTATGCTTCTGTTGTGCTGCGAAGATCATGCAGGTACAATGCAAGCAAACAATCATCTGCTAGCAGTGGTGGATTGTCAGGTGGGGGCGTGGCAGATTCGCGTGTATTTGCGCAATGGAGAAACGCGGGTCGAGAGCGAGCTGTTCCTTGATCTGAGCGCGTTGGGCGAGCTGGCGGATCCTGGTTCACTATATGCGCCTGCAGGAGTAGTTAGCTGCAGCAGCTGCAGGTCATTGTTGTTGTGTTTTCAAAGGGCAGTCTGCTGTGCGACCGACTGCGCATCCTTGCTGAGCTGCATCTTTTTGTGTTTACATTGCGAACTTTCTTGCGATCAGACGCGTTGCGCGACTGCGATTGTCCTTCTTCTTCTTCTTCTCCTGTATCAATAACCCCAGAGATCACGATTACGAGGCGACGACCATGACGATCTAAACGCCCAGCCCAGCACCGACACATCGACAGGACAGAATCAACAACAGACGCATGATAATCGCATCGAGTCCAATCGCACGAGGGTCGCATGAGCATGGCCACCGTAATCGCCGCTCCGCCTGCACTGTCAGGGGAGCTCGCCCTCTTCCACACCACAGACCCATTGCTCGGCAACTCGCCCGTGTTGGTCTTCCACGGCCCAGCTGCCACCATTGGAGCCACTAGCTCGCGCATACAGGTACATGTCTTCACGCCGGCCGGACTGGGTTCTTATGCGCGTCTCTCAGTCTCGCCGAACTCGCCATTCTACTCGGCTGTCAGCAACCTTCCGCGGGACGAGCAGGGGGACGAAGTCTGTCGAGGATTGGCCTTTGGACTGAAGAAGTACTTCACAGAGCTTGGCGGAAATGTCAAGAAGACATGGACGGCACAAGTCAAAGCACCCTCGCCTGGTGCCTTGTTCGGGGATGATCACATCGCGATTCTGGCCACGCGAATGACGAGGATTGAGAATGTGGATGATGTGATTGAAGAGCTTTCAGACGCATTCTGTGAGCAACGTCTGTCGTGGTTGGACGTGGATGTGGTACTGCCGCCTGGGACGATCAAGGAACGACCTGACTCAGCTGGATCTGAAGAGCTCACCGATCATGAACTGCTGCAACGACAATATGGACGATATGCCGAACTAATAGCCCACTTTGGAGATGTGTCATTTCTGCCTACATCACGAATCAAGCGAGCGCCATCAAAAGCGAACGCGATTGGAAGGAGCAACTCGTTTATGAAATCGCAAAAGGAAAGCGCGCGGAAGCAGCTGAACGAGCTCGTTACCACGGAAGAGAACTATGTCAACCGATTGACTGATCTGCAAGATCTGTCTGATAACATCGGCGCAGATCTCAAGGCTCGACATCAACAGACACTGGCCGATATCTTCTCCTCAGCGCTGAACACGATACTGGAGCTCAACTCTGCTTTCCTGGCCGAGCTCCGGACTCTAATCAATGCCACTGACTCTGCAGCCGCCGAAGATATCGACAACTCGCTTGATGAAGATGCTGCAGAGTCCGAGCCTGCTGGTGACGCTCAAGGACTGGAATCCATTGCGCACTGCCTATGCCAATGGTTCCCCAAATTCTCCGAATCGTACAAGGCATATCTCGGCAATCATGCGCAGTCCTCCCACTTACTGCGGACGATCCTGCGCAGCGGCGACAGCCTAGCTCAGGAACTACAGGATATTGGAGAGCAAAAGCTGACATCGCTACTGATCGAACCCATTCAACGCTTACCACGATACAACCTGTACATCGATAGCATAACAAAGAATCTACCCATCAAGCATCCTGCCTTGAAGCCGCTACTCAAGGCTCGCGACATCATTACGGACATTTGCGCCGAGAATGAAGGGACTGAAGCAGCCGCAATCATTGAAAGGCTGCGCTCGCGCACGCTAGGCTGGCCTTTGGATATCAGCATTACTGGACGTCTTGTCACTGCCGTGGACTTTGTTGAGCTCCTGCCACCCTACGGCTTCGACAGGTGTGATGGTACTCACGGCATCCTCTTCCTGTTCACTGACGGCATCATTGTCTTGGAAAAGTCTGCTGGCTCAAAGGCTTCTGCTAGAACTCTGCTTACCGAGATAGAAAGTGGGTCGCTGCCTAGTCGATCAGTAGAAAGTCTGTCGGACACAATTAGCGACCTGCATTTTGTGCGTCGACTCCAGTTGGACGCCTTGGAATTGACCGAGTGTCATCACGGCCATGCGCTACAACTTATGACATTCTTCCAGCTCGGCATTGGCGCACTCGCCGCTCAGGAACCGATCTTGGATTCATGTCAGGTTCTGCGCCTCGAAGGCTCGTACGACGGAAGAGCCGCTCGACTGGTTGAGGAAGTGGCCAAAGCGAGGGTCGAGAGTCGCTTCTCTGAAGCAGAACGTGAGTCTGCAGCATGGGAGATCCGGGCGACGGACCCAGCATCGGACAGTCTCGGCCTGCTCAGTGCAATCTTTGAAGACTCAAGCAACGAGCATGTGGCTGCACGAAGTAGCAAAGCCTCGATTCGAATTGTCGTGGACTCGGATCGTCATCCGGTACAGACGAGGGCTGGGCAAGACGGAACGCGAGCTATCATCAACCTGGCTTTCCACCGTGACGGGGACTGGCGAGTCACTGTGGACTCTGCAGACGGCAGCTTTGGACGTGAGCATGTTGACACTCCGGACCTTGTGCCGGCTCTACGAAGGAAAATTGCCACCATATTTGGTGTGCGTCTTGCGATGGATCAGTCTGCGATGGCTGCATGTCTGCTTCTTCGGAATGCGGATATCCTGCAATCTCTTCTACTCCAGACAGCGGCGCAGAATGGTGAGCTCAGGCCTGTGCAGCTTGCGCCCCGTGAGCGCGTGCATCGACCGAAGTCACCCAAGAAGCTGTTGTCCAGCTTTCTGTCGAGCGTTGGGCCTGGCGATGAGCCAAGAACGCTTCTGCAGAAGCCCCTGCCTGGCATGCCTCCCATGACCAACATTCCCCGACTGCCCAGTAATGCTTCATCCTACAAGCCATCGAGCCGCGATGGCAGACCATCTTCGAAAGATGGTCAAATGCCGTTCTCGCCGCCCAGTGACATGGCGGCAAGTTCTCTAAAGAAGCTGGAAGACACCCTTTCTGCGTACGTGCTTGCGATACAAGCGCGAAAAGGCAACATTGTTGGCAAGAATTTGAAGTTGCGCCTCGTTGCTGACGAGATGTCTGTCAATGAGCTATACACCGGTTTGCTGGACGATCCGAACATGATGGTGCTCGCCGCACAGGCTCCTCTTGATATTCTATTCGCAGCTTTCGAGAAGTTTCTCAATCACGCCTGGAAAGATCGTATTGGGCAGGTGATGCCGTTCTCGATCCTGCAGGACATTCAAGCCAAGGCCGAAACAGCCTTCCCGAGCGAGTTCGATGACTACTTCAAGTCCTCCATGGCCAGGCTTGCGCCGCAGAACCAACGAGCCTTCAAGGCGATTATGAAACTGCTTGCTGATCTGCTCGACGGCACAGGCAATGATGGCGACCGCGGCACATTGACCGCATGCTTTGCAGAGTTGTTGGTCACAGAAGGCAACCCACACGACTACATAGCACTGATCGATCGGTTTGTGGACGACACAGATACGTACTTTGGCGAGCCTGTCGACAGTAGCTTCGTGCAGAGCTACAAGGACAGCGGTTCAGTCAACTCGCACAAAAGAGCAAGATCTACCAACTCTGCTTCTCTGACCAGCAACACCTCCTCGCTGCGCCGAAAGTTCGGCTTTGGCACTTTGAGCAGGGAGAACAGCAAGTCCGAGCAGGAGTCCAAGGTCTCTTCGGTATGGCGAACACTGAGCAAGAGCACAAGGGCTGATCAGAGTCCTGGCAATAGCATCTCCAAAGGGTCACTTGGTCGATCGCGCTCGATCGATACAGACGCAGCCAGTCTTGGGTATAGACCTCCTTCGCAAGACAGCAAGATGTCCAATATGTCGTTTGGCGAATTGCCAAACTTACAACGAACGCCTAGTAGCCACAACCTTGGTCTGTCAACGATAGGAGAACACCCGAGCTTCATTCCAACTGGACCTCCTCGAAAGAAGCGGCGTAGTTCGCTGTCCGATCTCAAAGAGCTATCTCCGCAGCGCGAGCCTCTGTCGCCCGTCACACCGCGAAGGCGGCCGATAACACAGAAGATTCTCGAAGAGAAGCAGTTGCCAGATTCTCCTGTGCCTTCGACTCCTTCTGGTCCTTCATCCCGAGACAACACTGGCAGGTTTGGCAGTCCACTTCAAAAGTCGCCGCGATCGCGACTGCCTTCCTCGTTTCGACGCGAATTGTCGCCCGGCCCAAACAAAATCCTGTCTACCGATCCGCCGCAACTACCCCGACCAGAGCTTGGAAGATCGAAGACGGATGGAACAGACTTGCCTAGACCGAAGACAAGTGGCGACCGACCTGACGACATTGTCATCACTACACGACCAACTTCGAACATCCCTAGCCTGATGCCGAGAGCCACATCCCCGGCTAAGCAGACACCATTAACACCTGGTCGACTCGGGCTATCTGAGCGTCCTGGCGCAGGCAACATTGTCAAAAAGCCATCGCCTCAAGCTGAGAAGACTGGTCGGACACGAAGCACGACCATCGATGTGCCTTCGACAAATGGCTCACCGCGGAAGCTACGCATGCAGTCACCCCAGAAGCTCCGCGAACGTCTGCAGAACGAGCAGTCTGCAATATCCGCAGCACAAACCTCTCTTCAAGACGAGCTGAGTAAGATCGGCGACGAACTCACTTCGAGTTCTGCCCGTACGCCTATTCGTGGCAGCCGAACCATGGCTGCTGGACGTGGCTCCTTCTCGCACAACGGCTCGACTATGGATCTCGCTCAGCGTGTACTGAAGCTCGAGGGCGGCGTTCCCAAGCAGTTTGAGGACATGAACAACCGCATCAGCACGATCCAAAACGACCTCACAACGAGCTTGAGCGTCTCGGAGAGCAAGTGCAGGAAACTTGATGAACTGTACAGAGAGGCAAATGGAGAGAATGAGGCTTTGTACGCGAGGTTCAACGACGAGCTGGCGAAAGTTTTAAAGGCTGTGAGAGGTGGTGAGGGTGTGGAAGAGCTGAAGAGGAAGCTGAAAGAGGTCAGCGATGAGGCTGTGAAGTTGAGACGAGAGACGAGTCGGTTGAAGAGGGAGAATGTGGGGCTCAGGGCGCAGATGAGGGAGTGAGGAGATGGTCGCTGCTTGGTTTGAGGTGTTTTGGGTGGGTTGTGTTTGGTCTACTACTACTCGGCATGCATATGATACACCAGGATGGGAGGATGACGGGTAGCATTGGTTCGGCGTAAAAGTTCTGTCTCGTACAGTTTGGGCGTGCAGGATTACGAGTCTCTTTGAGTGGGATTGAAAGGCTTTGTACAAGAACAGGATCACATAGGTGTATGACCACTTGCACTTGTTGCGCACTATCACAGCCTTTCTTCCTTCTGTAGACATTTTCTGCCTAAGTGCTGGAGAGCCAATCATCGTCACTGCTGCTACCGAGAAGATTGCTTGCTGGTAAGCGAATGGGGTGCGCAGCTGCCGATGGAGTGTTGCGAAGTGGATGGGCCATCTGACTGAAGCATCGCGGTCGCAGAGAAAAGACACACGATAGGACATGGGCGTGAGTATCTTGGCTGACAGCGTCTGATGATGTGCGGACTGTCATTGGTGGAGAGCAGTCAAGCTGTGGCCAAGTATTATGTGGCCAATGCAAATGCTTTGTCTGCCCATGGCGCTCCCATCTCGTCAAGTCCACGAGCCTCGCTCTGCACAACTCGCCTTGGATCTCCATGAGCAATTGCTTGTACTTGCTGTCTACCTTGACAGTCCATGCGGCACGATCATGTGCCCTTCCATACGCTTCTTGTCCGTAGATGTACCGAATGTACGTTGTTACGGCGCATAAGGTCCGTCAAATGAGGTTTGCCGCCTTGAGTTTCTCCACGGTGTCTTGCAAAAGTGGCAGCCGATGTATTTCGCTGAGCACAGCACATACTCCCTCGTCGCTATGCAGAGTCAGCACAGCCTCTTGCCCATTAACAGAGCGAAGTTTGGCTCCGTGGGTCATGGATGCTTGCGGGATAATATTCAGGAAGTCGCCGAGTTTAGGCTCCAGGAATTCGACATCGTATGGCAATGCGTCACTGAATGACAGCTTCAGCGATCTCAGCGATGCCGGCATCATGTGTTCAACGAACAGCAAAGTTGTGTAGACCATGGACATGGTCTGCCTCGTGAACATCATGAACTCTCGCAGGCTGCTGGGGAGGACGTCGGGCTGCTTTTCTATCGGGTCTTGGCCATAGTCTTCATCAAGGTCAATATACAGACCGCTAGCGAAGATGCAGCACTCGTCGAGCTCCAAGGTTTCTAGCGCATTGAACTTGGCTAGACTGTGGAGTGTGCCATTCGGAGAAGGGTCTAGCCAAGCGTCGTTCACTAGTAGTCTCAGATGTGTTAAGCTCTTGGTGTGGCTTTTCAGGGCAGAGGACAGCTCGCTGAAGTCCATTGGATGTATTTCATGCCCACGGTTTCCATGCCGAAGAGAGAAATCCCATTCGACCTCCAGATCCACAAGTTTGTAGCAAGATTGTACAAGGCGTGCAAGCTCAGTCGTGCAGATACAGGCTTCGTACAAGTGAAGTTTGGTGATGGATGACCAGGCGATGTAGTCGTTTACAACTTGTGGCTTCCGAAGAGCAGACCCGTGAGATGTCATGCTCGTGATGCTTGGCAAATTCATATAGTGGTCCGGGATTGGGAGAGGGACATCTCCCTGGCTCTGCGCGGACAGTTCCCAGTACGGGCGTAGGCAAACGGTGTGAACCTTGGTAAGTGGGCGGTTCTCGACGATTGACTGCCTATTGGCATCGTGAGGATATTCTGTGTCGGGGTAGTTGGCCCATGACACCAGATTGGCCATGAATGACGCGAAATCGTAGAGCGACGGTACCGGTGTTTCTTGTAAGAGTGTATCATCATCGCCTGGCAAAACCAGGTCGAGGGTCTCGACATGCTTCGCAAGGATTAGTAGCAAGACAGCGTTGCCATCATGAAGCCCAGTCGTCAGCGCAAATAGCAGCCTTCGGCCCGCCCATGGGTCCTGATTTCCAAAAGGCAGGATGGCGTTTGCAATACTGGCGCCCGAGGTCGATGAGGTTGAAACGCGAACCACCTCACGATGCAGCCGTACCGCAACATATCTGATGTGCATCGCGAGTCGAGGGCACTCCAATAAAGTACGGACGATTTTGGCCAACCTGCACGGACTGCCCTCGCAAGACACCGAGTAGTACAACAGAGGGGTTGCAGCAGTGCGCAACAGTCTTGTTGTTCGGCATAGAGCTCCTAGATCGCGCTTGGCAAATGTGGAGTGATCCTGCTTGTCGACCAGGTATTCGGCGATCTGTGTGAGGAGCTCATTCGGCAGGCACTGGATTGTGGTAGACGGCCCATGAGCTTCGATGGCAGCTGGCAAGATTAAAGACACCAGTCTCTGGACGACTCTCACTTGTGGAAGAGCGCGGAGCGTTGACAACATGTCGGGCGGGCGGGAGACTCAGCGTAATACTGCTCCCAAGTCAGTCGATGTCGTTATGTATTCGATTGTTTCGTGTACCTCAAAGCCTTGTAGAGCCTCGGCACATGTGCGAGGCAGCCACTTGTACAGATTGAGTGTTGTATTGGGCAAGTTGCGCGCTCGTTGTCGGTGTTTTGTGCGAGTGTGCGAGAGTCGTGGAGCTGAAAATGTCAGAAAGTCGCCAGAACCACTAATGGCTTCGTGTAGATATTAGCCTCAGGAACGAAGGCTTTGCTGGCTTCTCTGAGAAGCGCCTTCTTCACGGCGCAGAGGCTTTTCTCAGAGGATACAGTCATGTCAGACACTTTTGTTGGAAAAGTGTCGCCGACTTCTGCCGCACCAATGCCCATTCTCTCTCTTTTGATGGGTATGGCTCGGCTTTTGCGCCTTATCTTACGAGCTTCATCGCCGCTTCAAAGTGCTGCGAGATGTGATTGCTCGCGGAGACTGCTCTCGCGAAGCTCTTCTCGAGCGGCGCAACATTGGCGTCTCTGCTAATGTCCAACAGCTGTGAAGGAGCGAGTCTTGCGTCTTCAGGACGGCAGTCGGAGTGAGCCATTGCGAGCCGCTCGCAGATGTGCGTAATGCAAATGAAGCATGAAGAGTTCTGACACACGCATGGACGTGCAGGACGACACGTGAAAGTGGAAGTGAAGTTGTTCTGTGATGCCAAGGCGCATCGAGGGGTCATGCAGATGGCGTAATGCAAAGTAGCCGACAAGGTGGCAACCTCGAACGAACGAGCAGCAGCAGCTGAATAATTGCATCTGCCTTTGTAATTACTGAACATCAGACTCAGCTCCTTACCTACTCGCCAGTTACACAAACACCAGAAGGTACGTGAACATCTCGTCGTCCCGCAGCCGCATTCGGCATACCCCGGCCATCGCTCGGCTCGCCGCTGGATTATCAAGCAGCGCGCCGATGATTTGACAGGCGTAGACGCAGCTCTTACGATTCCAGCAAAAAAGCGACTACTACATCTACCGCAACCCCACCATCACTTCTCTTTGTCCCATGTCTTCATCTTCCATCTTCCGTCGAACTCTACTCACCACCACACGCTTCAGCAGTACTACTTCCCGACCATCAACATTCCAACCACTCTACAACAACTTCCGCACTTTCAGCAACACCACCTCCACAATGGGCGTGCACAACATCCAGAACAAGGCCGAGTACGACGCCCTCCTCAAGGAGGAGCAGCTCGCCGTCATTGACTGCTTCGCGACGTGGTGCGGTCCTTGCAAGGTCATTGCGCCTCAAGTTGTCAAGTGAGTCCTCCCCCACGTCCTCTCCTCTCCTCCCCTCAACACAATCACTAACAAAGCATGATCCCAGATTCTCAGACACCTACCCCAACGCCAAATTCTACAAGCTCGACGTCGACGAGGTCCCCGACGTCGCGCAGGAACTGTCCGTCCGCGCTATGCCTACTTTCTTCCTGTTCAAGGGCGGCGAGAAGGTCGGCGAGGTCGTCGGTGCCAACCCAGCTGCGCTCGAGAGCGCGATTAAGAGCAACTTGTAGATTGCTTACTCATACCGCACGAGTCGCATTGGAGGGATCAGTAGTGGAGGAGAGAGAGAGAGAAAGAAAGGAAGACGTCATGATGATGAGTCGAGGAAGTGAGATGGGGGCTTTGTGCTACATTGCGCAGAAGCTGGTGGTGGTACAAGTCTCAATGGGAGGAGTGGAGGGCTCAGGCGGAGATACCATACTGCCCAGAGCGAAAGGGTGAAATATCTAGTGTATAGATGATATGATGGAATTGGGCAAGAGCCTATCAGAAGAACAAATTTCGCTGATACTTCCGCTTCGTACGGGCAACTGCATCGCAACCTGTGCAACCAATACTAATCATACTGACTGAAGGCACATTGACACTCGCGAACCATGTGCAAGAGGCGTTCAAGAGCCGCTTACACTACCTGGTCATCTCCAATTTGGCGTGGCGCAACAGGTAGGACAGGAGTGGACTACAACAGTTTTCGCAACCACATCGGCGTACCGAATCTCGGCAACGTAGGTCCTCTTATCACTACTTGTCCCAGCGAAATGGTACTGTGCTACATTCCTCATATTCGCCGACCACGCAACCGGGCCATTTTGCACAACAAACAAATACTGAAGCGGCGCTGAGTCCGCCCATATACAGCACCGTACGCAAGTGGTGTCAAATAGATTTCGCATTTCAATTATCTGGTCTTCTCTTCTTTGTGGAGAGAGCTTCACTATCACCTTCTGATGAGGAAATGGAGCAAGCCGTGAGCTTGTGGTGTGGGGCGCTCTCAGCCTTCTTCTCTTCGAGCAGTCTCGCCTCCATGTTCAGACACATATGATGGTCTACGTATTCTCCAAACGGCCACGTTTGCTTCTGCTCTCTTCATCCTCTTCGCAGACGCAGACACACAGATAGACGGGCGGACGGACAAGCAAGCAAGCAATAAGATAGTGTGTTATCATCGTCGCCGGACTCCCATGTAAGCAGACCAGTAAGCAGCAGTAGTGGTATCTTGTGGTGAAACGCAAGCAATTTCTCTCTTCTTCTTCTCTTCTTCTTCTCTTCCTCTGTATTTCTGTCCATGACATTACCATGGGAAAGCGGCAATGATGCTGGGTATCAGTGCACTGCGACTCGTTAGCTTACGTTCTACTCTCCTCAAATCGGGAGAGAAACTCACCCAACAGCCAATGTGGCCGCGATACCAGTCAGCGCTCTCCGTCGGATCTTCTCCTTGCGCAGCTCAACCTCGACCGGCTTTGCTCTGCTTGCTGCTCGTGCTGCTGCTTCCGCCTCGACTTCATCGTCATCGCCAACCACATCTTCAATCTTGCGCTTATTGCTCTCTCGCTGTGTTCGCACACCCTCAAGTCTGTTGGCTTCTGCGACCATTTCATTTGCCTTCTTGATCATCTCCGTAGGATCCTCTGGGATAACCAGATCTGGGTGACCAGATGGCATCTCCACCTTCAGCTTGGTGTCCTCAAGCTCGCCATCCGCGCCAGCTCTTGTCGTGGTCTCAACTTCAATTCTGACAGTGTCCTTGGGCCCACTTCCGTTGACTCCTGTGGCAGACTCCTCCGGCTCTGCAGTCGTGCCGCGAGTCCGTCGTGGCCTGCGTGGGGTGGCAATCTTGCGCGGTGTTGCCTTTGCCTTTGATGGTGACTCTGATCGCAGACTGCGAACTCCACGCGTTGTGCGACGACCTGCACCTGGCGTCTTCTCCGACTCGCGGCTTGCGCCGTTGACCGACTCGCTCATGTGGAATGGTGGTGGTGATTTGATGCTCTTCTTTGGATCGCTTGTGCCGTGTGTGATGGGCTCGGGGTCGAGCAGAGCGGCAATCCAAAGTTTGATGCCGTACTCTTCAGCGAGGTCGAGAGCTGCAGAAAGTCAATTAGTGGAATGCGCTACGCCGAAAACGCAGGGGTTTGACACACCTTTCTTTGGGTCAATCCACACGTTACCAGCGACTTCCTCGCTGGACGCCTCCTCGAGACTTTTGATGTACTCCTTCTCGGCAGTTTCTTCATCCGCCTGCGCCCACGGGAATGCAGCTTTAAACATTCCTGTCGCGCTGATGAAGCCATCGCTCGATCGTCGCTAAGTTCTGCTCAGTCTTTGCTCTCTTTCCCATGCGCCAATGCGCCTGCATTCACGTACCATCAAAAAGTATGCTTCGGGCCACTTTCGGTTGGTGCCTCGCAAGAAGATGCCGCTTCCCGTCAAGTCCTTGGGAAGAGGCACGCGCAGATGCGCGTAGTCGAGGACGCCCAGATTCTCCAGCTTGGTCGCATTGGAGGTGCCGACCTGGCCTGGCTTCACTTTCAGCTCCGTTTGTCCCAGGCATCTGCGCTCCACTAGTATCTCGTCTGTAACGCGCCGACCGTTAGCATATATGCGCCTTCACTTTTGCTTTGTCCGCGCTTGACGTACGCGATGGCGCGCGCTCCTCCTCCAGCGACGTGTTTTGCCTCTCCGGCAGCTGGTGCTGACGTTCAATTGACGGTGCCATTGCTTCTCACGCAAGTTCCTTTTGCAGGTGAATCGATGCGGGCGATGCGCGCAATGTTCGTGACTCGGATGAAGACGGCGTTCGGCTCTGAACACGTGGAGTACGCGCGACTGCGAGACCTAAACCGGGTGCAGGGTGATTCTGTCGCTCGCGCGATCAATTACAAAGAAGTAGTATAAGAAGAGCTTCGACAGAATTGTCGCAATGTACGATAACGCAGTGTTACAAGGATGGACTCGCACGCGCAAAGAGAAGCGAGAGATGGGAGGAAGCGAAAGTCCAACCCGGAGTCGTGACGAGGCGAACTGCTCACACGATGCGTCGCGCCTCATGCCGTCCAGCCCAGCACCCATCAATGCGAGTGGCTGGGAGAGAAGGAAATTGCATCGCAAGCAGTTCGGCACTCCGCTCTATGCTGCTTTCGTCTAGAGCGTTCATTGTGAAGTGCCGACGGCGCGTTTCTTTCCTGAGGCATTGCAGCACATTTCCTCCTTACCATCATGTGCATGTGTTCCCGCCCATCATCCCTGTACAAGGCTGAAGTCGTGCGCGACTCATGGACGTCGGATTTGCAGCAGAATGACGCCAGGCGTA
This sequence comes from Septoria linicola, assembly GCA_024114885.1. Classification (NCBI taxonomy): domain Eukaryota; kingdom Fungi; phylum Ascomycota; class Dothideomycetes; order Mycosphaerellales; family Mycosphaerellaceae; genus Septoria; species Septoria linicola. The sequence goes on along the minus strand of CP099426.1, from coordinate 1,952,590 downwards.
GCAAATGAATACAACCTCGTCATGATGCATTGGCCGAGGCGATGCAATCTCTCTTTGCTTGTGGTGCACGTTGTCCTCAGTGACTAACAGCAGTGAAGAGAGATCCAACACAGAAAGCGAGCAGAGAGCCCAGGTGTTTGTTTCATCCAAGCTCGGAATAGCCCCACATCAGTGCTCGTGTCTTGTTTGCACGCGCACTCACCGCAGTCTACCAAGCACCTCTTCTTTCTCAACTTCTGCCAACACGCATACCACAGCACAAGTACTAGCAACAGCTTGAACTCTATTTCTTCAGAAGAACAGTTCTTCCACCACCATGTCGGCGCCAAACAAGGATGATCTGGAGCCAGAAGCCACCGAGGGGTTCAAGGTGGGCGAGAAGAAGACCATTGACGAATACCAGCAGCTAGGTGAGTTTGACTGATATGGATACAAACCGTCGCCTTCACCGATCCAAGCTCTACAGCTCACCATCACCAAGCTGTATCTTGACATCAGTCATACCTTGACCTCACCTCGCCTCACCCTAACCACCTCCCCCCTCCATACCTCACCAACAAACCCAAAACTAACCACCCCCCTCTCCCTACACAGACCAAGAAGACGAATCCCTCCGCAAATACAAAGAATCCCTCGGCCTCTCTTCCACAGGCCAACGCATCGGCGACCCCTCCGACCCGCGCCAAGTCATCATCAAATCTCTCGGTCTCGAAGTCGAAGGCCGTCCCGACATCATCATCGACCTGACCAAACCCGGCCAACTCGAAGATCTCAAGAACCAACCCTTCACCATCAAAGAAGGCGCGACTTTCCGCATGAAAGCCCGCTTTACTGTGCATCATGAGATTTTGAGTGGACTCAAGTATGTGCAGGTTGTGAGTCGGGGGCCGTTGAAGAATAAGATGCAGGAGATGATTGTACGTCCGATCTCCTTCTTCCCTGTCCCTTCTTTCTCCCTCATGTTAACTCATCATTGAATCCTGATTATTAATGTTACCAGGGCTCCTACTCCCCCAACACAACCGACAAGCCGGAATACGAGAAGAAATTCGAAGCCGACACCGCACCTACCGGAATGCTGGGCCGTGGCAAGTACAGTGCGGTTTCCAAGTTTATTGATGATGACAAGAAGACTCATTTGGAGTTTTCGTGGACGTTTGAGATTAAGAAGGATTGGTAGATTTTGCCACTTGGATTTCCAATTTCCAGGTTGTGGAAGTGAAGTGGAGGAGATGGGGAAGAGTTGGCCATGTGCTGGCTTGGTCTGGGTTTCGAGGCTGAGGTATGATGTGCTGGTTAAGCCGCCACTGGCTGCCTCCGCGAGCGTTAAGCAGCTGGGGGTGTTGAGAGACGATCAGTCAGCCAGACATAGATCATTGCATGCGCTGGACGCCAAAGAGTGAAGGACAGACACGAATAGACATTCTCACGACTATCACTGAAGAATCAACGTCGACGAGTCTACTCTCTCACCATGCATCTCTTGCTACGAGGGATGGTACTTGGAATAGAAATGAAGTGCACTGACTGAACTAGGGAAGTGTGCTCGGGTTGCAGCATCTGATTTTTTGAGTTTCGTGCCTCCCACGAAGGTGATTATGAGTCGAGCTGTGACTGACTTCCTTTCCTCCAAAACGCCGCCGCTTGAACGCTACGCTCAGCTACTGCTTCCCATCACCATAGGAGAAGCTTGTCTCAGAGCTCCTCTCTAAGACCAAAGTACACACGACATCCTGCCGCGTGGCTAATCCTCCCCTTCCAATCCACCGCCTTTCTTATACTTCATGCCATGAATCTCACTGCCGAAACAAGAAAACGTCAGCAAAGCACATTCCCCCAATTTCCACACATCATCATATCTGTCAAGGCTCAACATACTCAAATCTCTTAACCAATGTCCCCTCCCCACCCTTTTCCAAATTCACCATATACACATAAAAGTCCCCTTCACTCGTCGCAACCATAACATGCGGGACATTATTCGCCATGGCCACGACGCATCGTACCGGTTGGCCATTACTCGAGCGAGGGACGCGTACCCAGGCGAAGTCTCGTTGGGGTTCCCACATTTCGGTTACAGAGGACGGGAGGTAGCCGGTGGCGCGTGAGACGAGAGATGTGCTGACGTTTTGGGAGGTGCGGCGGACGAGGGACATGAAGCCGGGTTGGCGGGGTTGTGGGGCGGAAGCGAGAGCGCTGGGGTCGCCGTCAAGGGATTGTGTTTGTTGGTGGTGTTGAGAGGAGTCGAGGTCGGTTTGAGATGGGGATTCGCTGCGTTCGTGGAGAGAGGAGAAGGAGCCGTGGCGTGGGGAGGAGGGAGGTGAGGTAGATGAGCTGGTGTTGTTGTTGTGAGGGTTTGAGCCTGGTGGGGCGAGTTTGAAGATGTGAACGGTCTCTGTTGCGGATGAGACGCAGAGGAGGGTTGAGGTGGCGTTGAAGGACATGCAGTAGATCCGAGCAGGCATACTGCCACGGCGAAACTGGTAGAGCTTTTTGCCAGAGGGAATCGAGAAGACGCGGATGACTGTGCCTTTCTCGGAGGACGTGGCCATGAGCGTGCCCGTGTTGTTGATGGCGATGTATGACAGCGGAGCTTGGTGGGCCTGAATCACCGTAACTTCCTCCATCTTGTTGAGATCGTACAGCAATACATCGCCGCTGATGGTCTCTTTTGTGACCGACTTGGGCACATGTGTTGGTTGCGTGTTCGGATTTTGTGCCGTCTTTTGGTAGTGTGGGATCGCCAGAAAGTTGTTCTCTGAATTGGGCGAGATAGCACATATTCCAGCCGGGTTGAGTGGCGACGTCTGCTGGTGCAGCATCTTCATGTTGCTGATGTCGTATATAAAGGCGACTTCTTCCAGCAACACGACCAATCGCTTTCGGTTCATCTTGACGGCGACCACCATGCCGTGGAAAGTGAGTTCGCATATGGTCGAGTGTTTCTGCTTTCGCTACTCAGCCATGTAAGATATCCATCCTGCCCGGCTTGCTGCAGCCCACGCACCTTGGTGTTGACTATGCGTAGTAATCGCGGGGTGAGAATCATGGCCACGAGCGATGTGGAGAAGAGCTGCTCGACCAGCGAAATGTCTTCTTCGTACGAATGGTTTGTGAGCTCGAAAGGATCCGTGCTGTATACTCGGAGTCCGCGGGTCGTTGCTGCGGTTCCTTCAGCCCAATTCTGTCCTCATCATACTGTCCTGCCATATGGGTGATTTAGCCCGCGTACCGACTGCCAGTAGGCTGTGATCCTGGTTGAAGCCGACATAGTTGAGTCCAGCCATGTCGACGGTGCTGGATATATTCGTTATCGTACGGAGTAGCTGCTACAGCTTTGGCGCATTGAGATAGACGTGGTGTGTTGGACTGTCAAGCAGCTGGTCTGGTGCTATGTCATGTCATGTGCGCTTGTGCAGACGAACAGGCCAGCTTCAATGAAATGGCGCTAGCGGACTAGACCCCACTGAAGTCATGATAAGGCCAATTCAGGCTCCGAAAAAAAGTTGACGAGCGCTAAAAATACCAATCTGTCAGTCATCCTTGCAGCACACTGACTAGAACAGCAAGTGGATCTGTCCACCAAGGCACATGGAGAGCCGAAGACGCTCTTCGACTGGTCGACCACACCAGATCTGAGACTGCCCGCGGCATATCACTTTTCGTGATATATCTGTAAGGTCATTCTCGTTGCTCGCATGTGTCTAACCACACCTTGTACTTCCACAAGCGACCCACTGGGTCAAAACTGACCTCGGTTTGTACGGGCAAACCCTGCTATATCTCAACGCATGCACAGAAGCTATGAACTCCACCACTACCACTCAAGCTGAAGAGAACGGTAGCCCGCTACCCGATACTTTTCAACCAGGCTTCGACACTGAAACAAAGGCAGTCCAGCCCGAGCAAGATTCAAAGCTCGTCCATGATGCTCCTGTCACCGAGGAGGATACTTCCCTTTTCAACTCTGGTCATGAAAACCGATCAAACGGAAAGATGCTCGCCACCGAAAAGTCGTTTCGCTCGACAGCCATGAGCTCCAAGGTCAAGCGAAGTGTCAGCGTTCCCCTGGCTGTCAAGACCAACCAAGCCACCTCATCTGGGAAGGATGCTCAGAAACAGCAACGTGATGAGCTCATCATGGATACGAACAAATCATCCATTGTCTCTAAACGATCCGTCGAAAAGCTCTACTACGATGGTGAGCCAGAATACTTTCGCTACTTTGTCAGCAAGTTCAAGCGGAGGTCGCCACTCATCAATCGCGGCTACTGGTTGCGGATGAAGGCGATCGAGCATGGAGTGTCACGTTTTCTTGCAGAGCGTACTTCCAAGCGCAAAGTCGTAGTCAATTTAGGATGTGGATAGTAGGTAGTCTCCACGATATGCGGTTGGGAGACTGGAGTTGACAGACGCCACAGTGATCCACTTCCGTGGTTGTTTCTGGGCAAGCAACCACTTCTATGCCAAGGTGCCACCTTCGTTGATGTGGATTATCCGAGCCTCATGCAAAACAAGATTGGCATCATCCAGAAGACAGACCAGCTGAAGGCTCTTCTACCGAAGCTCACACTCACTGGGAAGGACAAAGGACTCCTGGCATCTAGTGATCCATATGTCGCAATCGGCTGCGACTTGATCAACCTTGATCCCCTGCAAGAAATTCTGCAAGATCATCTGCAGATGGGTAATGGAGATGTCGCCATACTATTCACCTCCGAAGTATCGACTGCGTACATGACGAGGGAGGGCTCGCAAGGAGTGTTTCAATGGGCAGCAACATTTCCCGATGTGCGGTTCTGCCTACTTGAACAACACTTACCTGATGGCCCGGACCACCCTTTCGCGGCGACGATGTTGGCACATTTCGACAAGCTACGCACACCACTGCGCGCTGCCGGGACTATGGAGCAGATGAAGGCACGATTCGTGGCAGCTGGCTTTCCAGAGACAGGGACAGAAATAAGGTCACTCTGGGAGCTATGGTCCGATCCGACTTTTCTCAGCGCAGAGGAACGGCGGCGACTGGATCACGTCGAACCATTCGACGAGTGGGAGGAATTTGCTCTGTTCGGCTCACACTACTTCCTGCTATTCGCAGAGAAGGAGCCGAATAAAGACTACACTATGAAGCCCTATCGAGCATCACGCGCATCACTCTTCGCAGGCTCTGGGCGTGGATCATTCTCTTCCAGTCCTACCAGTAGCGATAGTCCGACTACGCCTCAGTACCACTTCGGCCCAGGAGATGTACTTCAGACACACGAGCTCAAGGAACCACACGACTTTAGACGCTTCGGCGCATTGATACCCCCGCTCCAGATTGATGCCCTTGGAGACTCTCTCGGTCTACACGGCGGGCTTGGGACGCAAGAACGAGTGCATACATGCAACACCTACTCTCGCTTCGACGCAGCACAAGCCATCTCTGGACCTCCTCTACGTACGGGACTGATGTGCCATAACGTGACACGACTTGGCAACACATCTAATTGTGTGCTGACCGGAGGCCGAACGTCACCAGACAAGGCAAGCGCCGAATCATGGTTACGACTGGATGGTACGTGGAGGCGAGTGCAAGATCTGCCCCGAGGCCGGTACCGACACTGTGCTGTACCACTTGTACTACCCACGGACCCACGTCCTGCTCACACAGTCCTCATGTTTGGTGGCAAGACAAGCGATGGCCAAGTTCTGGATGAGTGGCTGATATGGACTGGCGAAACTGGGTGGCAGCAGGTGACGATACGAGGCAACGAAAGACCTCCAGCTCGATTTGGCGCAGTCATGATTACAGACAGCAAAGGTGGCGTGTCTGGCGTTCTGATCGGTGGCATGACCAGTGCAGGACGGATCTTGAACGACTTCTGGCACTGGACTCTGGAACCTGACATGACTCTGGTGTGCAAGAACGTTACTGCCAAGGCTATCGCATTCTTGAAGGCAGATGGATGTATCCTGGGCCGCTTCGGAGCACAACTTGTGCGATCGAACCGCGGCATACTCATGATCGGTGGCATCACAGGCGCTCGTATGCTCACTCGCCAGGATGAGATACTCAACATGAAGACACTTCGACCGCAGCCTATACAAGGTCCTCGACCTCTGCTCGTAGGACACACCGTGCAAGATGTGGACGGCGGACTTGTTGTGCTCGGTGGAGGAGCTACTTGTTTCTCTTTCGGCACCACATGGAACCGCAGCTGTATCCTCAACGACGCCCAGCCTGGCAAGTTCGATATGGAGTGGCGATTGCACTCGACACTGGAGTCGGACAAAGCTTCAACAGAGCAGATTGACAGGTCTGTTGCAGCGCCACCCACCACCGCCTCTCCCAACGGCACAGGAACAAACCCGAACCAACTACCCACCCCCTCACCAATCTTCGAAGTCAAAATCTCCCACGGCATCAACTTTCCTCAATACATCTCCGCCGCCCGGCCCATCGTCCTCCGGAAATGCCGTCTCGGCCCCTGCATCGCAACCTGGTCCAACTCCTACCTCCGCGACAAAATCGGCTCCGACCGCGCCGTCTCCATCCACTCTGCCACCTCGACTCCATCCATGGACTTCCAAACCAAAAACTTCCAATACATCACGCAGTCCTTCGGCTCTTTCCTCTCCGCCGTCGAACGCGGCGAACGCCTCTACCTCCGTGCCTTATCAAAAGATTCCCCGAGTAAAGAACCGACTAAACTCGCGGAAGATTTCCCTTCCATCGCGAGTGACTTTTTGTTACCCGATGAACTCGAATTCGTGCAACAAAACGCGCACAGTTCTCCGTTGAGGATTTCCGGACCGGTAAATATGTGGCTGCACTACGATGTCATGGCGAACGTATACTGCCAGATTCGCGGGAGGAAGAAATTGGTCTTGTTCCCGCCGAGTGATGTTTCTCACTTGGGCTTCGAGCCAGGCGCTTCTTCGTCGAGCGTGTCCATCTTCTCACCTCCCCAATCCTCATACCCATCCTCAACACAGTCCCTCGTCAACCTCTCCCTCACCAACCCCCAATCAACCATCCTCGAACCAGGCGACATCCTCTTCATACCACCCATGTGGCCACACACCACTGCTCCCGCCTCCTCTCCTCCAGATCGCGACTACGAAACCTCCGTCGCGGTAAACGTCTTCTTCCGCAACCTCTCTCCCGACTCACACGCCTACGCAGCAGGACGAGATGTCTACGGAAACCGCGATTTGGCTGCATACGAAAAAGGAAGAAAAGATTTGGCGAAGATTGCCAAAACGTTTGAAGGTCTGCCGGGAGATGTGGCGAGGTTTTATCTCGAGAGGTTGGGGGGTGAGTTGGCGGGGGAGGGGAGGAGGTTGCAGGGGAAGAATGGTAGTGGTGGGGGAATGGGAATGGGACAGGTTGCGACTGGGAATTCAAATGCTCCAGCTCCAGGTCAAGGTCAGGTTACTCGTGCTGGCAATGAGGCTGTAGAAGTTGCTGTGAGGGGGATCAACGATGAGCAGAGACCAGAGACAAGGAGCACGAGTGCGAGTGTAGCAGCGCCGAGTGTGGCGGATAGTGGGACGGGGAGTATCGCCTGGAGCAAAGCTACGAGTGAGCGATTGCATGATATCTATGCCGAGCTGGGGCAGTAGTAAGATACTAGCTGAATAGCCCGTCTACATTGCGGGCAACAATATAGCTTCTGAATTTCTTGAACTGATCATTCAGCGTAAATAAAGGAACGAGTTTTGGAATTTTGCGGCAGAGGCATTCAAATCTTTGAGTGCAAACATCGTGCTTGGATCGTGCTATGCGCTTGTCCAAAGTCCCGATCCATAGCCTCCTCGACTATTGCTTTTCCTAGATATGCATAGGCCGTTCGTTCGTTCGTTCGTTCGTTTGTTCGTAGTAAGTGCTCGCCTGGCTTGGGTATCGCCCGTCGGGACAATCAATGCTGTTCAGTTGTCAACGCCTCGAGTCAAAGTGGCGGCAATACATTTCGTTGTAAACCTGTGAACAACTTGAGCGCTTAGCATATTAGTGACATTATATATAGGGTTCAAGCTCGTCAAGTCATGCACTATGTCCTCAGCCAAATGTGTCGCCAGCGTGTTGCTGTCCTTGATCAATATTGGAGAACGTGCACTAAAGTATCGAAAGATGCGAGAGATGTCCCTCCAGTCAGAGTACGAGGCTCCTTCGGTGGAGCCAGTGTATGTCTTGTCCAGACTTGCACTCGAGTGTAGAGTATGTGGTGGCCATGGCGACTGCAGGAACCCACTGCGGAGCACGAGACACGATCCTGTTCACGGAAGAACTGCAGGCACGTGCACAACATCAACCTCAACATTCACATGAAGCAGGACAATCCCCGTACCATGCTCTTCGCGGAAAGTTCCGGCACTGCGAACCGGCGTTGAAGTGTCCTTCCGTGTGATACACTTTGCGCAGTCCAGCATTACGAGATTGCTCTTCCCCCAGGAGCAGCAGAAATCGATAGAGCTTCGCGCCAGCGGAACTTGCAAGACTGCAAGCGAAGCATACACGCATCAGGATGTACATTGCAAAGATACATGCCTCGCAAATATAGCAATGTGCATACTGCACTTGCATGAAGAGCTTCTGTGGCTCATCACCGATGGCATGTAATTCGTCGTCGATGTGAGGCCGATCACCGTAAGCTAGAGATGGAGCTCAAGTGCGGTCTCAGGATCGCGCCCGCTTGCGTGCCGTGAGCCAGAGAGAAGAGCCTCATTTCTTGTCACAATAGCCTCTGGAGCTACGAGTACATGCGAACAGGCTTCTGAGGTGCAGGGCCGGGGATCCTGATTGGTGTCATCTTGCGCAAGCTGGCAGAGACAAGGTGGAGCTTGTCAGATCACCCTCTGATTCGGGGAGCTTGCGCTGCCAAAGTACCGACAGGTAACGAAAGAGGAGGCCGAATCCTCTTCGTTGGTGCTCTTTTGTGCCATCGAGTTGCCGGAGGCTCGCTTGTGCAAGGTTGCAGACAGGCCGTGCCCCTCATTGACATCTCACACCATCTCGCACCACAGATGCTGCAGCGAAACCCGTATTTCTGCTGGCGAGAAGGATTGCAAGTGCGCTCGAAGCACGGAGAGCGATCAGAGTTTAGAACTGCAGCGGGACTTGTGAGAATCTGGATCGTCTATGTCTCTGGGAGACCCTGGAAGTGCTCATTGTCTGGCGCGCGGCGACATCATCCACAACGCGTGTTTCTCACAGTTGGCTGACTCCCGAATGCAGCTCCAGGCGTAGCCCTGCACAGTAAGAGCTTGGTGCCGATGCGTGGCACGGTGGCGCTTCTGAGGCGGGCGGTTGTAAACTATTGGTGTTTCGCAGTGAGAAATGTGTGTATTCTCGTGGTGCAGATGGAGACCACCTGCAGTGCATTGTGGAAAGGGACTGGTCGCAAAAGCAAAGCAGAATCAAAAAAAGGTGACGACGAGGCTCCTACTCCAGAGTGATCGGCAAGCTTCCCAAACACTCGAGGTGGGGCTGGCGCTAGTGAGTGGGAATGGGCTGAGGGAGGGAAGCGACGCGACTGGCTGGGAGCTGGGTGCTGGTATCGCTGTGTCTACCAGAGGCCTGCACATGGCCATGGATGCTGCCGTTTCGTGCCATGCTTGCTGCAGTCTGCATCTCTCTCTATGTTGGGCTGTTGCTGTTGCTGCAGCGTGGACTCTGCCTCTGACAATTCATACACATTTCTGTTCTGTCTAGTCTCGAGACTTTACACCCCATTGACAACGACACCTCTCTCTCCACCACTCTTGTATAGCGCTTGCTCGTGCTGTACAGCGTCACATTTCGGTATCTCTTCTTGTGCTATACTTAAGGCGATTGGCTGCTGTATCGCATGTTTGCATTCCTCTGTTCCGGCATCCACTCCGTGCGAAACAGCAACCACGACACCGTAGCACGCCATTGCCCATTTTCCTGCCAGACATAGAGCGTTCCTGCACTTGTCTGTCTGATCGACACGACTCCACTGACTACATATCCCCACGACGGAGCATAACGAGCCTGGCATTAGGCACGCTACCGCTTGGAGAGACTGGTCTGCCCCGCTCATGTGAAGAGATGTCAGCCGCTGTACTGGCGAGGCCGATTGAGAGCCTTCGAGCCTCAACACCACCACCACAATTGTCGCTCAATACTACGCTGCGAGGAACGCCGGCGCCTGTTCCCAACAAACACCTTCCGTTCTGCTCGCCTGGTCCAAGGCCAGCGTCCAGCGGCCTCGATACCCCACCAGCCTCACCTCCATCACCAACACAATTGATAGAAACATCGTCGCTGACCTATCCGCCCAATGGGTTTGAGAAAGTCAGCAATGACCCACCAATGTATTCAATCTCGGCGGAGAAGCTATCGCTATCACTCAATCACCTAGCATCTCAGCCACTGCCTGCGACGAAGCAGGTCTTCCCATGGCTTCATGGCTTGCACGCTGAGAACCAGCTGCAGCTTGCCTTCTTCATTGCACGAAAAAAGTCGCTGCGACGGACACCGAAATGCATTCGAGGCATCACGATTGTCAAAGCAGGCAGCGATCTCTCACACAGCAGGATCAAGGGTGCAATCGCACCAGAAGAACTGCTGAGACCCCTCGCTGTGGGCCAGAAGAAGGAAGAGCCAGAGTTTCAAGAAGCAGATCCCAAGGAGGGCTTCAGTGTGCGCAACTTCCAGATCCAAGCCTGCAAGATGGCCACTGTCAGCGATATAATCGTGTACGGCGATGAGAAGACACCCAGAGAGGAGGTCGTGCGGCTGGCGAAGAGGATAGCGAGGGCCCAAACTGCGTGGCAGAAGAAGACCGAGGGCACCAACTGCACAAGCCGCCTCTTCAACACATTCATCCTGCAAGGTCAGCAACCACAATCTCTACCACGTCTCGATCAGTACTGACCTACTTTCTAGACTCATGGCAAATCGTGGAATGTGACTATCCTGACCTCGTTCAGCTTGACAGTGAAGGCTGTATGACTGGAAAGGTCATGGACTTCTTCCACTCGGAACGACTGGAGATGTGCTCCATGTCGGCTCCTAGTGAAATAGCGCCCAATGTCTGGCTCGGGCCCACACCGGATCCCAACTTATGTCTCGGCAAAGAAGGACTCCGGTTGAGTGAAGAGCAAAAGAACTTTGACGTGCTCGTCGAATGCAGCGATATTGCACAAATACCCGAGGCGAAGGCCTTCAAATACATGGAGGAGGTTCTTGACCGGCGGGAAAAGAAGCCTTCGCTATCAAACAGCTTGCCAAACCAACTCGAGTTCCCGGGATCTGGAGCCATTATGCCACCTACCTGGTCCCAAGCAGAGGTCGATGGACTGCTCTCCATGTGCCAGTGGATCCACAAGCAGGCCAACTTTGTGTCTGAGGCGAAGAAGCGAAGGGATAGCAAGCTTTCGCTGAAACCTGAGCTGGACTCGGATGGGGACAGCTGCATGGAACCAACCCAACGACGAAGGCAGCCCGGGCGAAAGCTCTTGATCCACTGCACCGATGGCTACACAGAGTCGTCGCTCCTTGCGCTTGCCTATTACATGTATGCCCATTGCGTCCCAGTACATGATGCATGGCTGCAGTTGCATTGCGAGAAGGGCCGCAACTTTTTCGCGTACAGCTCAGATGTTCACCTGCTTCGCAACATCCAGCCGCGCATCCTGCAGGCATCGCCAGCATTTTCGGGCGAGATACGCGAGCTTTCCCCAACCCATCCGGAATGGCTGGACAAGTCGGACGGATCGCTGCCGAGTCGGATCCTCCCGTATATGTATTTGGGAAACCTAGGACATGCGAATAATCCTCAGCTACTGGAAAAGATGGGCATCGGCCAGATTTTGAGCGTGGGAGAGCCGGTCAACTGGTCGCGAGAAGCCATGGAGTCTTGGCCGCAGGAGAATTTGAAGTTCATCGACAAAGTCCAGGACAACGGGGTGGATCCACTCACAGACGAAATCGATCGTTGTCTGGAGTTCATTGGTGAGTGCGAGCAGATTGCATGCACTGATCGAGATGTGCTAATTTGATGTCGCAGAGAACGGCCGCAAGAAGGGTATAGCGACACTCGTACACTGCCGCGTGGGCGTCTCCCGTTCTGCGACAATATGCATTGCTGAGGTGATGAAAGAGCTGCGCTTATCAGTCCCTCGCGCATACTGTTTTGTCAGAGCGAGGCGGCTGAATGTCATCATACAGCCTCATTTACGATTTGCGTAAGCACTGTCACTTTTCGGGAAATGTGTGCGGCGCCTGACTTACGATCTTGCAGATATGAACTTCTCAAATGGGAAGAACTCCAATGCATCAAAAATGGCAAGCCAATTCGGCGTGAGCTCGAGTGGGCGACTATTGCCAGAGAGATTGCCGCCATGAACAAGCCGTACTCACGGCAAGGATAGACTCCGGCTCAATGTCCTGCGGCTTCAGGACACCAGCGGAAAGTGAGCCTTGCCCAATGGGTCGGAAGCTGGATTGAAAGACTGTCGGGCAACATATCGGTGTTGGCCTTTCTTGGAATGATTTATGAACTTACGGCTTGATGTACGACTTGCGGGGATGAGATGGCGTTTTGTGGGATCTCGTGGTAGACCTGCGGGTTGACCAGGTTGCGAAGTTGTAATGGCCCTGTTACAACATTGTTTCTTCTTGGGATGTGCCTCATCTGCCTTTGTTGGGCGGCAGTGACGGGTACATCAGCACTGGCTGCTGGGAAAAGCGTCAGAAGAGCCAAAGCGGCGGACATTGATTCGCTTCGAGGGTTGTATTGGTTCGCATTCTGTATTGGGAGTAGATGTTGTATGAGGCGAAATTCGAACGAAGCTGTTTCCTCATTCGTATGTCTTGCGCTGCTCGAATATGCTTTGCGCGACTGCTCAATGGTATCCACGTTGATTTTTGTTGTGCTCCTCATCAGATTGAAGGATGTCTGCGACGAAGAACTGCCAATGGCAAGAAGAGCTGTTGATCCGTGTCTCAGAAATGTATTGTGCCGAAAGTTCGGAATTCGAAGCCGAAAAGTATTCCGTGCTGTTTTGCCTATCGTTCTTATCGTACTCCGCCGATGACGGATTGTTTTGCCATTTACACAGTAGTCTCTAAGTCCCTCTCTCGCTCTGTAGCTGTTCAACAATTGTAGGGCGTGTCCATTGCTATCAACCCTCGTGCCTTCCACTCCAAACTCTCTAGATCTTCCCACACTTTCCCTCGACAATTGAATCCTCCGTGGCAAAACGAAACAGTGAAGAAAGATGACCCGCCCACCCCTCCGCATCGCCATCCTCGAATGCGACGAACCGATTGGGCACACGAAAGAGAAATACGGCAGTTATGGCAATTTGTTCAAAGAATTGCTGGAGAATGGCGCGAAGCAGTTAGCAGAGGAGAAGACGGGAGAAGAGCCCGAGCTGGATATTACCAAGTTTGATGTCGTGAATCATGAGGTTTATCCCGAGTTGGAGAGGGTTGATGCTGTGCTTTTGACGGGGAGTCGTGAGTTCTACATTTCCTTGTAGATTTCATAGTTTTGGAGAGGAGCAGGAAAGAAGGAGGGAGGGCAAAAGGAAGGCATTGGGCTGACTGTGAACGGACAGGTTACAACTCTTTTGATGATGATCCGTGGATTCTCAAGCTCGTGCAGTTTACGAGAAAAGTGCTTGCGCAAGACCGCGTGAGATTGATTGGAGTGTGCTTTGGGCATCAGATTATTGGGAGGGCGCTGGATGTTAAAGTGGATCGGAGTGATCGTGGGTGGGAGATTAGTGTAACGAATGTGCAGTTGACGGAGCAGGGGAAGAAGTTGTTTCAGATTGAGGAATTGGTGAGTCGAAGACTGTCGGAATACACTGCTTTGCATATATGTGATGGCTGACTTGATGAAACCAGGCAATACACCAAATGCATCGGGATATCGTGTATGAATATCCCAAAGGGATCGAACCGCTGGGACATTCGCCTCGATGCGATGTACAAGGCATGTATGCGAAGAATCGCTTGGTGACGGTGCAGGGGCATCCGGAGTTTACAGGGGATATTGTGGCGGAGTTGCTGGACAGTCGACATCAGATGGGCATCTTTGATGATGCGATGTATAAGGATGGGATGGAGAGAGTGCGGAAACACCATGATGGTGTTACCATTGGGGCTGCTTTCTTGCGGTTTCTGCTGGATGATTGAGAATGGGATGCTGCTTTGTTTTGAGGTGGGAGATGGCTGCGACTGTTGGCAGCGATATGTGTCTCAAAGCTATGTTGTCACAATAGCTGCGACATGGACTCAGCAGGAGACTATGCACGACAGATGTCCGTGTCACAGGTTGGACAAGCGGGACATTTGTCCTGATAGAGACAGAGTGGTAGATGACCCGTAGGCACGAGTCCAGCAGCTGGACTCGATGCGACTGGCTACGGCGTATATCAGCTCCAGACAACGCCATGCCTCGGTGGCAGCGGGATCAGCCAGTTCGCATACAGTCTGCAGGCCGTGATTGGTGCAAGAAACCAAGCAGTCAGGGCAAGGCTTGAGACGCGCGTCGGCAAGTGGCCGAAAACTACACTTGCTCGCTTTGCACGCGCTGGGATCACAGCCGAGATCTCATCCATCATTGCTGATCTCTCAACCCATTCGAGCAATTCTCCTCGTAGATTCTCCATTTCTTGCCCACACACTCGAACCACTGTCGCTACGATACTGCTTTGCTTCTGAGCGACTGGCACGCGCAGAATGTATAGTATTGCTCAGAGGACTACCTGCAGCACTCGCTAATTGACCGGAACAACAACCATCACAACAATAGAAGGGGCGGCGAAGGCGATCGCGTGCGTTCAGGAGATATGGGGAAGCATAGGTACGGTCTGGTCTTCGATGCTGGCTCGTCAGGAACGAGAGTCTACGTCTACAAGTGGGACTCGGCCGAGCATGCGCGGAAGAAGGGCGACCAGCAGGAATTGCAGAGTCTGCCCGATATCGAGACGAAGAAGAAATGGATTAAGAAGGTGCATCCTGGAATCTCGACTTTTGGCCATAAGCCTGAGCTGGTAGGCCCGGATCATCTCAAGGAGCTGGTCAATTTCGCGCTGGATATCGTGCCTAAGAAGGATGTCGAGAATACACCAGTGTTCTTGCTTGCGACTGCGGGCATGAGACTGCTTCCCGATGATCAGCGCGCTGCACTGCTAGAGCACACCTGTTCGTACTTTCAACGCAATACCAAATTCCAGCTGCCAGATTGCGGAGTGCATGTCCAGGTGATACCGGGAGAGACTGAGGGTCTGTATGGCTGGATCGCGGCCAATTATCTGCTGGGCGGCTTCGATAAGCCAGATGAGCATGTCCATGGCAAGGAGCACAACACTTATGGCTTTCTCGACATGGGAGGCGCATCAGCACAGATTGCGTTCGCACCGAACGCGACCGAGGCATCGAAACATGCGGACGATCTCAAGCTGCTGAGACTACGACGGGTAGATGGCGAGTCGCTGGAGTACCGTGTATTTGTCACGACGTGGCTAGGCTTTGGCGCGAATGAGGCACGGAGGCGATACGTGACGCGATTGCTAGAAGCATCACCTGGAGTGGACGAATTGCCGGATCCATGCTTGCCAACTGGTCTCAAGGTCAAGAAAACGGGCGAGGAGATTGAGCCTGGCTCAAAAGACCTGGCCGCCATTGAGCCGCATTTGGTTGGCACCGGCGACTTTGCGCAGTGTCTGAAGAGCACGTACCCACTGCTGGAGAAGGAGAGGGAGTGCACAGATGCGCCATGCCTGCTGAACGGGCAGCACACTCCTGCCATAGATTTCGACGTCAACCACTTTGTTGGCGTCTCCGAATACTGGCACACTACTCACGAGATCTTCGCGATGGCTCACAAGGATAAGGCGTACGATTTTGCGAGCTACCAGAAGCAGGTGACGGATTTCTGTTCGCGCGAGTGGTCAGAGATTGAAGAGGATGTTTCGCAAGAGAAGTGGGGACATAAAGTGGATCAGAAGACGGTGGAAGAGGTGTGCTTCAAAGCGAGCTGGCTGATAAATATGCTCCATGATGGCATCGGTGTTCCGAGAGTGGGCATTGAAGCTGGAAAGGACAGCGTGGACAATAAGACGAGCGCGATAGTGGACAGCGCGAAAGATCGCGGTTTCATGGACCCATTCCAAGCTGTCGATAAGATCGATGGCAAGGAGGTGAGCTGGACACTGGGCAAAATTGTGCTGTATGCATCTTCGCAGGTGCCAGCCGTGGACGAAGCGAAGGTGGTCGGATTTGGCAGCAACCTCGAGAGCACTGCACTGCCGTACGACTGGCAATATCCTGCAGGACACCTGCAGCTACTTCCAGCGAACGGAACCGATGTTCCTGCAGAGGGAGACGACTGGCATGATCGAATCCTGTCAAGTAGCTATGCTCGCAGAGGTCCCGGCATCGTGATCTTTTTGATCATTTTCGCACTGGCCGTGTACTTGCTCTGCGGACGCGAGAGGAGGCAATCGTGGTATCAGAAAGTGACAGGAAAGAAGCCCGGCAGACCTCGAGCAGGTCGAGCCAAAGGTCCTCGTTTCTTAGGTGGCAAGCTCTTCGGCGGCTCTCCAACATATGATCGAGTTCTGGAGGAAGGTGATCCGGACGACTTCGAGCTCTCTGACATCTCTGATAACAGCCGCCTCTCAGATTCCAGCAACGATACCCTCGATGCAGCCCGTGCCGGTCGAACGTCTGGAATGGCAACACCAGGCCTCCGAGGACTATCACCGGATATCACGCGCGGCTCACCCAAGACGAAAGGCTACTTTGACAATCCCGAACGGCCCGGCAGCTCGCATGGTCTGGGTATCGCCAACCCTCCTACACCTTTCGACCGTGGCGGTTTGATCATTAGAAGTGAGAGCAAAGAAAGCTTACGAGCGCCGAGTCGCAGTCGGAGAAACAGTCCTACGCGGCGGAGTCCGCTTATGATGCCTTTGAAGGAGAGCGTCGATTGAGTGGAAGAAAGAAATGTCTTTTCATAGCGAAGGTGCTGGTCAGGAGTTTTTCCTGTCATCTGTCTGAGAGGTTGGATGGATGGCGGATTGTTGTTTTTCTGTTTGGATACCACTACGCCTGCATGGCTTGTTTGCCCGGCAGTCTCTGTTCTTTTGGACTGCGCGGCTGTTATTACTACCATATATGAGACCAATGAAAGAAGACGCCGCACAAATGCGGTGTAATGAAGACCAGCAGCTCATTTGACTTTTCGCGGAGACGGAGGCGAACTTCCTGAGGAAGGAACTGCCAAGGTTACCTGTTCACCTCATGTCAGCTTCCTTCTACTTCGCTGGCTCAATGTCGCTGCTTATGTACTCTTTTCTGGCTTGATGTGCACACCTATGGTGCATGCTGCTCCCCCGTGTTGGCAATTGTCGGCGACTTGGGGACATGCGACCTGAGATGTAACTTCTGTGCAGATGACGAGATTTGTTCTAAAGCAGGAAAGGCAGAGCTCATCACTTCGTCCATCATCTATGAATAATTCCTCGCACGACTCGGGCTGCACTCAGGATTGCGGATTGGTCCGGCGAGAGAATTAGGGATCCGTAAGAGAGCACACTCGACAAGCAGTACACCCAGCATCACTGGAGCTACTCATCCACCTGCCGGAATCCGCTCATGCTTCCAGTGCTTGTCGCCACTTTCCGGATGCACAACAAGATACTGCAAATTCCTGTAGCCACAGAATGCTCCCGGAGCCGCCACCCTGCGAACATCCTGCCATCCGCTCTGCTTTTCCTTGACAAGGTCTGTGTAAGCATCATCTGCAACCCAGACTTTGTTTACGACATGATCACCTGGCTGCTCGGCTCGTCTGGGATTAAAGCTTGGTCTCCGAGCGAGCTACTTCACAACAGCTTGCGTTGGAGCATACAATCTCTCCACTCTTTGCGATAGCCAGAGCCAGTCAAGAACCTTTTTCGTGTATGCCACGCGTACATAAGGGTTCATGAATATACCATGATGATTGTCAAGGCTCGATGTGAGAGCAGCGAGATCAGCATGAACCAGGCAGCATTCCGATGAGTCCCAATAGCTGTCCTCTTCTGCTCGGAACTGGAGCGGAAGCTGAACAGCGGAGGTGTCCGCACCATCGATGTGCGAATACTGGAACCACTGTGCATCGAAGGCTACCATGCCGCCCCAGCAGCTTTTGACTCGGACGGCATCTTTTTGGGCCAAGACGTCACTTCTGCTGATCGCCTCACCTGCGCTTGTGAACCACGGGTAGAAGATGGCACGCATGTCGAAGCCTTCGCTATCTCTGGTGGCGAAGGTATCGTAGAACTTGAACGGATTGTCAAAGTCCACGGCACAAGCAGCACGATACTGAGCGCGTCCCGAGTCGTCCTGATTCGTGGAGAAAAGCAAGTTGGCAGCGTCGGCGGGACTGAAGATCACGTCGTTGAGATAGAGCAACTTATCAAAGCGTGTCTCGGTCGTTCTCAAGGGCGCCAAAGCTCGATTGCGAACTTCTGCAAGGAAAGCCATCCTCTTGAGCCTTTGCGTTCCATCTGGCATTGTAATGTGCGGAAGTGCCTCATAATTCATCGTTCCTTCCACAATGGAATGATTGCAAGCAAGGCGAGCCTGGAACTCCCAAAGTTTGCCCTTGCTCCGCTGGTCGGCGTCGTTCTCGTACAGACTCAATTGTACGTTTTCCGGACCCAGTATGGTCACAAGCCGGAGCACGGCGTGTCCCCAGTCATCACTGACCAGATCGCCGTTCGGGTCGTAAAGTGATGCGGCGATGAAAACTTTCTCGTTGTTGGTATTGGCCACACCCTTCCGGATCGGGTTCCTCTTGATGTTGTACTTCATCTCTTTGTAGTGGTGCGGCGGGCTCGAGTAAGAAGGGAAAAAGATGCCACATAACAGCATGAGAAGTACTTCCAGTACAGCTAGCATCGCAAGCATTTGGCCTAGACGCCGGGACCACCATCGCCAACCAATGCGCGGCCGAAAGACGAAAGCAAGGCGAGATACCCTGGGTGAGCGTTTGATTCTCTCGCCGATGCGCTGGACCTGATATGAGAAGCTTCCCACACTGAGGCCATGCCACCATGGCTTCTTCGCCTTCCTCAATAAAGGGCCAGATCTCGTACGTCCGTCCGGAAAGTCGTCAAGCTCCACTCCAGAATCATACTCGTCATTGATGTGGCCCAGGAGCTCTTGATGCTCTTGTAGCTCGCTTTACACCATGGTGGTTATGGGCAAGAATCAGGCTGAAACCATCGCAAGTGTGGTCAAAGGTTGTGTAGAAGTTGGCCCTGTGGTTGGACTTGAAGCTTCACCGCGAACGAAGGGCTATGGGTTCGGTTCTGGCTCAAGTGGTCCTGGAATTGTATGCCGGCTCTGGAGTGTGCCTTGCATGATGTGCGTCTGGTCGGTGGAGATATCTCGCGTACAAGATTGAGTCTGCTACCTTCGACCAGATCACTCTCTCACGCATCGATTGGGGTCTTCCTGATCATCTGGAAGTCTACATTTGCTGGACGTCTGTCTGAACGAGTAGGTATCGTTGCGACTTACATCCGTCTAATACCGCCGACACCTCTGCAGTCTCAAGCTCACTGCCCGCTCGACAGCGCGCTCACGACGACTGCATTGTCGACCGCGAGTATGCAGACTTCACTTTTCAGCTGCACGTCGGCTTGAGCCGGACTCCGAACCATGACTGCTTTGCCTGTTTCGCAGTCTTCATTGGACGGTGTGTGAAGCAGAAGGGGAATGGCTGCTCAGTTCACGGCGCGGATCATCACTTCTGCAGCTTGCGGAGCATGACTTCGACGAAGGGCTTCTGAGGGTGTTGTTCTTTTGTTTCGACGACGTCCACTTCGAACAACATCACACACATCGACAACAACTTACCACAACCAGCACCATACCACCACCCCTTCTACCATCCTCTACTTCCCCACAAACTCACCTGCTATCCACATCTAACGCGCCACTAGCTCAAGGCACATCAGGGGTTACAGGTGATCAGTCACCAGCCTGCTGTGGTAGTTGTGCCACACCACCCTCATCGACCTCGAGGCAGGTGGTACTTGCAAGACATCGCCAACATGACGCCCCGTCTAGGTATCTCCTCCAACACGCAGGGACCCGTCCTCAGTGCAGCCGCAGAAGCTTCGATCGACCACGCATTCGCAAGCAGATATGGCCAATACATCGTGGGCTACCTCCACAATCAACCATGTGGTCTCGCAGAAGCCTACAACATCGCTGCGGACGATGAGAAGTCTAATGTGGTGAAACGCGCCATTCTGTACACTGGAATCGCTTTGGATCTCCACGACATTCCAACAGTCATGCGCTGCCTGCAGGATCTTTATGTCGCAGCAGCACAGCGACCTGATCCACAAGAATATCTGGACATCATCGACATCATCTTCCTCGCAGGTCCAGGACGCGCAGCTTGCGGGTTTCTCAAGCATATGCTGCCCATGTCAGTGCGACGCAAGTTGTGCGCCGCTCGCAGCATTCTGTCTGATCCTGAGCTGTCTTCACACGTCAGAGAGCTTCTCACGCTGGCAATAACTACTGTCATGCACATTGAACCTGTCGTCCCCTCTAGCGATGCTGAAGCTTGCCACGTGGACCAGGATGAACATGATTCTGTCATGGCTGAAGGCTGTCTTGCTGAATTGTGGAACATGCTGCTCGCAGACTATCCCATTTCAGCCGCCATGAGTCCGGTCTTCCTCATGAAAGCTGAGAAACTCATGGCCTCGAAGATTGCTCCTCATCTCAAGGTCATGATCTTTACTCTGGCATCGCTCATCAGACGCGAGCGACGCTTTGATATCGGAGATTCCGCCACACTAAGAGAGCTGCAGACAGCTCAGCAGGAGCAGTGGCAGAATGATGGAGTTCGTGGAAAGGAGCCTCCGAATAAGGCTGGGGCTGTGCGAACGCCTTTCCCTGTAGTGTCCGCAGTAATCAGTTCCGGTAGCACCATAGCCGGATTCGGCACTCAGCTGCACAAGCTTTCCGCTGATGAAGCCAAAGCGTATGCGGAGCGTCCCGTTCGTCGTCCTGACCCCAGCAGTGACGACCTCGATACCATTCTTGACGACAAAATTCGCGCCCAGCATCAAGTATACAGAGCCATCGTAACTCTTCCGGAGATCTGCGATGATGACAAGCACTCTGAGCTCAAAGAGAAGATGAACCGCGAGTTCGGTGAATTCTTGGACAGACACTTCAACTCTACTGCTGACCACAAGCTTGCTATCTCAGCGCTAGCAGTGAATATTGTCGAGGTCCTCTGCTCGTACTAACTTGACGGCATCGATCTATACGAGACGCTCAAGACGATCAAAACGGCAGACAAGAATTTCACTGCCACAGTATGTCTGCAAGCTATACTAGATGCCCTGCTGATGAACAAGGGAGCTTGCGTAAATGTACTCAAGGGTGGACGCAATGCTACCAATGAGCTTGTCGCCATGCCGGTCACTATCGGCACGAAGACGTTCAACTACAGCAGCAGCAATGGCACAAAGCGGGGGACTCATAATAAACTCAAGCAAAAGGCAGCAAAGAACTCGGCAAAGAGTGATGTCGATCCCGACCGCGGAGCTCCAACTGCTGCGACGCAAGAGCGTAGCGATGGGTCTGGCAGCAAAGCGAAGGGGAAGAAGCGTGCTATAGAGCGAAATGATTCTTTCACTGCCCATCCTGCATGTCTGGCATGGCAAGCTGCTGACGTGGGTTCAGACCAGCGAGGACTCTCATTCGACGCTGAGCGACCCGCTTCTACTTGGCCCATTCATACGGGCTCTAAGCGACCTCGAGCCACTGATTTTGATGGCTCGATGCCCGAGCCTGCTATTCGCATGCCAAAGAAAGCGAGGCTTTCTGCAGTACAAGGAGACAGCTACCCTGGTATAGCGCCACACCCTTACAGCTTTGGTCCGCAAATCGTCGAGCAGACTTACGACTACAGCCAGACCAGCACGGGTGACCAAAACTTCACATCGTCTCAGTCTTTCAAGGGTATTCCTGGTACTCAGCCGTTTCAGTTCATGGAGAACGATCCTGACCTTTTGGTTGCAACTCCAGCGTCTCAGACTTTCCAGCCTCCAAACAGCGTTAGCTCTCAGTACTCGAATGGAATGTCTGGAGCTGCAGAATCTCGGCCTACAGGCAAATTGGCTACTCAGTCTTCCAATGCCATTCCTGGAGAACAGACATCCAAGCAACCTGCCACATTCGGAGCCTTCGCACCTGAAACCACACTCACTGATCATGACGGTCTCGATAGCGGCTTCGACCTGGACAGTCTCTTTCCGCTCCCGGACCTTGACATCTCCGACGAGCAAGGAACATGGAATGCGCAGCCTGGTCAGAGTATGCCTTTCTGGGACGAGTTGATGAGTGGAGAACAAGGCAATAGCGACTATAACGGTGAATCTCAAGCTCTCGAGAAGCCCTGGGAGGAGTATTCGGGACATGGAGCAGAGTAGACATTGACCTAGTTCAAGAAGATATTTGACTGGGTAGCGATGGAGTAGGATGGCTGTTAATATTGGGAAGACGAAGACTCACCATGGATCGAAGCGTTACGAAGAAGTGGAGTATTACCAGGGAGTGAATCATGACGAAGACACGAATTATTACGAAGACACAGAGTATTACGAAGACATGAAGCCTTACATTCGGTGACGGGCCAAGACATGGCTTGCAACGAAATGTATCCAGGTTGACATGCGAGTTGGGCGAAAGTGCTTGCCACATACATAGAAACACATCAACGCATGTAGCATCATAGCTAGACTTGCAGAATCACATAAGATTGTATTAAAGAAGCATCTCATGTCTGGTTCCTGATTTCCATGGTAGCCGGTGCTACAATAGCCCAGAACAGTATTTGGCAATACTAGAGAGAGGCCAGCGGGCAACATCCGCTATCATGTGCCTCTCATCACCTAGTTACCTATCGTATGCCCAAGAAAGAGCGACAGTGCGAGACTTTTCTTGCAATCAGGGGGCTTGTGGCTAGCTCCCTGTGGCCGTGGGCGCCTATCTCTCTGCCATCACCTGTGATCACGCCTTTTCAGAGACAGACCGCAAAGGGGTAAAGGCTGTCATGATGTAGAGAGCGCCTGGCTGGACCGTTCCCAGATCCTGCACTTCCGTCATCCAGTGGTGATAGGTGGTACCTCCCTAGGTCTTAATTGTTAGCTTTGATATACTCATGGTGAGCACGCGCGATGCTTAGTATGCAACGTGAGGACTGGGAGGCCCCAACTACATCTATGCTTAAGAGCATTTCCGACACCATGATCTGGCTGCTTGAGTATACCGCATCAAATTGTGTCCCAGTCGCAAGCATCTCAGGAGACATTCAGCCTATGGGCGTGTCGAGCGTCATGAAGAATGCCTCGCTCAACAACATCGTGAAAGATCGAGGATTCGAAATACTACAGTGTGGACGATGTCGCTTGAACGCTTAGATTACACTTATCTCAGTATCCACTGTCAATCAAGGCATGTGATCGAGGATCGAGCCAGGCTTTGGGGGCGCCAGGAAGTCGTCTGGCGTCTCAATCGGCATCTGACGCTCCTCTGCCCATTGCCGTATAGCATCAAAGTTCCTGCACACATGCTTTGTGTTGAAGTCCACAAATGGTTCTGGCATGTTTGAATCCTTCGGCTGCCACCAGACTTGTCCTAGAACTCCGACGTCTACCTGGCACATGAGTTGCTGCCGAACGATATCAAGACAATGTGCTTTTCAGAGGTCAGTTATACCATCACATAAGGGATCAGGATGCTACTCACAGACGTGCTTTTGCACAACCATATCGTTATTGACGAAGGCTCCCGTGCCTTGAGCTCGGTAGTAATCGATGTTGTAGTACAGAGCCTGGCGTACGAGGTTCAAGCAATGCAAGTGGTGTAGGCCTTCGAGGTTGGCTGGGAATCCTCCACCGTACTGTTCGTTGACTTGTACATGACTAGATTGTAGCCCAGTAGACAGGCCAACATCTTTCGGGACACGCATGCTTCGATCTACGAGCCATGATCAGTCGCTGGAATCTATGTTCTCGCAAGACACTCAACCCTTACAGTTGATTCCAAGAGCCTCCCAGGCTGCATCGGTTTCATTATTCCCCTTGAGGCGATATATGTCCTCGTCCATGAATTTGCCTTCAAACGGCGTTTCGCTGAAGGTGATGTCCAGATCTCTGGTGATAGGCGATGGAGCCATGGTCTGCGAGAAGGCCAGTCGTTCGCCTCGTGTGCTCAGAGCAACTCCGATCGCAATACCAGCAGCGAGACTGACTATCGTTGCAAGGAGCATAGCGACAAGACCTGTCCAGCCATCTTTTCGCAGGAATCGCGGCCTTTGTTGATGAAGTGGTGAATCGCTGTTATCGTTGTAATCATCCTCAGACGGCCAACCCTCGTTCTTGATCAGTGGAGCTGAAGACATTCTTGCTGTTGCTGTGCGTAGAGAGTATGATGGAAGAAGTCAAGAACTGCAGCAGTGTTGAACTCACAATGCACAGGTGCGACTTTTCGTTGTCTTGATGCACATGACGCAGTTGTGCAATGCAAGGTTGCATCCAAAGAGCTCAACACGAGCGACGAAGGGTAGATCTACAGTGGCGTCCGTGTAGCTCGATTAAGCTTTGCCGCGACCAGGCGAAGTCACCTCACATCAGACAAATTTAGAAAAACCATCTGTACATACCGCGATGATCCAATACCATCAACGCCATTACAGTGCGGATGCATCATGGATCCTCAGTGCCCAGCCTTCCTGTATGGCAAGCGTGCGACACACTAGCCGGATCAAGCTCTCGAGCGTCCTCGACCTTTACACTTTGGCCAATAGGAATAGCATCACGGATACGAATAGCATGACGTCCGGATACATTGAACCTTAGGAGAACCCCAATGGTAATAGGCACGACAAGTTGCTCGTGAGCTGTAGTTGAGGATCACATAAAAGATCTCTTCTCCTCCCCCATCTCGAACAGAATCATCACACTCATCAACTCACAAGCATCACAACAACCTCACAAACAACACTTCCTCACACTTCTCCCATCAACCAATATCCAACATGAAGTACATCTCAGCTCTCGCTCTGGCCCTGTCGGTCTCTGGGGCTCTCGCTGCTCCTGCTGCTGCTCCTGCCAAACCATCCGAGAAGGAGTGCCAGTGCAACGAGGCAAAGTCCAAGTGCCAGGGTGCTCCCAGCGCCAACCAGTCGTTCTGTGCTTCGCAGTTCGTCTCATGCTCTGGCGTCCAGCCATACGAGGGCTCTGGCAAGACTACTTCAGTCAGCCCAACCGACTACTTCAACAACCTGAACAAGAACTGCCCAGCCCCAAAGCCTGAGACCAGCAAGCCATCGGAGAAGACTTGCCAGTGCTACACCGCACTTGGCAAATGCCAGACTGCTCCTTACCCTGGCGGTAACCATGCTCAGTGTGCTTCCGAGTTCGCCTCCTGCTCGGGCACGAACCCATACGGGACTCCTGAAGTATCCGCCTTCTTCAAGAACTTGGAGGACAACTGCTCCAAGACCGCAGCCCCGACATCCTCCGCTGCACCAGCACCTTCAAAGTCTGCTGCCCCAGCACCCCCAGCCAAGACTCCGGCCGCAGACAAGGGATATGGTTCATATGGCACGTACGAGAAGTACCCGTCGAATTATGCAAGTGAGTACATACTTTTTCTACTATCACCTCTTGACTTGTACTAACAACCGTCGCCTAGGCTACGGCAAGTATGACACAGAGATGAACTACGCCAGTGAGTATCAGGCATTCTTCCTTTGATTACTGACATCTGCTGACCATTGCTGAATAGGCTACGGCAGCTACAAGGAGTAAAGCCTCGAATTGAACGAGCACATTCAAGCATTGTTTGTGAATTTGGCGCATATTGCATAAGCGATGCATGACGATCTTTACGAGCTTGATGACACCGAGCAACGACACTCGCTAGAACAAAGTAATTGGAAAATGTACAGCATAAGAGATTAGTGATAATGATCTTACTTACCTCCTGCATCGTGGTCCCGCCCCAAGACATCTTCGAGCTCCATGGAAATGCTGAAACGAATCTTTCCCTCGCAGCTTTCTTTTCTTTGTCGACCAGAATCAACCTTCATGCAGCTGTTCTTGGCTTGATGTATCCGCGAAACATGTTTGCCGCTATCCGAGCCGTTTAGCCAAGAGCGCATTAGTATTCATTGAATCCGCCCAAGTGAAGTCACTCACTCGTGTGGAGAAAAGCTTGGCTATTCTCGCTCTCAAATTCAAATGTTCTCGGTATCATAATGTCGAGTTTCCCGGGCAACGTTCGCCAGGATCAAGCTGCACTGAGTATGCTCTCGTCCCACACTTTACCAATATGGTTCCCGTATATCCACTGCATGTCTCGACCACCAGGATGGATGATCTTGGTCCTTACACGATCTTCTGGCGTAGGATAATCTCGCTTCGCCAGCGCCCTGACTTTTCCTTGAACCGTCTCGGCGAGATGGGAGTACATTCTGGAGTAATACGGCAGCCGTATCTTGTTGAAGAGAGGCAAAGCTTTGTGGACATCATTGCGGTTTGCTTTGAGTGCTTGCGCTAGCACCCACCCATCTTCCATGGCGAAGCCTGCTCCGGAGCCGAACGCCCCAGACAACGCGTGAGAAGAGTCGCCTACGAGTACGACCTTATCATTCCAATTCGTGAGGTCATCGAGTTCTGGCCCGGCGAAAGCTGCGAACTCCTTCCAGCCTCCCTGTGGGACCCTGCGTAACGCTTCTCTGATCTCTGGCAGATATTCCTGATCTATGTAGTTAGTGCGAAGATCACATCGAATGAGCAACCACAAGACCGACATGGAAATGTGACTCTACAGTCTCGTTGGCCACAAGTACACCCCAGCTATGCTTGTCAGCAGCATTTACAGTCGGGTCCTGGTAAGCTCTGGCGGCGATCTCCCAGAGCCCTTCGCCAACAGGCGAGAAGTAGACGTGAGTAGTAGGACTATGCCACCACGCAGTTGTCGAAAAGCGCTCATCAAGATCTTTGACAGCATCCCATGGTAACAGAGTTCTCCAGATCGTCGTACCGGTGAACTTTAGCTGGTAGTCCTTCCAAGCAGCATCGCGCACGACCGACCGGATGCCATCAGCTCCGATCACAAGGTCGATGACCTTCTCGCTTCCGTCGCCGAATCTAAGCAGAACGCCGTCCACTCCGCGATCATCGATGCCGGCGACCTTCGTACCAAGCTTGATTATTCCTTCTGGCACATGGGAAAGCAGTGCCGACTGCAACTTGGTTCGTTGTGTGCGGATTGGTAGTCGATTGGTGTCCGCTTTCTTCTCGAATCGGGAGAGCTCTTCGCCTGTTGTACCATTTCTGCTCAGGGTCAGCACGATCGTGGTGCAGCTGCATATCGGCAACGCACAGGTTGAGGACTGTCAGTGTTGGATGTCCGCTCGTCACAGAGTCGGCAACGCCAAGCAGCTCCAAAACATTCCAAGTATTCTGGCCAATCGAGATCCCAGCGCCTACTTCACGAAGCACTTTGGCTTGCTCGTAGAGTGTCACTTGAACGTCGGGTATCTTGCTCAATGCTATTGCTGTTGCAAGGCCTCCTGGTCCGCCACCGACGATGGCAATCTTGAGGAGTGGGAAGGTCTCGTCTATAGCCATTGCGGTACTTAACAAGTGTCAATGCATTGTCGTGCAGACATGCAGAGCACACGGCAATCCAGCCTATATCTGTATAGCCTGACTATTGCGCCACCATGCTGGCTGATGATGTGCTTATCAACATCCACTGCATGTTGTGGTAGTGTCTTCTCCCAATTCGTGTTCCATAACTCATACATATGATATATCGTTGACCTCGTCGTTGCGAGCCCGCTCGCATCTTCAATTTTGGCCCTTAGACCTTCCTATCTCTGTTTGGTCTTCTGCGGGTCGCATACATGACTCTCATGCGGAGAGATTGCAAGAAGGAGAACTCTGTCATGCAAATGTCCGTTGAGTAATCCATCCAGTTATGTATTGGATCAACGCCCTTGTTCTTTGGGCAAGTGTCTGGATTCACTGTTGGACAGCCAGCGGTTGCGTTGAGCTGCGCAGGCGTGTCTGCGACGTAGTCGCCTTTGCCAGCACATCCCTTGCCATCGTCTTGGAAGGTATGGAACAAACCGAACCTGTCAATGGTCAGCATAACGTGTAAAGCCTTACGATTGGCGTCTCATTCACCAGTGACCAGCCTCGTGCACAGCAGTCGCTCCGAGGTTGTAGTTTCGTGTCTCGCCACCGGGCATGCTTCCAGCAAGATTCACGCAGCCATCGAGCATGAGCTGCGTTGCGGTAGGTTTCTTCTCTGGGAAATAGCAGAACCCAAGAAGACCATCTAACATTCGTTAGCAGATTCGACTTCTGCCGGGACAGATGATTGCGTACCCCCAAGGTCACTTAAGAAGTACAAGTTGAGATCATCGTAGCCTCCCTTGTGCAACAAAGTCTTGTACTCGAGCTCCTCTGGAGTCTCGTAGCTGGCAGATGCATATCTGTCATTGACTGTGTAGTCGATGCTCTTCGTGTTGAAAGCGATCCGGGAGCTTGCATACGCTTCGTTCATAACCCTCATCTGGAAGCTGATCAGTTCCTGTCATTGTAGCAAACGGACCTCGCGAGTCGCTACCCACCTGCTCCTGCACCATGGACCGAGGATAGAGGTTGCTCTTGTTTTGGGTGGTGATTACGTGCACGTAAGTATCTACAGTATATTTCGCGCGACGTGCGGAACGCTCCACGAGATCATCCGTAGGCTCAGTAGTTGCTTCGACTTTGAGCTCCGCCGGTGGGTTAGTGGAACCGCACTTCCGCTGAGCGGAAGCACATGTCGCGGCGATGGCCAAAATTGCAAAGACCTTCATGATTGCGCTATGGGCAGTAGCAAGGGTGAACTAGGTGGTGCAACCTTGATGGAGGCTGCACATCACTTATAGCTGCATCCATCATGCCCATACTATTGCCACTGCTGCAACAGCACTATGCCGTTGACACTGGCCTGGACCAACTGAACGAGGTCGGTGTCTGCCAGCCAAGGCCATGGTGTGAACTCATTATGGTAGAAAGGCTTGTATAATTGGGGCACTTGTCTCAATGTGGAAGGTATGTAGCCCGATTCTCAGATCTGCTGGCTGGCCTCGGCCTTGGCAGTAGATTGCTTTGCGGAGATAGAGGCGCTTGTGGGGACTAAGTAGCTTCTGCAAAGCCTTCGCGTGTCTTTTCTGCCGCTCGTGGCACTCCGATCTGTGTCACTTTCCTCTTTTGTATCGATGTTGCAGTCGCCAAGTGATAGGAGCATATATTCCGAGCGTGTCCACGCGAGTAACGTAGCGCCGCTGATTCATCCCATCTAAACATAAGTCAAGCCATGTGCAACAAGCAAATTACTTTTCTTCTCCATGCTTGCTAGAGGCCTCGCTCTCTGGTGTAGTAGTAGTGTTTGTAATGGCAACTTTGTCAGTCTCGACAGGCTGGTGGTTCTTCACGACCAGCCAGGTTGGAATCACGGCAATGCCTGCAACGTGGTCAGCACGACTCTCAGCGAAGGTTTTGCATTAAACATACCAAGCAGTATTGTGTTGATAGCCAACGGCACACGCCCTCCTTTCCATTCAGTGCTGTTGATGCCATAAGACACGGCTTGCGCAAAGCTTTCTTGTCCTCGCAAGATGCCAGAAAATCGTGCCAACTCAGATATGTTATCAGTGCTAGTGGAGAGCAAATAGTACATCCAGTTCTGGAGGGCTTGTTGCGCGAATTGCCACAGAATGATGACAAAGAAGCCTTTCGTAAAGCCTGCATCAGCCCAGTCATAGACTGGCGCTACAGCCATGCTGGTGTACTGCTCCTGAACGATCCAGCCATAGATCCATGAGACAACGTGCAGGAAAACCACGTAGTAGAATCCGTAGATAATTCGTTTCTTGACAACAAGGCCCTTGTAGTCGAGCAGTGTGCTGATGATCTGCGAGGAAATCAGACCGCCAATGTATGAGCAGAGGCCGATCAGTGCTCTAGCTCTAACACCAAAATAATAGGTCTGAGACGTATCAGCATAGCAGAATCTAGCGACAGGCATGATTTGACTTACCTGAAAGTTACCGGAGTACTGGTTGAAGTAAGCCGCCCAGAAGACAGGCAGCAGCATCAGAAGATCCTTCCTCTTGCTGATGCGCCATAGTGCTTGAAACTCCTTCTTGAAGCTGTCTTCAGCCCTCACAATGACTTTGCTTCCATCAGCTCTTTGAACTTTCTCAGGCGGACTAAGCGCTAGTGCAAGAGGCACAGACAAGCATTGAAGGGCGATGAATATGAGATAAGTCTGGTATCCCACCTTGCCTTTCTTCGCAGCATTAGCATCATTGTTGAGAGCGAGCACAATGACACCTCCGGTGAGAGGGCCACCCGTGCGAAACCAAAGCCAGATATTCATGTAGAGCCCTCGCTTACTTGGCTCTGGATAGCCGAGCGCAACGGCGCCTTCAGATGCCCAGAACAGGCCTGCTGATAGACCGCAGGTTACAGCGCCAACAAGGACTAGCCAGACGGTACCGTATCGATTGTTGCAATACAGCCCAGCAGAATAGACTGGATATCCGACAGCTCCTAATAGCAGAGTCCAGGACAGGCCGATTCGATTTGCGATTGGTCCTCCAAATAGGCAGAGAAAGCCCATGAGACCAAACACGAGTGCATTTGCAGCATTGACAAGGTATGGTTCTTGAGCACCTCCGGCTCCCAGCGAATTCATGGCGTTCCACAGCCCCGGGGCCATGAACCCGACACCACCAATGACAAAGGCATTGAAGAGTGTTGTATGGTACCATGTTCGATGCTTCTTGACTTGTGGTTCTTGTGTTGGTAGTGTCTCTGCAATGCTCGCAGCTGGCACCTTGGCCGGAATTGGGTCAGACATCTTGTGTCAGGTCGTCTGCAAGGGGCAGATGAAAGGTCCTGGTCGATCCCGTGGCGAGCGAGTGACACAAAGTATGGATTCGACGCGAGTATAAGTACATGCTCGCATTGCACATCTCAGTTCTTGGCAGTGGCATGGTAACATTCAACGTGGCAGAAATCTGCTGTTGGTTGATCGCTTCGAAGCATGGTCTCCGCGTGTTGAAGTCGCGAATTCGGCTGGTCGATCACGACATCGGCAGAGATCCTAGCCAAGACCCACAACATTTCCTAAACTGACAATCCGCCACTTTCTCGGCGAGCGTCTAGCATGAATCTTGCTGTCGTGCGAACAAGCGATCTGCTGCCACTGCAGCAGTAGCCTGCCAAGCGCGGCGAGATGCGAGCATACCACGTGGAGTGGGCTGAAGAGTCAACAGTGGTATTTGGCCTAGATGTATGGAGAGCCTATTCTTTACCCACTTCCGCGACAACAAGCCTATAGCTTTGGGAAACGCACTCTAAGGAACTGCGTTGGCCAAGCAATATCGACCCCAAGTCGCCACGCCACCTTGAGTACCCACTCAGGTTCTCGCATGAATTGTCTGGCCACTAGGATCAGGTCTGCCATAGGCTCTTTGCTTCCACTCGCATCTGTCATCTCTTCTGCAACCTGGGCTTCCTGCTTGATGCTGTCACTGCTCTCCACGATATCTCTCGCCTGCTCAGCTTCGGTGATGAGCCCTACGGCACCGATCAGAATTTCCTTATTGGCAGCCTTGACCTCGTTGCGGATTCTTGCAGCAATCTTGATCTGATAGTCTTTCGAGTTGAACATGTTGATTCGTTGCTGAGGATGGTTGCCACCACTCGATACATCAAGCAGATCTACGCCGAGGTCTGCGACGATTTTGGTGAGCTTGATCGTGCTCTCGACATCCCAGGAACCGAAGCGCTTGCCAATGTCTGTCTCTTCCATCCACTCGGTGGCGGACAGTCGCAGGAAAAGTGGCATGGTTTGCGGGATCACAGCACGAATGGCTTGAACAATCTCGATCACCAATCGCGTGCGGTTCTCAAAGGAACCACCATACTGGTCGGTACGTCTATTCGTGATCGGGCTCAGAAACTGGTGGAGCAGATACCCATGTGCGGAATGTATTTCCAAGACATCCACGCCGGCTCGCACGCATCGCACTGCTGCCGAAGCCCAGTCATTGACAAGCTCTTGGATGTCTGCGATGGAAAGTTCTCGTGGAGCATAATAGCCGCCGTTGGGATCGTCACTTTTGATGCCATCCCAGGTGAAGTCTTCGCCTCCAGACGGCGCGACCACATTTTGCGGCCAGCCGCCGGCCTCTTTGGCAGCACGGATACTGGGAGCTTTCTTGCCAGCAGCGATGAAGGGTGGCATTGTGCTAGCTTTCCTTCCTGCGTGTGCCAGCTGCAACCCACAGAGAGCGGCTTGGCTGTGCACAAAGTCGGCGACCGCCTTGACACCATCGATTTGGCTGTCCGACCACACGCCTGGGCAATTCGGAGAGATGCGACCATTTGCCTGGACTCCTGCAGCTTCGATGAAGACTAAAGCAGCTCCCTTGAGCGCATAGTGGCCGAGAGTAACGTTATGGTACGGCGTGAGAGCCCCAATCTGTGGTCCGGACTCTGCTGTGCTGTACTGGCACATTGGGGCCACGACTATGCGATTTCGTAGAGTGGCACCGCGAATGGTAAGAGGTCTGAATAGAGTTGGTACATTGGCATTCTTGTTGAATGGTGTTCCCGGCGAATTGGAGTGCTGTGGAGTGAAGTACGGTATGCCCGCAGCGGGCGTGTTGTACGATGTCGCACCCATGGTCAGATTTGATCTGCTCGTCAGTAGGTCACCGGAAACAAACAGAGATGATCTTCGATGCCTCTGAGAATCTAGGAAACTTGCCAAGTCGAGATGCACGATGTCTGGATTGTTAAGCAAGACGCGACACGGATGTTGACCTCGGCAATGCCTCGCGATCAATCATAGTCCGCAGGTGGTCGCAGGCAACGTGGATAGAAGTCGACTAGCACAGCATATACCATCGTTGTAGATGATGTTGCGAGTCTGCACTCGTTGCTTCGTAGATCGGGAAGAGAGATGCTGCATTCATAGATTTTGTGTACGTGTCGCAAGGAAACAGTCGATCGTTCGCGTCACATGCTAACGTTAGACATGCCAAGCAGTCCCCGACTTTGCCTCCACTTTCCGATGTCTCGACTTGTCCTCGTCCATCAACTTCTTCTCCGGCATAGATCATGGCCAGTAATATCCTCATCACCGGAGGCTCTCGAGGCATTGGCCGTGCAACGGCGATTCTGGCTGGCAAGCGCGGCTGGAATGTGGGCGTCAACTATGTCAACAATGCTGAGGCTGCCGAAGCTACGGTGCAGCAGGTACAGGATGCTGGTGGCAAGGGCATTAGCCTCAAGGGTGCGGTAGAGATTGAACAAGATGTCGTTCGTATGTTCGATGAGATGGAGGCGCAATTAGGCAAGGTCACTGCGGTAGTAATCAATGCAGGCATTACGCTACCCGCAATGCCTTTAGCTGACATGGACATTTCCCGGCTGCGGCAGATGTTTGATGTCAACATCTTGGGAGCGTATCTCTGTGCACGCGAAGCAGCCCGACGTATGCCGGCTAGCAGTGGCGGCATAGGCGGAAGTATTGTGTTCGTCTCTTCTGCCGCCGCCAAACTTGGTAAGAGCAAGCTCTTGACTTTATGCGATTGTGATACTGCTGACTGTCATAGGTGGTCCAAATGAGTATGTAGACTATGCAGGCTCCAAGGGTGCCATAGATACACTTACGATCGGCCTCGCTAAAGAGCTTGGGCCAAAAGGGATCCGAGTCACGGCAGTCAGACCGGGCCTCATCAAGACTGATATACATGCCACCACTGGAGATCCTGGTCGTGCCGACCGCCTTGGTGCAACGACGCCGTTAGGACGAGCAGGCGAGGCTGAGGAAGTCGCCGAAGCGATCATCTGGCTCTCATGTTCGGCCTCATCGTATGTTACCGGTACCGTTCTCGATGTCACAGGAGGCCGATAAGCCAGGATAGCCGCGAGGAGCTTGACTAATCCCGAAATATGATAGAATATGACGAGACCTTTAGCAACTCGCAAGTGTTTCTTCTCCTGTTGTAGTTGTACCTTGCGAGCGCAGGTAACGTCGGGCAGGTTTGAACACCGTCAAATCGCCAAGAGTCGCAGGAACCGAGCCGATGTGACATCGGCGCTGACAAACGTGCTGACGGACTAGAGTCAGTGTCACGGTGCTCAACATAGAAAGTACCTCAAAGAGCTTGCCGGTCATGATTATAAGCCTATATCAGCCTTTCGAATTTGCTCAACCCTCGTTGAGCTCCTCCAGACACGACTGTTTCGAACCACTGCGGGAATCAACACGGGTTCAGCAGAGGTGCTGCAAGATGCCATTCCCAAAGAGACTATCGGCATCATGTCAACAAGTCATACGCGAAGCTCTCGATGGTCTGCCCTCGGAAGCGAAGATCACCGTGCGGTCGTGTCTTGGTGACTCTGACCTACAGCCAATCGTGATGAATCACAAGTGCAACGGCTGCATTCTCACTCCATCAAGCCTCTACTCCGATATGGTCAACACAGTAGCCGGGTACCTATATCGGAAGTATGAAGGCAACAGCGGATCACCGGGGATCAATATCACGGACCTGCAAGTCCACAAGCCGCTGCTGGTCAAGGCCGCAAGCAATATCGCGCAGCTATTTATCGAGATGGATGTTTCGGCTTCGAATAAAGCGCCCGCAAACCTCCACATAGCAGAAGTTACACTGCAATGCTCGTTCCACTCGACCACGTCTGAAGGTGTTCGGCTTCAGGAAATGGGCCATTGTCAGGCGACCTTCCAAGACTGCCAGACGTGGATCAACAACTGGTCTCACTCGACGTCGACCATTTTGGGTCGTATGGACTCGCTACACATAGCTGCTGTGAAAGCAAATGACGACCGCGTGCGACTTGTCCAGCGCGACAAGGCTTACAAAATGTTTGAGTCGTTCGTGCAGTACGGTCCGAAGTATCAGAACATGTCCGAGGTCATCTTTGACACTAAGACGCTCGAAGCCACCTCGACGGTTGACTTCCCGCACATCGACCACAGCAACGATCCTACCGGACCGTACTACATGGATGCATTCTGCCATTTGAGCGGCTTCGTCTGCAATGCAGTCGAGAAAGACAAGGCCAAGTTCGCGTACATCAACGGCGGTGTAGGCTCTATCAAGCTGAGCCACAAATTCCAACGAGCCAATACTGGTAGCGTGATCCGCAACTATGTCCAGATGCGACCTCTGCCGAATGACAATACCACTCTTCAAGGCGATGTTTTCGTGCTGCAAGATGATGAAATTGTGGGCGTTTGGGAACAAGTCAGGTTCAAAAGGATACCAAGGAGAGTCTTGGATATCTTCTTGCCTCCACCGAAGAAGTGAAGACTGCGAAGCTATCGACGGGATCCTTCTCTTGATGGACGATACGCAGCATTCATGTACACGCCATTGGCTATCCGCCTCCCTTCTCCTCAACATCATTATGTCACACTCCCTTCGCACTCTATGCGTAACCTCTAGCAAGAAATTCCGCCATACTTGTTCTTAGTAGCATCCCACCAAGACGCCTCCACCATGCCGGCGTTGCAAATGTTTGGCACGGAAAACTGCCGCTTGAGCACGTTGTTCGCGCCATTGGCACCGCCTTTCATCCGATTAGCGTGACACAACAAGCTCGAACTTTAGAAGTAAATACAGAAACTGGCGCTCGCGCTGCACTGGCTGAACTGCTTCAAATTGTCCCACAGACCGCCACAAACACCCGAGATGTCCGGCACTGTGTTGTCTGTGATGACAGTGTATGTGTACAAGCCATTGCTGTTCCTGACACAAGAGTTGGCAGTGGCCACTGCTGCAATGGAAGCGATGATGGCGGTTGTTTTCATGTTAACTGGATTCGCGGCTGTCTTGCTGGGTCGTGTGGTGAGTGGTTGTAGTGCTGGAATGTGATTGACACTGTTGCTGTCGAGATGACTTTCATCTACGAAAGAATGGTGGCTCTTATATCACCTCTCTGCTCAGCACACCGGTCAGCATGACTCTAGCGACGCAAGCCACATTCGTGTTGGGTACATGATCCTTTCACAAGACCTTACTCCTGCATTTGCTATCAATCCAATGCATGGCTACATATTTGACATGATGTGAGACATTCATCTCTGCTAGCACAGTCTACGATAATTTTCAACTCGTGTTCATCTGAATATAACAAAGCCCAGCGAGCAAGGTGGAGACCACTAGTTAGATCCTTTGATGGTATTCTTGGCATAGAACCTGGATGTTCCAGAGTGCCGACAAGGAACCGAAGGCAGGGCTCCGAGACCCAGTGCTTAAACACATTTTTCCGCGATCCGCAATAGATCTACTTTCTGAGGGCACTCTTACCAAAGCTCCTACTTGGGCGCGCGACGAACGGAGTCTTGTCTTCTGCAAGCATACGAGAAGTGTCGGTTGCAACGTCGTTCCAGGTGACCGTGTTGATTGCCACAAATGACTAGCACGTTTAGTAGGCTCGAGGATCATGGCCAATCTCGTCCACCTTCCATGCTCGTCTGCCATCTTTGCCGATCATCGGACCAAACGTGAAGTGCCCGCTTCTCAGCCTGTTTTCAGCATATCCTCCAGCGATGCCATCGAAGCTGCTAAGCATTCGTGCTCCTGCAAGATAGCTCATTTTGGCTCCCAAAGTGTCGGGTAAAACTGCGATCTTCGGCTCATATCTTCTGTGGACAATCACAGCAACGGCAGCGACGATCATTAGTCCGAGAGTTGCCATAGACATGTGAGCAACGATGAGGAATTGTCCATGTGTCTGACCTGTTGCAAAAGGTACTCCGGAGATAACGATGTTCAGAACTTCTCCTAGCAGAGTCATGATAGTAATAACGCCAGCGAAGAAGTATCGATTGGAAAGAGCTCGCCAAGTGGAAAGTAGCGGAGTGATGGTCGGTGCAAACCGCAAAGTGTCGAATGTAGCGCTTCCTTGGGAGAGTCGTATGAAGGGAGCCATAACCATTGAGTTCTGTTCAGCAGTTGCCCAGATGTTTGCAATGACCGTCGCAGCTCCTGTAAGGATAAATCGAGGGCCGAAGGTATTGCTGTTGAAGAAATTGTTGAAGCCATTGTCGCCACCGACAAGATAGTACGCGAGTACCACAGCAAAAGCCCCCACGACCAAGAGTAGTAGCATGTAGTCCATCCAATCCCGTCGGTAGGGCGCCATATCATCTTCACAAGCGGACGACCGAGGGTTCACGGGTTGATATGTAGCAGTAGCGGGTTTGGAGCTCGAGGATGGTGGTTGGTACGCTTGGTAAGCCGGCACTCTGATCAAATCATCGTCCAATGCACCACCAGGGACAATCCCGTGGTGGAGCTGACCAGTAGGGCTAGACCACTCGCTAAGCTTGTATTTCTTGCCTGCTAGCTCCTGTTTCATCATGTTGAATGTCGTACCAGTGCCGGCAGGCATCTCATCCATGTCGGCAGACACAGCAGGATGGCCCATGAGGGAAGCAACAGCCGCGATTGAGCTTGGATCGCCTTCCAGACCGGTCCCCATCCGCAGAACGAATATGATCACAAGCAGGATGATGGCTGCAAAGCCGAGCATACCTTGTAGTGCACGAATGACCAAGGTTGATGCCGTCATTCGTGGAGGACAAGGATTGGGGGTTCCGACCTTCGGATTCGAGCAGCCCCAATTAGTGTCGACCCAGACAGCTTCTGAAGCCAACGCAGGCATGAGACAACTCAACCAAAACACAATGCCGATGCAAAATATCGTGTACCTGCGCCTGAACAGTGCCACTAGTGGTCCAAATATGGTCTGAGAGTGGTAGGAAGAAAAGAAGGCCGTGGATCCAAGTGCACCGTTAGAGCTTGCCAGTTGTCGAAATGGGTCAATGAGATGCAGCTGGGTTTGGACAGTTGAGATCAGAATGCGGTAGACGACGGCGAGTATGACCGCGAGATATGTCCCAACAAAGATTTTGGTCGGACTCCATACCGTGACAACCACCACTCCCGTCTTCTCTGAAGCAGGAGCATAGCTACCAGGCGCGGCGTTTCCGGTGGTTGATTCGGCGGTAATCTTTGGTTCCACATAGTCACTGGGCGTAGCAGTGCTACTTGCGGCTGTTGGAGTCGCTTGTGCATCGATGTAGCCGTCGGACCACAGCGTGGAGCCCGCCAGGTTTGTGTAATGAGAGCCAGGTACCCACGTACCCGAGGGCGGTGCCTCATTTGCCGTCTGCGTC
Source organism: Septoria linicola (assembly GCA_024114885.1). Taxonomy (NCBI): domain Eukaryota; kingdom Fungi; phylum Ascomycota; class Dothideomycetes; order Mycosphaerellales; family Mycosphaerellaceae; genus Septoria; species Septoria linicola. The sequence goes on along the minus strand of CP099426.1, from coordinate 1,914,237 downwards.
GATTGCACGTAAGACTCGGGTGGCGCGGCACTGGGTCGAACAGAAGTAGGCTCTTGTCCGGGTGGAGCTGTGGGTACGCTCTGTACTTGCCCAGTAGATACGTAGTCATCGGCAAGCCTGGTGGATGCGATTGTTCTGGTCTCGGATGGCGGGACAAATCCCTCTACCGGTGCGTACTGCGTCGGCGATGCAGAATCGGTAGGCGGTTGCGGCGGAGTCACTATAGGTGTCGGAACGTTGGGTACGGGTGCAGGAAGAGTCTCGGTAGTCTGTACGAAGTCTTCTTCTGGCCTGCTCGACACTCCCGGATCAGGAATGATTGTGGTCTCTGTGACAGGAATTGACTCGTCCTCTTGCACAGCCGTGGTCTGTCTTCTCACAAGGAGATCTGGAATATCATCGATCGCATCCTCGACTACAGTCGTTGCATTCGTTAAGGTCTCGAGACCAAATCGACCCTGTCTATTGGGCAGGCGTATCAGTGCGAACTGCAAAATGCCGATCAGGAACGCAGTAAAGATCAGCAGCGCGATCAGCGATCCGAGCCGCAAAATGGCAGGCTTGTATCTTAGCTTTCTCGTTCTTCGAGGTACTGTACATCGATGTATCAGTGATCTACCTGGGCACCGCGTAGTCAGATGAAGTGTGGCAATGCTCACCGCCATAATCGCTGCGCATTGCAGCCCCGTCATAGCCTAGATCACGGTGCTGTGAGTACGCGACCTTCGAGTATTGCACCTTAGCCATCTGTGGTCACTTCCTTAGAAGCAGAAGCGATCTATCCACCCATCGTTCTCTAGAGCGGTCCAGTGTATTGTATAGCCATGAGCTCGTGTCAGCCCATCGCTCAGCTCCAATCGGACATGTACTAGAAGCGTGTCATGCCACAGCCTCCCAGCTCTGAATAACTTGCTTATTCGTCGGAAGGCTATGGTGGCTTGTTCCAAAGAGGTTATCGAAGGCTAGACTTGCGCCACTGTCTTGGTATCTTTCAAAGTCATCCAATGTGATCACAGAGGCATTTCACAGTCGCAATTTCCTCGACTCGCACTGAGGCAAATCCAGCTGTTGTGACAGCATAGCGGTACACGACTGCTGTGCGCTCCGGCAAGCACGTTGAAGTTAGTTGAAATGGACAAGACCATTGCCAAAAGATGGCCTGATGTCTTGGTCGTCTTGGTAATCTTGGAATTGCAATGCGAAAGCGAAGCTCTACCATCAGCCACAGGGACGTCCGAACTATGTTTGTCACACCATCAGCAACAGGCAAGTCATGTGAGGACTGCATTTGACGGCTCTCTCGGCCTCCGCAAATCTTCTCAGTGCAGCTGCACCATATAAGCACTGGCCGTCAGACTTGCATTACTGTTTTCATCCCAATTTCTGCCGATTCCTTTGGCATTTTTGATGAAGCAGTTCCCAGCCCAAGCTGGAATACTGTATGTCAAGTTCGCATAGAAGGATACAGCGACACAACGATCGCCAAGCATGTTCCCAATATCAAGCTGCCGATTTCTCTTGACACACTCGTCCATACACGTCTCGAAATTGTAGACAGTCAATCCGGCAAAGTTCTTCACAATGACCGAGGAGTTGTCGTACGCTGTTTGGTTCGTCTTGTATGAGACGAAGCACTCTTGCGCAAAGGAGGAGCCGAATGGTGATGCGTAGGTCGCATCAGCGTCGCACGCATATGCTGTGATGCCTGTATTACCAGACGTCACAAAGTCGCTACTGTGGGTTGTATTAGTAAGAGGAGTGGCGACAAGATCGTCGTGCGTACTCAGTGTCGTTCGTCGAGTCTGGCGAGCTCTTGGATGAAGAATTGCTGTCCCCAACCGCATAACCTATTCCTATGCCGGTACCCAGTGCGATCAATGCTGCTGTTGCTAAAGCCAGTGGCCAGACCCACTTGCGCTTCGCTTTCGGAGACTCAACGGATGGCGCTGGGGCAGCCATCGACTGCGTTGGCTGCGCATAATGGGGCGGAAAGGCTTGCTGTAGTTGCGAGAAACCTGTATGTGGCTTGTCTTGCTGCTGATACTGTGGACTGTAGTCGAAACTACTTGTCGTGTACGAGGAAGCGGGTATAGGCCCATCATCCTGGCGAAAAGATACCTCTGGCGCTTGGTCTTGCGCATCGAGCGAGCCTGTCTTCGGTGCATCCATCATACGTGCATTCGCAGTGCATTCGCAGTAAGGCATAGTCTACGGAATGTGAGTCTGCATCCTCAAGTCTATAAGGTGATTCCAACGAGCATGTAGTACGTTGGGTCAGCCAGGCGACCGTCAGCTCATGCCGTGCCACCTCGCTTGCTGCTGACTGCTTGATCTGTGCACCAATGATTTACCTGCTCTGGTTTCCGCAACATGCCTAGTTGACGGAGCGCTGTACAGGTAGCTCGCGTGCTTGTTGGAACGCGTAAGACGGCGTGGGTGTTGGTGACTCGAACATAAATTAGGACGAAACTTCGATTTCCAGCTACAGCCAGCAGCATGTCAGCCAGAGGTTTCAAGCTTGGATGGTATCATGTCCAGCGTCCATCAGTCTCTTTTTCCGTGCTCCTCATACTTGTCTTGCTCCTCATGCTTTTCATACTTCTTGCCATCTGATTTGGCCTTCTTACTGTCGAGATCGGGAAGCTCTTTGAGCACGACTTCCATTGCCCGTCTTACAATTCTCGTCATGGGTAGCACCACTGGTCTCATTATCCCATCCTTGCTCCAAATGTGCTCAGCAGCAGTGTCTTCAGGTGCAACACTCTTGGTCCACCTCAGCTCCAGAATCCTGGTCTTTATCATCGAGTCCACTTCTTCGGTGCCAATCTCCCTGCACAGCTGAAAGTATGGCAGAGAAAATGGTGATTGCACTAGCTTCTTCATGACATGAATTAGATGTTCTGGCGTAAAGGTGGCATCGTCTGAGTCTGTGCTCGTGCCAGCCGTGGCCACAGATAGAGGTGAGTAGGTTGCAAAGGTGCTCCTGGTCAGATGGAACTGCAGTAAAGTATAGGCCTGTATGAAGATGGCAGACTCATATATCGTGAGGTTGCCATCGCAGTTGGACCAGCTGCTGACGTAGTCGTTGATGTGTGCCAGCTTGCCACCAAAAGCATCGTACAGCTCATCAAAAGTCAACTTGTGCTGCAGGTGCGAAGGGATCATCTGCTGTATTGTGCTGTCGAAATACTCTCGGCTTTCCTCCTTAGTACAATCGCCGATTGTAATAAGCTGCGAGTGGTGACCCACATTCATGCCTCGCAAGAAGTGGTGGAAGAACGAGTCGCTTGTTGAGAGAATGACATGACACAGGCGGTCTTGCTTCGTGAGCACGAGCAGTGTGTCAAGGAAGACCTTCAGACTCAGCTGGTCGTCCACAAGTGCCGGAAGCTTGTGCGCCTCGTCCATGAGAAAGACAATTGGTCTCTTCTTGAACGGCTTTGGCGGGTCTTCCTTGGCTTCTTGATTGCCTTTGGAGGATGCTGGTTTTGAGCCGTCGTTGGCAGAAGAAGTAGCCGTTGCATCAATCTGCCGCGCTTGCGCGGCTTCGTCACTTTCTTTATCAGTGGCATTTCCGTTGCTCGTCTCTGCTCCGCCGAGCTTGCCATTGCTCGCCTTGTCGACGCTAGACTTGACTTCTTCCATGATACCTCCATCTTTGCTGTGCTTGTCAGAAGCCGGCTCATATTCCCAGTATTTGAGCAGACAGCTCTGCAATGACTCCATCAGACTAGCCAAGTCTGCTACTGTCACTTTGTAGCCAGCGTTGCCAGCATTGTCGGGCTTCTCCATTTCCAACAGCTGCAACTTCAAGTGCTTGAACGTGAGTTTGTTCTTGTCCATTTCTTCGTCGTGCATCTGCGAATGTCAGCTAGGCCAGAATGCGCCGACTGATTTAGTCTACCTCTTCAAAGAAGCGTTCGAACTGCTCGCAGAGAGCGATGTAGAGAGTCCGCAGATCTGCAAAGCCACTGATCCGAAGGTCGAACTTCACAACATAGAAGTCATCCGTAGCCAAAACCTCACGAAGCAACGCGGTCTTGCCCACGCTAGTAGCGCCGAACATTACAGTGAGCTTCGGGGTGTTTGACAGGATCTTCCGTAGCATTGCTTGCTCCACTTTCCGGCCATGAAAACCAGGGAGCTTGGAGAAAGTGTGCTTAGGTGGGATCTTCTTCGCTTCATTGTTGAGCTCAGTTTCTTCTTTGGCCTTTTGAAGCATATCCTTCGACTCCTTGAGTTGACGAAGAGTCTCTGCTGGGTTCGTGAGCACGCCCAAGATCTCGCCCATGCCGAAGAAGCATCTTTTCTGTGGTGTGAGCGAGCGGACGGAGCTGACGTTGACGCGACATAGCTGCCGCCGTGCAGCATGAGGTAGCATCTTGTCAAGCTACTGTCATCGATTCAATGCAAACATTACGTCTGCACTGCTAGGAAGCATTGTCTCTCCAAGGCACAGGCGACGATGAATGTTTGCGTTTCTAAGTGCACAAGCGCGTCCAGCAGATGACGCGGTGACACAAGCCATGCCAAGCCATCGGCCCGACTGTTCGGATAGAGAAGTGTATACAGCTATAGGTATCGCTCCGTGTGTCAGTGCAGAGGCAGTGATTGCTCAAGGACACGACATATTCCAAAGGTGCAGTGAGATACAACGGTGCCAAAGAGTGTGCGTCGCTCCGCATACTACGCCTATCAGCCCATCCTACGGAGTATCTTTATCAATATGGTTTGCGATGAGCGGTCGCATTCCTCCAATGGGTCGTTAGCATGCAGTGTTCTCCAAGGCCAAGCAAGCTTGAGTTGCTGGTCATCGAGACAGAACAAGTTCATTCGTGCTCTGCAGAGTGCCTGCGTAATCGAAACGTCATTCACAGGTCCATATCACTTCGTACTTGGAGTAGTAAGAGGACTCCCAATGCTACACGTGGTGACCGACTTTCAGCACTTGCGGCATCCTCGAAGGCTTCCACAATCGGCTCGGCAATGGCATATGGAATGTCTTTGAGGCTGGATTGACGTTTATTGATGCCGAAGTGCAAGTAGTCCTCAAGTTCCATCATGGCAGATCCATTGTCTAGCTCGAGCTCAACACTCTGTACGTGATCGCACCGCGAAGGATAATTCACCTGCGTTTGGCAAAGTCGCGCGAGTCCCACAATCTTCCGTTCGGACTCATGATCCATACCAATCACGCCGACATGTTTGTAGAAGAGTGGTGTAGCGATTCGATTGCCAAGCTTGTTCGTCCGGCAGACCGCTCCAAGAGTCGGTTTGTCCTTGTCATCGATGTACGAAAGTATATGCTCGTTCAGCTCTTCCGGAAGTCTTGAGAACATATGGAGGCTTCAGCACATGGGATCTTGTGGGACGTGGATTTACAGGAGGGAGCAGTAGAGCAGTCAAGGTGGGACGACAGAAGAGAGTTTCATAGAGAACTGCGTCGTAGCGTCAAATTCGAGGCCGGCGGGCCAGCCCGACTGCAGAGCTTGGCGACCGAAGGCCGAATACCAGCTCTGTTTCCTCCAAAACCTTCACAACTCCATAGCTCCGATGTCTCAGCATAGACAATGTATGTCGAGCTGGGATAAAATAGCTCCAAGCATCGGAACGTGCAAAGTGGATCGTGAAGATCTGGCACTTCTCCCTGCCCATAACCATATGGCCGCCTCGGTTGACCTCACTGTTGAGCACAGGCTTGTCGAATCTTTGATGTTGTGCAAACGTCTGTCTCGGCCGTGGTGATACCAGGTCTGAGTTTCTAAAGTGTTGTGAGCGTAACGCGCTGCGATATACGAGCCTAGAATATGACCTACTAGTTTGAGTTTCGCACCCAGACTGAGTGCTTCGGCAAGTGCAATCGCCTGGAAGGTGTCCCTACTGACGCCGCTGTCTTTGACCATTCCTTGCGTATTCTCAATGAGGGTCGCGACAGGGTCGGTAGTGCTATCGATGACACGTTCGAGCGTCCAAGCGCGGTTTGCCTCCGAGCTATAGTCGATCACTTTCTTGCCATCGAGCTCCAGAGTCGCGCGGTCGTAGAACTCGGAGGCCAGTCCATACATGATTCGATAGCTGTTGTTCGAATTGAGACCGTGACGTACAATATCGACGCATGCGCCAAGCAACCTTGATCAAGACCAGGCCCGGTTGGCCACTGTTCGAAAGGTCGCACAATGCTCACGTCTCCAGCACTTGGTTCGTAGAGATGCGCAATCTGTAATGCTCCTTCGATGCCAGAAAACGTGGATTCGGCTGTCCAGATCAGTATTATTGGGTGATTCGGGTTATTCGATCCCCATTGCTTGGTGAAAATGCTTGAATGGTCCAAATTTTCTTCGAGAGTAGAGTTGGCCCACTTCTCTCGGTTCTGCGAGAGGAGGTCAGCATGCTTTAGATGTTTTGTAACTTTACCGGAGGCTCACCTGTACGCTCTGTACCCAGAACTTGTAGTACAGCTGTGGTCCAGCAATGTGACGATGGCTTTCCTCGAAGCGAAGCATATCATCCGCGACGGGGGAGTAATGGAAAGATCCCGCGCGCTGAATACCCCCGCGAACGATCGCATCGTTGAGTAGGACAGCGAGCTTCATAATCCATGACATACAAGTATTTCTGCGACCAATGCTGAGGGAAAGGAAGAACAGGCTTCCGGCACCAGGCCTATAGATCGGTTGATCGTAGAACGAGTGATAGACATGATATCTGGATCTGGCGAGGACTGGAACCAGATCAGCGGCGAAAGCTGGGACGTTGCTAAGGAGTTGATCGAATTCAGAACACCGCCCGGTGAGAAGCTCATCGCAGTGCTCCAACGCCACATCCAGTAGGTACGCTCGTAGACTTCTGCTAGGGTCTAATGTCATCGTATACGCTTTCGAGATTGCAGCTGCAATAACTGATTTAGATGCGTTCTCCAGGGCTTGAGCGAGCTGTTCCGACGCAAGATGAGCCAGACCAGCCACGAGATACTTCTCGGCTATAGCATAGACCTCGACGTGGAAGCCGGGAACCAGTCCGATACCACTACCGTAGCTCGATTGGTAGCAATACTGCAGCATCGCACGGATCACCGCTTCGGAGTCGTCATGCAGCGCAATCGTCTTGGCATCTCACTCCTGGTGAAGCGTCAGACTGTGTCGGCCTGGTGGTCGCGCTGTAGTAGAGACATAGAACGTACCAAGAATTTGCCAGCAAAGGCTTTCTGAAACCACTCAGATCTGGCCGAAAGAACCAGCTTATGACATTGTATCCGCGTCTCGCCACAAATGATTGTAATGTCCGGGTAGGTCTCAGGGCTGTCGATCGCGTTGCTCAAGGACGTGAAGGAATGCTTGCTTCGCAGCACTCTCGTCGAGAAAGAGTGCCTCCATGGCCTCAAGCAGGAAATGCTGTGGCCGTTCTGTGTACAATCGTGCAGAAGCGTCCTGAGCAAGAAGCGTCCTGAGCAAGAAGCGTCCTGAGCAAGAAGAAATCTGAGTAAGAATCATGCAGAGCAAAAAGTATCTAGAGCAAGAAGCTATCAGCTGGAATGAAAAGCCGCAGGTCCAAAATTGTGCAGCGTTTGGCAGCAGCGTTTACATGTCTGTGCCACCATCAAGAGTAGCAAGGGTAGCTGCGGCTAGCCGTACGCCACACTCTCTGTAGGAGCGACACGCCGCAAGATTTGCATGCGAGGAACAGTGCGACTGCGTTGCTGGCTGCGCATCTTCGCCAACTGGTATGTGAAATCGCTTGATGCTTTTACGGTAAGGAGCAGCCGTGCGACCAACTGCAGCGTTGTTGATTATCAGCAGAAGCTGTTGGGACAGCCTCAGCGCCATCTTCATGGCCAACCGTTTACCCCTCCGCTTCATTTCCGACCTCAATGCTCACAGAAACTAAACGTCTCCTGGTGAAACCTCGTATCCACATCCTCCACAAACAACTTCCTCTCCTCCATCAACTCCAATCTTATCTTCTTCGCCTCTTCCAAATCAATCGGCAAATCTCCCGCGCTCTCTACAATACCCTCCGCCAGCTCCGGCGGAAGATCCGCGACACGATCAAGACCGTACAGCATCCCTCTCCACCACTCCTTCTGCTGCGGTGGAACGTTTGCAGTCGATGGAATACGAATGTACGGGTCGACGAGAAACAAGGCGAGGATTTTGCGATGGCCTGGTTGAGTTTTGTCTTCGAGACTGAATGGTTCCGCGCGGTGCTGGAAGACGTTGGGGAATGCGAGTAGGCGGCCTTCGCGAGTATTGACGTGTCCAAGATTCTGAATTGCAGGGCCGTTTTGTTCGATGCCGTAGACGCGTTCGATATGCTCCCAGTCGCCTTGTTCGTAGGGTTTTTCGCTAAGGTGTTCGACAGAGGTCGACTCACGGAAGGAGAGGTAGGATTCTGTGATGTTGGCGCTATCGTAGTAGTAGAGTGCTGAGGCGCAGATGTGCTCGTTGAGTTGGCCTTCGATGTGCCATGAACCGCCCCCGTAGGTTGGCTTCTCTGGTGTGAGGTGAATGTTGGCGAGTTTGACGATGATTTGAAGACCTTGTGTAGCGAAATCTTTGCGAAGGTCGACAGTGGGGTCGTCAGTTGGCAGGTGAGAAGGTCGCTCGTAGTCTGCTCGGGTCTGGTAGGTGTTCTCGAGTTCCGGCATAGTCAGAGTGCGGTTCTCGCGCGTCCAGTCTTCGTCCAGCTCCCACGTATCGTCTTCATCCATGTCGTCTTCACCTTCAGCACGTGGCCGCTCACCCTCTGGCTCGATCCATTCAGCGTCTGCATCGTCTCGTGCTGGAGGGTGACCGAGATCTGATCGACTCAGACAAGCGTCCCACATCGGGACAACCTGCGCAATGATGGTCTGTAGGCTTTCGTAGAGTGGCTTGTGCAGACGTGGATGTAGATTGTTGATATAGCTCGTGATCTCAGTCTTGTCGTTGTCTTTGAATGCGACCTCGCACGGAAGCCACTGATACTTCTTCGAGTAGAAATGTTGCGTGCGGTTCCCGTAACGATCCCAGCCAGACAGTCCTGGGAAGTGCGTCACCTCTAAATCTTCGTCCTTGGGCACAGGTACCAGGTCTCCTCTGCCAACATAGCTTTCGCAGTCGACAAGAGGTACCGTGCCTTCAGGAAGTACAGTGGATCGGCCATACAGGAGTGGGAATAGACTTGGATGAACGAGATCCAGGACCATCTCATTCGAGTTCGGATGCCAATCTTTCTTGCTATCCTCGACATCTTCGAGTGGCGCTGCAGCAGCTTCCAGAGCATCTCGCATGGCAGACGTGATTCGCGTGTCAGACTTGTAGATTAGACCATCAGCATTGATCGCAGGCACCATTTGAATCTCTTCGAATTTCGACGCGTAGTCGCGCAACTCCTCGATGCAGTAGTCGATCGCGTTTCCAGTTAGAGCCACTTCAGGCGCGGCGTCAGCATTCAACGCCAATGCTTCATCGCCCCATTTGGCGACAATCTTGTCGTCGAAGATTTTCTTATGCCAATCGGGCTTGTCAGTCAGCTCACCCATCAGCGCCATCATTTTTCGCTCGCGCAGAGTCAATGGCGTTCCACTCCAGTCGTTGATGGCATTGGGGAAACGTGGGCGGCCGCCGGAGGGAGTCGAGCTGAAGCTGTAGTCTGAGATTGCATTGAGTGGGCAGTCTACCCCGTGAAGTCGACGAGCCATTGTTGTGTTCCTGGCGGCAGAATGGGTGCTGCACTTCGAGTTCGTTGTGAAAGCTGACCCGATGTTTGCAGTAGTGGTGCGGCCTCGGGTCCGCAGTAGATCGTTTGCAAGTTGATGCTGCACAGTTGGACTTGCCTGCGAGATACTTGTATGTCTGAGCAGCAGCCACATGGGCGTACTAGTTCAGGCAGCAAACGCGTAGTACGAAGAGTGGAAGTCGTGGTCTGATACACAGGAGAAGAGGTCCGGAGGCAGCAGGCGGCTGTGGCGTGCGCTAGTGGCAGGAACGACCTCTTGGCAATCCTTCAGCTGGTGTTCGCGTGCACAACAGCCAGAGGCACAAAGATTATGCTGTGTGGCGTCTGGATTGGACTGGCTACCTACTGTGCCGTTCACTCGAGGAAGCCCATCAAGGTCTCTAGCATCTCTCTCGTGTCTCCGTCGTCTTCGGTGCCTCCTTCCAATCCCCTCATCTGCTCATCCAGAGATGCTTTGATCATGCCGAAGCCACCGTGAAACTCCTGCAGCATCAGATCTCTTACGCTCTTGTCCTCCGCCAGTAGCCACGCCAGGATCACGTCGCACATCTGCACGCAGAACAGACCTCCATCAAGTCTTCTTGAGAACCACTCATCTGCTCTTTCCTCCAGCTCATCGTCTGGTAGCGTCTTTTGTTCTTGCGCGATCTCCTTCTCGACCTTGAGTGCGCGAGCAGCATAGTCCTTGCGCAGCTGTATGAGCTTCTTGACCTTCTCGTTGTCCTTTTCCGTGAACTTTGCTAGTGTTCGGATGCGTGGAGCGGAATCGCCAGGTAGCAAGCGTAGCAGAGCGGAGAAGATGCCCAAGAGGTGTTCGGTATCTGCTGCATCCTTGCCCTTCATGAAAGTGCTGAAAAGTGGTTTCAGACCCGCGGCGTCGACGATCTTGTCACAGACTGAGGTAGATGCTGCACCTTGTCCATTCGTGGCGTGGTCGAGAACTCGTAGTGCCCGTTGAGTGATGTTCTTGGTACCTTCTTTGAGCATGATGAGACACAGCTCGACTCCCTCAGCTTCCATAAACTTCGTCTTCCCTTCCGATTCGTCCACGACACAGGTCAGAGCATCAAACAGATTCTCCACGTACTCCTCCTCATGTGTGTCCTTCGCTGGGTCTCGTTTCCGGTATGCTGCAAGAAGTTGTAGGAAAAGGTCCACTCCTTCAACGTCGATGGCAAGGCGTTTTCGGAGCAGTGGTGACGATTGCAGTAACACCTGGAGCACTTCCGCCGCGTACTGCTTGTTCTGCCCCACTGGCTTCTCTGCGACCTTGATTCGATTGCATAGCCACATCATCACCTTTTCCTGTCCAATCTTCTCCGCCACTGCTTGCTGTCCTGCCAGACTTTCCAGCACTGCCAGGCTGTGGTATAGTCCGCTCCGGTCACTCTCATTCTCCTCATCCAGTCGCGTCAAATTGCTCATCAGTAGCTCCAGTAGATCTGCGTCCAGCAGTGAAGCTACAAGCGCATCCCACTGTTCCTGCTCCGCCTGTACGTCTTCGTCCAGCAGCTCTGCTATGATCTCGATGGCGCCTATCGCAATGTCTGTGTTTTCGTGTGCCAGCAGTCCCACCAGGGTCGCCACCGTGCCTCCTGCCGCAAATTCTCCGTAAAGCTCTGGATGTTCTCCCAGTAAGCTCCAGCTCTTGATCTCAGCGTCCAGATCTGCCTCACTATCGATGAACTTTGCTGGATCACTTTCGTATTTTGCCCGTAATTCTGCATTTTTCGTCACTTTCCTCTCAAAACTCGTCGTTAGCCGCCGCAGCCATGCGGAATCGATCTTCTCTTCTTGGTATGTCTCTTTTGCGCCGTCTGCCTGGTCAATGTACTCCAAGGCCTCTGCTGCGTCTTTTGTCATGCCCGATCCAAAGAAGTTGCCATCTTCGTCGTCGCCTTCGTCGTCCTCGGGGGAAGCTCTGGTCCTGCTTCGAAGTCGTCGTCGTCGTCGTCTTCTACGGTAGCGCCATTGGTATGTCCATTCGGCGACGAAGATTTGGAGATTTTGGACGCCTTGTACACTTCCTGCGCGTCTGCCGCCTCAAACTTGCGCTTATTTCCCCCTGTTGGCGCAGTACTTGGCTTGCGGAAGAGATCGTCAATGGACGACATTTTGCACTGTTCTCTGGCAGACAAACAAGCAGCTGAAGCAGGTGAGAGCAGGTGACATGTTCTTCACTCGCATGGACCTCCGGAGCTAACTTAGCGCGGACCTAATCCTAGCTTCGCGGGATGAGCCGTAAGTTAGCCGCGCTTCCTTGGCTAAATGACAGTATTTGGGAATGGCTCACTACCGATTATGGCAGCGACGGCGAGTCAATTCTCAGTGAGGATGCCGACAGTTATGATACGGACGACGAAGGATCCCACAGCAAACACTATGCTAGCTCCGTCTACGAGCTCATGCTTCTTGCGCTGTGTAAGGACGCGCAAGTTCTACATCTTGACGGCAGGGAGCTCATTGGCGGAAGTGCCAAGCGACACAACGAGTGGGAGCAGGTGATATACAGCTACATGGATGACTTCAAATTCCAGAAGATTACAATGGAGGTCTGGCGAGGTTCATCGAGTCACGAGCGCATCCAATTGGAGAACATCAATCAACTACTTTCTCTCTCAAGTCTCCACAGTCTGGCTCTCGCCGGCGTTGGGGACCGACACGGATTCCACCACCAGACTCAGCTATCGCCCAACAGGCTACAGTCGCTTGAGATCCGAAAATGCGACATTGAGGTAGAAGACTTTGAACAGCTCATACGAGCTTGTCCGCTTTTGCGTTCACTCACGCTTCAGTGGGAGTCTCGGCGAGACAATTACTTCCGAGAAGATTGGCATGACTTGGGTAATCTTGTCCGCGGTTTGACTTGCCTCGAGACTTTAGTCATCGACCATGTTGACGATCTGGAGCCATCGACTGAGGAAGAACTACTGGAGGAGGAGGATCTCGTGGACAGCGACGCCGTTGGCTCACTCAGCAGTCTCAGCTCGCTCAAGCATCTCACAATATCTTCGGTTGCGCTTTTCGGCGAAGCTGGTACTTACACGATTAACGTGCTCGATGATTCAACGGATGGTGGACAGAGTTCTATCTTGGAGCATCTCTTGCCTGGTTCGCTCAAGACTTTGACCATTCTCCACCATGCTTACCTGTTCGATGAATCGATTGGCCTACTCTTGCATGACTGCTTCGTCGCAAAACTCGACCAGTTGACGCTGTTCAACTCTCAGAAGGATCGCTGGTTGAGCAAAGACGGCGTTGAGCATCACATACCAATCGCTACACACAACTTGTTTGCTTTGTGAACCAGCAGGACCAAGCGTCTCGTGAGAGCAGACTGGAACGCTCGCCAAAATGAAGGTCGCGCATGGGTCTGCTGGCAGATGGCCTGACCTTGTCTCTGGGCGGGGTCGTTATCTGGGATCCGACTTATTGTGCTCACTCACACCCTCGGTCTACGCTCCGACACGGATCATATGTTTCATTGTGCTTCTCGAAGATGTTCGACGGCACGCATCATCGACCGACAGAGCGTCGACAGTTGGAGTTGGGAGACTCACTGCTCTACCACAAGGGAGCCAAGACGACTACAATAGATATGTTTTCATGCCTACCAGATGAGCTGAACGAGCAGATCTTGAGATCGGCGCGGTATTCGTACTGGTACCAGGACAAAATCACTTTGAACGCTATATGCCGAACCAACAGGCTCGGATATCGCATTGCGACCCCAATGTTCTATGAGACGATAGGCTCGAAAACAGCGGGACGCGATCATTACGAATCAATTGATTCTCTCTACGAATTGTGTCGAACTCTAATCGAGAACCCTTCGTTGTGCAGTCATGTCAAGTGCTTGGATCAGCACGTGTCCGCTGATATAGCCTCAGCCAAAGTCTCTTCGGTGAGCCCCATTTGTCTGATAGACGCCTTGATCGCATCGGAAGGCAAGCTATGGAGAGTTTCCACGGACTGATGAATATGGGACACTCACTGGATAGCACTCCTGATTGTCCTATGCCATCGAGCCACTCGACTGGTACTGAGAGGTCATCTTGGGCCCGAACAGATGTCAGTCATAGGTCGAGCTTTCACAGGACCCGGCGTCGACCTGAGCCAAAGGCAGATCCAGAGTATCGAATTTGAGATCGACCATTTCATGTTCTCCAGTGACGACGAGGCGCGCCTCCAGATGAGAGGCATGCTACCCATGCTCCAAATGCCCTCTTTGCCTAACTTGACGCTCAATGATTGCGCCTGCGATGACCCACTATACGCGATCAAGCTAGCTACAAAGCTGTCGTGTGACCTGAAGAGCCTCATGTTCAATTTCTGCTTCTCGAATGACGCGGGACTAACCGCGTTACTGGCGCATTTTCCGAAGCTCGAGTCGCTCACTATCGAATTTGAGTGTCGCCGAGACACCCACTGGAGATCTTGGCTGGGCGTTGCGCAGGATGAAGGCATTGGAGCACCTAAGGTTAGATTATGCATTGAGCTTTGAGCGACCTGATGATCGCAAGCGGGATGAACATGACGTCGAGGTAGAAGCCATCGGATTCTTGAGGAAGTTGAGAGCTTTGAAGACTCTGACCATCTCCTCGATGGCCTTATTCGGCCACACTGGATACGCTCCAGATCGGGACTTCAAGAGCAGCAAGCACGAAGTCCAGCAAACGACCTCGGGAAGGCTCTTGCCGGATTTCTCTGCAGGAGCTGATCATTTTGCACCACGAGATCAATCTCGACGGTTCGATCCGGCAACTCCTGCGTGACCCGATGGTCGCATCACTCGAACGATTCATTTTGATGAACTATCGAAAGGACCGCTGGATCAGCAAAGACGGTATCGAAGACTGCAAGCTCGATCAGATACCCAGTCCGGCCATGACTGTACCTTCAGGACTACTTGGCCATCTCACACACTTGTCCGATGGCTTCAAGGCTCGTCTAGACCAGGTTCCTGCAGATGCTCAATCATGCGTGATCGGCCATTGGCGCTGTGAAGCTGCCAAAGACTTGCCTGAGTGGCAACGCCAGGCATTGCAGGCTACGCTGGATCGTATCCGGAGGGATATGGCTTTGTGATGATACTATACGGCAAGCATGCATCATCACAAGGCGCATGCAGGTCTGGAGTGGCCCATCATTGAGGTCTGAAGGTGGTGTGTGAGTACACAGCGCGACTTGACTCATTGGAATAATAGGTCATGATCGAGGCCTCATCACTAGGCTGCATCTACGACAAAAGCATTGCGCGAGAGATGTGTACTTGGATGAAAGATGAGGCATGTCATGGCCAGGCACTTCCATCAATCGATTAACAGCCGGAAAGGTTTGGGATCCCGCGCTTTTCATCTCCTACGCGGAGCAAGGCAGATCAGGACATCGTCGAGTGTGTGGCACAAAGTGCTAGAACCGGTGAGACGTCATGGCGTGCTCGCAACAAGCCGTGTGGAAAAGCCTCACACATGCAAAGCTTATCTCGGTGATCTCCAAGGCTTGCAGTCATCATTCGCTTACACGCTTCGGCCGAACGTCATGGACATTGGTGGACGATGCACCGGGCCGCTTTGTACATAAATCCTCTGGAAACATCGTGCGCCTGAACACTCACCATCAACAGATCCTCACGTTAATATAAAACATGCGTTCATCGACCACTTGCGCTGCGCTGCTCTCCGTAGCTGGACTAGCCTCAGCAACCAACACGGCTGATCAACCAGGATACACATGCCATCCACATTGCATCGCCTCTACCATTCCCAGCAATGAAACCAACACCTTGTCATTCGGCACTCACTATGCGGTACTGAACCTGGATCTCATCCCTGGCATCATGTCGCCAATAGTCAACACTACCGCAGGCAAAGCATTCATCAACAGTACCGCAACCTGGATCGATGCAGTACACGCACAAAAGCCTCCTCCTCTGAGCATCTTCACCAGGATCTTCTTCTCAAATGCCCGCCAGCCCGAGATTGGACCAAAGTCGCCTTTCGCTCAGGTCGCCTCATCACTTGGCACATCCAATGACAGCAATACCTTCATCTATCCAGCGTTCCGCGTCAATGAGGCCGCTGGAGATGTCGTATTGCAAAAGACACGCTACTACGCTGGCGCTGGCAACGGTCTTGAGGAGATCTTGCGTGCTCAGCAAATCGACACCGTGGTCCTTTCTGGGATCAGAACATCAGGAGTCATCTTGAACACTGCTTATCAGCTGTTCAACCTTGATTACAAAGTGTAAGTATCGCCATCTCATCCGGTTTATTCACCGCAGTAACTAACACCATTCAGATATGTCATCGCGAACAATACCATCGAGACGCCTCCTAGCGGACCTGGAGTCAACAGTGCCATCTTGGAAGGTGTCATTCCTAAACTGCCAGCGGATGTGATTACGTTGGAGCAAGCACTTGCTGCTTTGAAGCGAAGTGGACCAGCTGTGTACTGAGCAAACAACGCTGTATGCTAGCCCTAGATTACGTCTGCAATTGTCGCACTATAGATGATGATGAATGAATGTGGCTGTTCGGCTTGGCAAATGAAGTGTCTGATCCATGTCCCGATCTTGTCCCAGGAGCCAGGAACAGCGGCTTGGCGTGCAAATTCTGGCGGACAATAATTCCCGGAGTTCAGCATTAAATTGCTTCCACAACTCTCAGTCTTGGAGGCTACATTTGGCCAATGCCATGATGTGATCGCAATAGGTAGCATTGACTTCAACCTCTGTGGAGAGCGTTGAGCGACGTGATGGTACAGTTGATCGCGGACAAGTGCACCCGATCATGTCGTACGGGAAAGAATCGCAAGTAGCGCTGAGCCACGCGCGATTGATCGAACAAAAGCAGTTCGGAGTATTCAAATGCATGCCTTCTCTTCCCACGTGCGCGTCTGGCGCACTCGATCGATGGCTGCCAAGTCCGTCGACCAGGCTATCGGCCTTTGCTGACTACAGGCAGATCTTCGCTGATTCAGCAATCCTGGAAAGACGTGTGACTGAGACTGAAATACCGAGATTGTGTAGCACAGACTGTGAACTGCGATGGACGATGATGGCTGCGCCACGGGACGATTGCTCGATGATGCAGTGGACAATGGCATATATATCAGGACACTGACTTCGCAACTGCTGAGCATCGACACACAAACATTGCAGCTCCAACGCACGACCTACCCACCAAAGACCATAGATTGTCCAGATCATACACAAGATGCGCTTCCACACTACATTCGCCCTTGTAGCTCTCTGCAGCACAATGTCGCTCGCAGTACCAACTGAGGTATGACCACCGATGACACGTATGCTCAGGAATCAAGCCCTGACCACCTTTTTGCAGGACACAGCCATTGTGAAACGCAAAGAGTGTGGAAATTTTGGAGAATGGCTGATCGGCAAGAAACTCTGGTGTCCACGAGATGCTGAGCCGGAGGCAGTCGCCAATGTTGAGGTATGACTACAGATGACACGTATGCTCAGGAATCAAGCCCTGACCACCTCCTTGCAGGGCACAGCCATTGTGAAACGCAAAGAGTGCGGAAATTTTGGAGAATGGCTGATCGGCAAGAAACTCTGGTGTCCATGAGATGCTGAGCCGGAGGCAGTCGCCAATGTTGAGGTAAGCCGTTGGGGATCTCTAGCTCATCACTTCCACCTCGTACTGATGTATGTCGACTAGGTTCATCTTTAAAAGCGCAAGAAACAATGTGGTAACGTGTGGGAATGGATCACGCGAAAGGCCACGCTTTGCCCGGGCTCATAGTGGGGGGGGGGGCATGAGTGAAGCCTCAGGGTTCGGTTTGCTGGTTCGATCTACGTTGTCTGCATGCGGTGTAGCTACTTGAAGCTGGTTTAGTACAGCAGAGATTGCGCAAAGCCATCGAATACGCAGGTTCGTTCTATTCCCACGACGCTCGACAATAATATGTACAGCAGCAAGACCTGATTCGAGTTTCGAAGGCTTTCCCCATGCAGATCGGACTATGATCCACAATAGATATCAACACTCTGCCAATCATATCTCGGAGCCACGCAAAGATTGTGAGGATTGCCGCCATTGTATTGCATGACGCTCGTGAATCGTTCGCAGTTGTTGCTCGAGTAGAAGTAGTAGTCACAATGGCCATAGAGCTTGAAAGAGTGCATGCCATCTCCCAGAAGGCGCACGAAGCAGCCTGATATTGTCTGAATCGGAGCCTTGATGTCCCAGTAAGTCTGGTGATTGGAGCAGCTTCCATCGAAGAAGAGGTCCATTTCGGCGGCCGCCAGGGCGGAGAGTGGAAGGAGTAGGCTGAGCGTTGGCTTCATAGTGAGCAGTCACTTTGTGGATCAATCGCGTGCTGTGGTTCTGTTCGATATAGGTTTGACTGTCTTGACTCTTGGTGCACGTACCAAGCTCACGTCCTTATAGCAAGCTGCCAATTGTGGCCAAGTGTGGCGTTCTTGCCAAGGTCTGTAGTCGGTCGATCGATCATCGTGTATGCTTCACGAGCATGTTTCTTGCGAAGCTCAGTGTCCTACTATATCGTTTCGAGCTTGATGCAGACCCTAAATGTTCTGACTGCCATAATCGAGGGTTCAAGCGAAATGATCTGCTATAGTCTTGATTTGCTGTGATTTGCCCATGACCTAGTGTTGATGCACTACCAGCAGGATGAGCGAAGGAAGTAGCGCGATAGCTGTGGTGACAATACCGCTCTCCAGAGACTTTTGAATGCACCCTGACGGGCTTGGCTGAACTGTATCTGCTTATGAGTCCAGCGAATAGCTATCATAAGCTCTTGGCTGAGCTCAGCCTAGCCTGAGTCTGCGCTAAGAAGTCGACGTGCATATCTCGGCATTCCTGATCACATTCGCTTCCAAAAATCGAGCTGTAGACACCTCGTCCACTTGTGGCGGGGGATGCCAATGTCGATCACATTATGTTTCACCTGCCTATAGGGGAGAGGTCCGGTCTTTCGGTCGTGCAGCTGCAGAACATGTCGCTGTTCATGGCGACAGGAGCCGATCCGAGACGGCTTGTGGCTGCGAGGCACACAACAGCATCTGCCGTCTCTGCAACCTATGCTCTGATCCATGATGGCTTTATGCGGCAGACGGATGCGGTCTGTCCAGGTGCAGAGAGCACGTCTTGGCTATCCCAGGTTCCAGCGGCGTCCAGGGAGATGAGCACAGCGTCAGATAGGAAACTGTGAGTTCATGTAGCGTGCTGGCCCCAAATAGTCCACAATACGCAGCCGTGCTTTCCATTCTCACTCAAAACCCCTCCCTTACCACCACACTGGTCGATGATAGATGTCAGCTTTCGCTTACACTCATCGCCATTCGTGTTGAAAGGCTTCGAATAGCCACAGTCCGTTTGTCCTTGGCCATTAAATTGTGTCACCGTCTTGACGACGACATCGCCTTCGAGGTAATTGCCAAGCGACTGTCCCTTGGGCGTGTCAATCAGAAAGCTGTCGCTGTAAATGTACTCAGGCGTCAATTGCAAAGGGGTGTTGCAGTAATTCGCGATTCCTTTGCTCATGGCGGTCCACGACATATCGACAGATCGCGGGTAGGGATTGTTGCCGCATTCTATGATCTCCTCTGGCGTTGTCTCCAGCGTGTACACGCCGCAGCCAGAAGTTACAGTGCCGCCAAACTTGCCAAGATATCCCGAAGCAGCGGTGTCACATTCGTCCAGTAGGCGATAGAAGGCCTTCTCGCATGTCGATTGGCTGACAGTGAATGAAGCAGTGGGCTCTAAGCTGCAGCTCGTGTCATACGTCTGCCTCGTCGTTGTATAAGAGATTGTCAACAAGATATCGGAATTCCCAGAAGCTGTCTTCAGAATTCCAGTCTCGTTCGTTGAGTTTTCAATAATACTGTTCGCTGTAGCGGCACAAAAGTCCGAGATTAGGGATCTTGCTTCGTGATAATTGACTCCAGTTCCTCCGAGAAGTGGTGCTGCACAAGACATTCCGTTCATGATGTGCTTCGGACACAGGATGATGTCAGTGCGATCGTGAAAGGGCGTTGGCTTTCGAACGAACTCGGTGAGAACGACACCTACTCTTCGCGATGCAAATTCTACGAGTCGCATTCGACATCGATTTTCAATGTGATGCCTAGTCATTAGTCTAGCACTCGTGGTACCACCCGCGGTTTCCGAAATTGGATATGCCGGCGTATTTCTGATATACCGCAATTCAACCTTGATCGGGGAACACTTCTTTTTTTCCTTCGGAAGACAAGTCTCACCGTTCCCGCACCTAGCTGTCCATAGCCGATGCCGCTCTGAGGAACCAATTGCGCAACATCGAATATTTTGTACGACGAGGCCATCATCGCGAGATAAGAATCACTCCTTTCGGGTAGTCATTAGGATTTGGCTTTCCCGAGGAAAGCTCCACATTCCTCCTGTCGGCGAGCTTCTGCTAAACAGGCGTGCGGGCGGCGACGCGAATGGGGTGCGCCTCGGTATTGTAGACGAAGGTTTACCTTGTCCTCGCCATAGATCACGTCCCAAATGCCTTGCTTCGGTGCTGTTAT
Source organism: Septoria linicola (assembly GCA_024114885.1). Classification (NCBI taxonomy): domain Eukaryota; kingdom Fungi; phylum Ascomycota; class Dothideomycetes; order Mycosphaerellales; family Mycosphaerellaceae; genus Septoria; species Septoria linicola. Next base: position 1,893,983 of record CP099426.1, on the reverse strand, counting down.
CAGATACTGATACTTCAAGACTTCTGCCAGCATGAAACTGGCCATGAAGTTCCTCTGCTCGCCGCCATCTGCCTCCAAAACATTGCTGATACTTGCGAAGCCGGATCCGACTCGCAAAGTCTTATTCTGAGCAATGGTATACGCCCAAGCCACGTCTCGCCAATACTGATCGCCGGTAGCTTGGTAGGCATAGTACCAAGACTAAACAGCTTCTGGAGCCTGGCCGCCTCCGAGTGCCAGATTCTCGGGGATAAACCAGCCTGCCCGCTCGTACTGTGTTGTCTGATTTGTGTAGTTCGGGTTGCTTAATATCGTCTCGTTCCAGCTATACATTGAAGGGCCAATACCACTTGCCGCATATCGATAGCCATTGGCGCAGAACTCGGCAAACTGCAGTCCAGGCTCAAGGTAGTGTTTGTTCTTCAAAGCAGTACTGCCGAGGATGAAGCTGCCGCCAATGAAGCACGCCAATCCCTCTGAGTAGTTCTGCACGACTTGCCCACTGAAAGCGCCAGCCATCGTGAGATCTGGCCCGGTGTTTGGGCTGCTGATGAGGTGCTCGATAGTGGAGTCGGCCGCAGCGATCCATCTCTCGCTGTAGTTGGATACTCATACGCACTGTCGTTACCAGATGTCCAGCCACCATAATCATCGATCAGCTCTCCATTCCCGACACTGAAGTTTCCGCCAGTCAGACCGGGCCATACTTCTGGAGCGTTGAACCAGTAAGACTCCGCCCGCTGTGCGAGCTGACCATATGTCGGATCGCCGGTCAAGTCTGAGAGTCGCTGCCATTCCAGTACCAAGGTGCCAATCTCGGCAAGGCCAGCACTGTAGTCCCCATTCTGCATGACTGAGGAGTCGGTGAAAGTTTGCTTGTCAAGGAACACTAGATTAACAGGAAGCCCGCTAGGCGTGTTGAAGCAGAATCTCAATGCATCTGCCAGTGTCTTGGCTTGTTGTAGCAGCGCATCGACTTTCTTGCCGTCAGACACTAAGTGCTGAAAAGGACCCTTCAAGAGATCATACGAGGAAAGTAGCCCGCCTAGGTAGCGAATATTGGTCTCGAAAAGGCTGGTCGTTTGAGCGTCTCGTGGTCCCTTTGCGTTGTTGCGAGTAAAGTCGACAGTGGGAACAAAGTCCAAAATGATATCAACGATATCCTGCTGTTCCATTATGATCGCCGTGTCCAGGCCATCAATTGCGGTTAGTCCCCAGCCGTTGCGAGTGTTCCGGTACGAATTGTTCTTCGGCAGCAGATCATCGTTCGGGAACGCGTATGTGTAGTAGCCACTGCAGGCCTGGCGGAACATCTCAACAATGGCATTAGCGCGGAGGCTCTGGTCTCTAGGAAGATAGTATAGTCATAATTGTCACCGCATTGCTTTGCATAGCTTCCTCGTGGGCATCCTCGGCGATCTTGACGAGTTGAAAGCGGCCATCCCGCATTGAGCTGTGCGCAGCCGATCTGAGCTGCAGTCAAAATCGCCAATGGCAGCCACGAGGCCGCTAGAGAGATCATCGCGAACAATTCAGGCGGTAGATGTGAACAAGTCCCACTGTGAAAGTGTCAAATTTAATAAGAGCACTCATGGAAATGTGTAAGAAGTGGTCATTCTGTGACCAGAATCATGTCGAAACCGATATCACAGCAGGTGCGACGGCCTAATCTCGAAGCCCCTGTTGAACATGGTCCGGCTATACCAGCTCAACCCAGCTGCCAAGTCTGACACTCAGATCGTGCCGTTTCTGCCGCCCGGGTCTCGTCCTGTGTGTGACGGCAGCCGCACGACTGTGACATCGCATCGTGGCGATTTGCGAGCGAGGAACTGGCTTGGATGCATAGCAGGGGAAACCGCTGGTGGAAGGCATGATTGAAAATCAGGATGATGGAGAGCTCACAGGAGGTGTGGCGAAGTCAGACCCGAATCTCGCCAAAGAGGATGTGGGTCTATACTCAGAAATGCAGCCAGGATGAGAAGTTCAACTCACACATTTCCACCCGCCTTCTTCTCCTTCTTGCAGTCGCGGATTCCATCACAGATCACAGTGGCGTACTCTGCGCGTCGAACAGAGGTTCTGTACTGGCAGTCAGCTTGATCGCGATGACCGAGTTTCCTTCGGGACATCGAGCATGCCACAGCCTCAGTGGTATGTTCACGCAAGGTGTCGTTTGTATGTGCGAGATAGCTAGCTCGGGGCACAAGAACAGCACAAAGATGATGTAGGACATGGCAGACGAGGTGCGACCTCCAAAGATTGGGGACGGCTCGTGCGATGCTGAACGAATTACCGTGCGCAGAAGACAGACTATAGACAGTCTGGATAATAGAGATCAGAGGCTACTGACTAGCATGCCAATTCTCACGATTGCCCTATGCTTCTGAGGATCCCATCCTGTCTCGAGCCTGGAGCGCAAGCTTTGCATGCCATCGGAGGCCCACAAGAAGCGGCCATGTTGCGCATAGAGGCTATCGTACTTCAGCGACAAGTCTCCATGAACTATGAACGTACAAGATACTGGACCAGCAACTTCGGCCCCTAGCGTCATGAAACTCTCGACTTACGCCAGGGACTTCAATCTTGTCAGTTAGCGTTGCCCTGAAAGCGTTTTGCGTGATCACTTTTCAACTGAAATCGCCGTAGCTTCACTTCCATTTTCACCACAGCATTTGCGTTGCCAAATCATGGTTTACGGTCATGCACGAACTCACATGTCAAAGTGTCCCATCATTCATCCTCGATACTGATAACAAAACTTGGTCGAGGTTTATCGAGTCTTTCACGACACCTGAAACGCACACAGCCATTTTCACTTCTTCACAGATCCTCTCATGGCGTCTTCAGATACGTCCGACGAGGTACCTGACTCCATATCCGACCCCACAGATCTGGCCGACCTGGAGAAGGCAATAGAGGACTACGAAGACTGGGAGTTGTCGTCGTCAAGCAGTCTGAATAGCGATGATGCTTCCTGGGGCCCGGATTGCTCAGCATTCTACTATCAAGGTTCAGATGATGGAAGCGAGGACCAGGATGCCGGCGTCTTTGAGGCCGAGTGCGAAGACAGCGCATATACATTTGACTGGGCGTCAGTCTCGAAGGTAAGCTACGGTGAACGTTTGCCTTCTCTTCAGCTGACCATGATCTCCAGAGTCGCTTCTCCTCAGTTTCTTTGCTGCCATCACCGCTCAACATAAATGCGCAGCCAGAAGAATCGTCAAACCCGCCACCAATACCAGCGAAATCACCAAAGAGAATCGACAGGCTGATAGAGCTGATATTCGAATACGAGGATGCAGAGACCATTCTTGATTGCTACCACAACAGATTGATCCCTTGGTCGGCTATGCGGGTCTCAAGCATCTGCACTCGAAAGCTATGGTTCGGAGCTGCCCAGCAGCCCATACCTGCACAGCAGTCACTATCCACTGTCGCACTCGGACCTGACAAAACGTCTTACTTCTACCTCAATTCTCTTGTTCATTCGCTGAGAGCATATGGTGAAGCCAAAAACCTACCGTTCGGCTCAACAAACTGCAGATACCAGGAATCGACAGGGAAGTGGCTATTGACCGTTCGGTGCTCTGAAGCTTCCCTCAGCCTGCAAAATGAAAAGACTTGGGGAGGACTGAGGCTTGCATTTGCTTCCGAAGGAGTTTATGACGTTCGAGTATCGGTATATGCACGCAGGCCCTCACAGGTTGGTGTAATGTTGGACTGCAAGATCGAGTGCACAAACGACTTGAGGATCAGAGAGCTGATGATCTGTACCATTTTCGATTTGCTTGAGCGGAAGGTCGAACGCACAATTCGGCTGCCATCAGCGCTTTCCAGCCTTGATGCTCTTTGGTACGAAAAGCAGCTGGGATCTTGTGCGGCTTATAGAAGATACCTGTGCAGCGAATGTGTCCCAGCCCAGACACCAGCTGAAGAGATATTGTACCTGACCGATGACGCCGGAGTCACCTCGAGGAACTTTCGGTCGAGACTCCCGATGAGTGTTGGCTCCAATCTGAGGAGCTGGCTGAAGAGTGGACGCTTGAGAGGCGGAGAGGATGCCGCCTCTTCAGACAGAGGCAACTATGCTGACGTAGCTACACGGACGCTATCTGTGCGGAAATCAGCGAAGCACCCAGGACCTGGATCAGCATCAATGCTACCAAGGCGCAGCGACAGGATTGTCCGAAGCGTGAACGGTTCGATCCGGTTCATGCACCGTGGAGAGTCTGCAAGAGCCGAGCAGCATGGAACGCATGAGGTGCTTAAATGGATGTGCCGCGAGGACGAACGCTAAGCAGAACGAAGGAGACGTTGACGTGGCTGTGAGGGCACGACTCCGTTGTCACAAGCTATGGATGATACAGACGTGCCAAAGGTTAACGCACATGTCGATGGCGTCTCCGCCCAACTTCGCGCTCAGAAACCACGCGGCCCAACCTCGATACCTCCTCTGAGCAGACATAGTTCCGAAGCATTCTGTATTGGTTTCCTTGCTGATGAGTCTCATACCTCGAGCCAAATGCCGCCATCCAGAAGTCCAGTTCTGGAGTTCTCTTCTCACGCATTGGGCTTCACACCTGCAACAGCCTCGTCTCGCCTCGGATATCGCAGCCAGCAGATTTCTCTGCATCCCTCAACCTCGTCGGCCAAGAATGGTCCATGAACCATGCCCGGAGGGCGACAGCAATAGTCTCCAGCTCCAAACCACTGCTTCAAGCCTTCATCGTATATTCGGCCAGAAATTATGTACACCTCCTCCCAGTACTCATGCTTGCAGATAGGCTCACCCCAGCGACTCCCGGCGGGGTATGTGAGGAGCACAGTGCTGTCTCCAGTATCATTGTCCATGGACAGTGATTGAGTAATCAGGCCGGAACTCTCTGTCTTCGGAAAGGAAGCAGTAGGCTTGAACTCGATCTCTGGTTTTGGCATGTTGTGGTACTCCAGATTATTACTGGGCTGCAGACGATGAGGATATCTCAATATGGCTATGTCACCATGGGACGCCTTAACGCCGATGTTCGGGCTCGCTTGAGCAATCCCTAAGGCATAAATTAGGGCGTCTCCAGGATACCCCAAACGAAGGCAGATGTATTCTGCCCAGAAGCTAGACTTGGTCAATATGCCTGGACACAGGATTCATCAGGCCACTCGTAGCCTATTCATGCTCCTCGAGCAGGAAGAATACCGTCGCACGAGAAGGGCGAGCGCCATTTCGCTAAGTGCAGAAACAAAAGAATGAAAGAAGATATACTCGACCCAAGGTCATCCTTTGAAGCACAGGAGAATGATATCAAGCTAAGCCGTTCCTGCGTAAGCAACCTCCTCTCTACCACAATGTCTCAGCGTGAAGATCAAAGATGCTGGAGCCACGGTGGCTGCTCAACCTCCAACTATCCGAAACACTTTGTTGCTCTAACAATGCCATTGTCTTACCTTCGGATCCTTTCAGTTCCAACGTGAAGGTCAATTAGACAGGAGCACCTTATCTGCTCACTCTCTGAGCACAGCATCGAGCGTTCAACAAAACCTTTGTTGGCCTTTATTAGCGAGCAGTCACTCTCCCTTGACCACAACAGACGCTGAGTGTTGTAAATCTTCACGCGGCCAGCACAACACATTTACAGATCCTGTACAAGTATCACAAATCTTACCATATATTCTGTTACCACAATGCATACATTGTCGACACACTCGAATCAGCAAGTCTCACCCAGCCGAAACGACTCTGCCAGCCTCAAATCTGAGCCACAATCAAGACCAGGTCTCAGGCAACTTCCATTCAGCCATGCGTGAAAAGCAAGACATGCAGGACTTACAAAACGAACAAGGCTCTTGGTCTATGTTGACTACAGATTCCGACCTCAACGCCTGGACAGTCGACTACAATCCTGACACTGATCCTTACGCGAAACTAGGCCAGACGGACGAAGAACAACTCGCCGAACTCGACGAGATCCTGCTTCCCAAGGGCAATCAAATTCCGGCCCGCGTCACTACTGTCCTGCCCTCTGAATTTGTTGACCTCGAGGCAGCTACACTGTTTGAAGATCAGAAAGACCAATTCTTCGGGGTGGCTGAGCTCGGCTTCGTCCAGCAGCTCATGACTCCTGGAGACGTGGAGCACCCATTTGTCACACTCCCCGATGACTATACCGGCCTGGATCTGAACTATGACATTCAGCAGAACGCATGGCCAATGGTCGAGGACTTCGGTATACCATTCGAGCTTGCCGAGCCCGTGGCCGACTCGCAGCCAGAACAGCCTCAAGTCCTGCAATCTATTGAGATTCCTGAAGATGGCGCATACCATTGCCTGTTCGATACCTTCGAGGATGCCCGTGTCGCTATTGCTAATTCGAATTCCGAGGAGACCATGCTACCGCTTGGTGTCTCCAATGATGATTGGCAAGACATTGTAAGTGTGTGGATTCACTATTACGGAGGACGTCTGTACAAGGCGCTTCGCGAGTCCCCAGTCGAGACGCCGGAGGTCTTGTTACTTGACTATCAGCGACAATACTGGCGCGAACATCAGAACAGCCAACTTGCGATCGTCGCTGCCGCTATCAAAAACTTGCCTGACATTGCAGAAGCCCGAGTGATGCTCGTCATCGAGGCTGTCATCAAGTTGCACCGCGATGGCTGCCCAGCCTCTGTCATGAACCGCAAGACCTTGAAAGAAGGCTACAAGGTCGACACCACCCTTATCGCCTCCGCAAGACTTGATCAGATCATCGAGGCCGTCGCTAAAGACAAGTACGTGGCGCACGACATCGTGACTGGCACCAACATTCCCGACATTGTTCGTTCGCCCGCAGCATACATGAGGCGGAAGGCGGACAACTCGAGAGTGAACGCGAAGAAAGCCATGGACAAAGAGGAGGCTGATCGGAACAAGGGACTGAAGGCGAGGAGGAAGAAGAATGCTGTGACGAGGGGCAGAAACGCGGCCGCAAGAGAGCAGCAGAACTTCCACCCGACGCCCATGACAAGCTCACCAACACCTTCCTATGGCGACATGCAGTCGATTCCGTTTTCCTTCGACACAGCTGCGGACAGCGATCTCTTTGGAACGACAGGCGGCGCGGGAGAGCTGGACTGTACTTAAGAGTAGATGGCAACCGTGGCGCTGGTATGATTTGGGAGAACTGGATATAAGCTGAACGCTCCTGGTCGGAAGTCTGTTGGAAGGTGTTATCGTTATCAGGCGCTGGACTGCGCTGTGGCGCATTGTTTGAGTCGGGATATCATGCTTTGTGGGAGGGCAAGTTTTTCATATGGGAGCGATCATGGGCAACTGGGAGCGTTCATGCTCAGTGGGTTTGAGGGGGTGTCACTCGCCTTTTGGCAGCCTTGTCAGCGTTGCATGTGTTGCCGAACGGGACCAGGCAGCTAAGACTCTGTATTTGTGAAGCATAGGGTGAAGTAGATATTTCTGGGAATGAAATCGGAAATCAGTCTAACGCCTGTCTATCACACATGTCACGAGGAACAGTCACTTGAGATCAGACTTTTGAGCCATACATTCAGAGTGTTCTCCAGGACTCTGCACTGTTTGCTCCTCGTTCCAATGTAATTCGTGTGGTTCTTGCACTCCGGAGATGGGAGTTCTCTCCTGAGAATGATCGTCGAGTATTGAGGCTAGCGACGACTAAGATGGGTCAATGTGCCGCTGCTGTCAGTGTAACAGTAGAGAGTGCTATCTACAGATCCAATCCGCATGTTGTTTCGTTTCGTGTGTCGAAGCACAGTCACCGTTGTTGTTGTGATAGCGAGAGCGTTTCGTGAAGGAAATGTCAAGTGAAGCAGCCGTGCAACTAGGCCTTCGTGTTTGTTCCAGGCTGCACTGTTCGAGACGCACGAAATGTCTAACATTTTAACAAGTCCTCGTCTGCATCTGCGTCGTGTCAAACTTGGAAGCTCGTGTACAAACCGACAGACCGAGGCCTCAACAACATGTCAGGTCAAGCCATGATGTCTGATGATAAGCTTGGAGCTCGGGAACCTAGCTTCAGGCCACCTGGAAACGGGCTGCTCTTCCAGTCAGCGGGCGAAATGCTTCAGTCGGGCACAGCGGTGGCCTCCACTGAACAGACATCTTCAAACGGAACAGAGCACAAGAATCGGGCTGGAAGCTCCCGTGGCCATCTCGAGACAAGTAGAGGAGCTGAACTAGTGCTACCGGGTCTGCAAGAAGCAGCTTTCCCAGGAGGGTCGTCGACCAGCGCTGCTCAAAACTTAGAAGATCCGGGCGAGGACTTGAGAAACAGCGATAGTCAGCAAGTGACAGCAGCACAGTCCCCATATGGATCGATACCAAGCGATAATCTTCCTGAAGCTGACGCGTGGAGTCTCGATGTATTCGGAGATCCGCCACCAAAAAGTGCAACTCGGCAAAGCGATATCGTGAGACAGCAAAGCCTACGCGCCCATCATGACAGCCGCATCGTGGCAGTTCGGAACGTCTCGAGCATCCCTTACAGTATCAGTGGCCCACATCTGCCAAACCCAAGCAGGGACGACGTTTATGGCTTTGGTGAGGTACGACCACGAACGATCGAAATACAAGATATGTCGCGGGAGACTTGCGAGGAGTTCCTTGCGGGATCGGGCTCAGAGATAGTCCTGAGCGCCTTCCGGTATATACTGGAAGAAGGTGAACCTATTAGTCATGCAGGATCTCCTCCGATAGCTTCTCCATCACCAATTCTGAGCTTTGGGCTCAAGCCAACCATGGCGAACGGCACTCTGAATCTTGTGTCTGCCCATAACTCAAGGGAGAACGACAGTATGGGAAGTGTATTGGAAGCGAATCCACATGGCGCTGTGGCCTTCGAAGTGGACAGCAAGGCTACAACGCTGCGCAGTGGTGTCTCTCCACAGCAGGATGTTGCCCAGAAAGCATCTGAGCAGCTTCTCCAGTCAGCGACATCCCATGGCACGCAGGAGACCTCTAGGGAAGAAGATCAGAACGCAGAGAGACAGAACCTGGAGCATACGAGCGCTGATGATCCGGGTGGTCGGAACGGCCCAATCGTGGAGCGAGGAGTCAGGTACCTATGGACAGAGCGTCCTCTAACGAGATTGACGCTCCACTTCTTGCTGGATGGACTCCCAAGGTCCGTCATGAACCACTTTGCATGGGATTATATCAAGATGATATTCGACCGTATTCATGCTGTAGATATGGGGTGATATGAGATCGGCCCGAACGGTATCAACATTGAGACGCTGCGGGCGCAGAGTACGTGCCGACGGAGGCAAGATGGGAACGGACAGCTCGCAGTTTCAGAGGCTTGGAGGAGGATCTTGCTTCCTGCATCGAATCAGGAAGAGGCACGGCGTCGTAGAGACCACAAAGCTGCTGTTAGGCAGACGACTAGTGATATGGGGATTGCTATGATCGCTGGCTGGTAGAAAAGTGACATGCAGGCTGCTTGGGTTCTGAAAATGCTGGATGGAGTGCGACAGAAGTCGCAACATGGCAGAGGTGTGACTTCTAGAGCTCTGTGTCAGGGCGACAGTGAGAAGGCTCATCCGAGCAGTCTGCTCGTTCTACATGCTGCGATACCTAGGAGCCCGTCGGCCGAGGAGTAGTACGCATCTCTCAACAGAAATGCAAGTGTACTAGTGCTGGAAACCTGGATGGCAGAAGCTCGTGTTGTGCGGAGAGCATAGCCGTAGTTGTCCAGTAGCTTCTGGTGCTCTGGTCTAACCGACCATAGTGACGCTGAAAATGGCGACATACAAAGGGCCATGAGAGCAAACTTGTGCTTTGAGGAAGCGAAGGTCCAAGTGCATAGCTTGAGATGGTCTTCGAATCCAAAATCCTGCGTGAGTAGCTGCAGTCGGACGTCGACCCCTCCAAGAACGCTAGCATTTCCTTTTCTTTGAATAGTTCTGTCGTATATTCAACACTACCAACAGCTATTTGGAGTTGAGTATACCCTCTGCGCCCCTTCGTTTGACGTCGACGCCCATGACGGTCGCCCTGCAGACGCTAGTGCGCTAGCGTCGATCTTGTGCTGCTTGCGTCTTTCGTGCAGTGTGGAAACATAGTTCCCTCAACGCAAAACCCGTACTTTAGCTCTACAACGGACTTCACTCGATCTCTTGAGGGCTACCGTACACCAAACACGCCGTACACGTCATCGCCGTGGTTTTGAGGTCATTGCGTAAGTAGGGGAATTGCCTCTGAGCATTTGGCGGCGACGGGACTAGGGTACCGGGCGACTCGAGGTGCGGTTGAACAAGATGTGTTGTCGATGCAACAGTATTCTCACTCTCCAGCAGGCCATGTCCGAAAAGAAAGCACTCCGCTACACTGTGGAGGACGTTACCGGTGGACTCGGCGTGTTCGTCGATCCAGTGCCAATGAGCCTTCCGGTCCTCGAGCCAAGAGTCAGACAACAGCGTTTGCATTCATTCCATGGTCGAAGAAAGTTCTTGCCGATGCGCCTTGCCTCTACAGCTCGGCTCGACCTTACCACCACTGGCGGCCCTGGCGTTTTCGATAAGGGCGTGAACGACACGAATGTCCAGAGAGCGACTTATAGCTCGCAAGAGTCGGCATTGGATGACCTTCCGCATCCATCGAACAGTCCATTTGCGTGGCGGTTTTAGGCTGATGATCCCGGTCCACCCACAGGAGAGTCATCCTCGTCGGAGGGCGACTCTCTCTTCAGTAAAGCATACGCGGAAACCTCCACGCGGCAGGACAGTGTGTGGCCTCTCCTCCGTCTGGCATGCTCTGTGCTACTCAAGCGGCAACACCCAAGCAGAGGTCCAGTACACCAGAATCGGAGAGCGCATCGGAAGGGAATCCCGAGTTGAAGCCAGCGGAGCCCAGATTCTCTTGGGCAGAGCAGCCCATGGCAGAGTACACTCTCCTCTACGCCATCGAAGCTCTACCCAAGACTGCGCAAAACCAAATTGAGTGGCTTAACGTGACGAAGATATTCGACGGTGTTCATTCTGAGGCTATCGATGGCTATGGTTTTGGGAAGGCCGGAATCAAGATGAGAGCTCTGAAGTCGCAGTCGACGGAGCCGTATCGCAGAGACAAGAATGGCAGATTAGCTGCGCCCGCAGGATGGAGGAGGATTGTAGTCGCTGCAACAGATCGGGAAGAAGTCCAGCGTCGTTCCGGTCACAAAGCTGTCGTTCGCAGAGCAGCGAGTGCTTCAGGCATTACTTTGACAGCCGGCTGGTAAGTTGGCCCCAATATGGCGTGCCGGATACAGCGTCGATAGTGGGGGATAGCGGTCCTTGATGGGGTGAAATGAAGACATCTGTGCAGAAGAAGTGTCTTGTTCGAGAGAGACCCAGGGCCTCAGCCACGTTCCTGTTACTCATACCGCATACGTAATTGACGCTTTTTCGTTGCACTCAGTCTCTTTCTAGTGGTTGAATTGATATTTCTGGAGAGCAAAAGTGTGCAATGCTGCTCGATGCTCCTAGCGTAGACCATACCATGAAAGAAGGGAGGGTTGCAGATCCTTCTCTCGTTTGCTCGAAAAAGTGTAACAACCTCTTCGTACCCATCAACCCCGATGAGCTCAATCCTCCTAGCTGACAATGTCGCAATGGACCAGACATCCCATGACGGCGCTGAGTGTGTTCTACGGCGACAATGGATACCAGTATAGGGACATTGGCGATATGGTGTTCTTCACAGATTCTCTTCCCAGCAACGTCAGCTCCTTGCCGGCCGAGACCGAAGATGAAGTGCAAGCTCTTCTTGAACCAGAAGTGACATTCCTCTTCTTTCGCCTTGAAGACCACCACGATGGACGCGCCGCATGGACAACTGACGAGTACATACGCGCCATTCAGCAGTCGGATGGACAATTCGTGCTGCCACCACTTCATTCCGCTTCACCTAGCCTGTTCGAAATCGCTTCTCAGCATCACCGTAAGAAGAGCGCCGGCCAACCGCCCTCGCGCTTGAAGCAGAAGTACGACTATTACGGTGGGTACCATCAACGTACTGCCGACGATGTCGTCATCTTTGCTGACCGGCTGCCACAACATGTTGGCTCGATCCCGGAGGATTCTAGCAGACTAGAGACTCCGGAGGTGACTGTCCACGTGCGACTCCAAGACCATATCGATGGACGTTCCGCGTGGACCACGAGTGACTATCTGCAGTTTGCTCGCGATTCTGTCGATACTGGTGTGCAAATGCCACGTCTTCATCGAGCAGCTCCAGACCTCGAGGAAGTCCTGCGGTGCCATGCGGAGCGTGCTAACAAGCGAGCAGCTCAGCTCGAGAGATCATGGTGGTTAGCCGAGCGCACTCGCAGAGATAGTCGAGGTTGAGATTTTGACAGCCTGCTGCTGCTTCAGCACATGCAGGGGAACCCGTGCCAGTCAGCCTGACCGGATCCAGAAGATGGATGTTGCCCTTGGCGAGAGAGACATTTCTCTCTTGAACGGAGTACCGCATGAAGTGAGCGCTGCTCGCGATGGGTGATCTAGGATGTAGTTCGAAATACAGTCTGAAGCCCGTTTCCACAGCGTAGAAGAAGTATGCGTACGGGAAAGGTTCGTTCAAACAGCGTCCAGAGATCGATGTCGATTGCAATGGGCACATGCAGATAGATCGCGTACAATCAAGAAAAGAACCGAAGTTAGCGATACTACCAAGTGACAGACTTGATCAATGACCGTGTAAGTCTATGATTGGGTCCAGCCTTCTTCGCAGGTTGAGTGTCGAAGTGCAATCTGCTGAGATGGTGATGCCAAAGTAAGCCCGAGATAGATATCTCAGATGTATAGCAAAAGTATAGGAATGGCGATCAGCATTCCCGCGCCCACTCTTGAGATCAGATCATAGCTATTGTGCACAAGAGCAGGCGGGCTACTGAGCAAAGCATGAGCAAGCAGGGCAGAGCCGCACAAAATGGCCGAAAAGACTACCACAAACAGTGCCCATCTAGCCAAGCCTCTCGCAGCTAGATTCTTGAAATGATACTCGAGATCTCTTGCATCATTCAATCTTGGGAAGGGCACATCTGGTATTGGTCGATCCAAAATCTTCATAACATTGCGAATCAGCTTGCATCCCTCCGGCAACGCGATGCTCTTACCTCACACAGCGGCTCCCAGCCATCTTTGACATTGAAGTAGAAAAGCTGTCTCTTTGGCACAGTCTCTTCGAGCTGAGTCTTGTGGCGGTCCCATACAGCGATGCAGGTTTGCGGATCCTTCATCTCAACCCCATGTTTCTGGTAGAAGAGATTCGTCAACGCGGTGGCAAATTTCGGTAGCCATCTCACACTCGGAAGCCAGAAGAACAGAAGGCCTGCTAGAGCAGGCTGGGAGGTCTTGATGATGTCCAGCATCGACTTGGTCCATGTCTCTCGTTCGCGGACTGTCACAATGACTTTCGCGTCCGGAGACATCTGAAGCAACTCAGCGTAGAGAATTGAAAGTGGCGGATCTGCTACCGCCACATAGCCATTCAGCAGCCGAGCGAGATCCTCCTGAACAGCGGCTCTAGTGGACGCATCGTACGGGTACTGCCCAGCAGCTGATATCATTGTCTTGATGTGTCTCTCGTCTGTGGCACCATTTGCACCCCATTGGACTCCAGCATGATAGCATGGCCCATCGAGGAGGATTTCAAGAGCAGCGCAGAAGGAATTCGTTCCAGTTCGTGGAAGGCCTGCTCCGATGACCTGGAGCTTGGCTCCAGGCTTAGGTTCCCGGAAGTGTAAAGATGCCATGCTACAAGACTGCTTTCCGCGCGAGATTTGAACTTAGTCCTCTTGTTGCTCCAATGTGTGAACAGATAGGGATATCATAGTGCAGATGTGGGAGGAGTTCAGCTGGAATACCGCGTGCAGATCGAAGGATTGCACTACAGAAGATTCGCACCACGCAACATTTCAGCAGGGCGACCACAGATACACCGCACTGATCCCACTGCAGGAGTGTGGCGATTTCCATTCATCTGCTCCATGATGAAATTGTCGTTGTACTTGACATGGCCTTGGGCGAAGTCATCTCTTTTTCACGCTCTTACCCGCAGCGCAGTATCGGCAGTTCTCGGCTAAGCTAATTTGACTCAATCCGAATCCGAGATCAATCTGCTCCAAGCTCTCTTGACATCGACTACGCGGCTTCCTGGAGGTCTCTTTATTCTATTTTCTCTGTGCACGCCGCGCACTTTTCAAGCAATCTTTCTCACAGCTCAGTAGTCAGTTTCTGGGATTTTGGCGAAATCGTCTCGCCTGCCTTCTTGGTTGCAATACAGAAGTACGGCAGAATGACGGAGATGATGTTGGAACAAGGAAATACTGCTTCATCAGCCTGCTATCTTCGCAGTATGGTACATGCTTCTCACGTCTACTTTCCGACAGTATGCACAGTTTTCGCAGGCTCGAAGATCTGCTTAGGAGTGTGACCGGCTGGAGGCTGCAAAATCTCCTCTCTAGCAATGCCTTGGAAACTCGCCTGCCAACCCAAGTGTGGCCTGCATGTCCCCAGGCTTCATGCGGTGAGGGTATATGCATCGCAGAGTACGAGTCAAGCTTGTCTCGACGTATACACATTGGTTCACGATTAGGGACTATGGAGGCGCAAGGCGTGAGTGCGATGACCCGGACTGTCAGCGCATCAATTCACGCACCATTACCGCATAAGCTGAAGCCACGATATACAGCGGCGATTGGCCGTGAGTGAAGCGACAATGCAACGCATACCTATTGTCCGCAAGGCGTGTCATTCGCCTATTGAAGAAGTCAGCATCGCAACAATAACAACAGCAGCAGGCCTTCACATTGTGGCCACTGGATGTGGTCATATCGGCGGATGTCGACAGTCTGGCTGCGCTTGGCCATCGCCTTTCACTCCTCACTGCCAGGCCAGGTCTCACTTATCCTGCATACGCACACGTGTGAAGCGGACGTCGCACTGCTGGCAGACGTTACTTAAATCACTTCAAGGCCACGAGCTTCCTAGACTCAACCTTGTCATCGACAACCACATGGTACCACTGATATACAGTGTGGTCCTGACGCTGACATGAAAGACAACCATCACGAAAATCACGGCACTGCCGACGCAGAACAGATGAGCGGCTTCCCTGACACTTTTTGGAGTGATCAAAACGCTGGCATTCCACCTCAAGAATTAGCATATATGCCGCAGCAGTCTTTGCGGTCTGCAGACATGACCACAAGTACGAGCAGTGCGCGCTTGTACTGGAGTCAGGGCGCTGATGGCTATGCGGTGCACAGCCAGCAAGGCCCGCCCATATACCCTCACGTAAGGGATCACCACATGTCTTGATCACAGAAGTTGACATTGATCAGAACTACCCCCGGACTGCTCTCTTTGACTACACTGAAGACGATCGTGTGCTGCAGCCTCGTCCAGCAACAACAGCGCAGCGAGCTGAATATTCGATCCTTCTTCGCTGATGCCGACTGCGCCAATGTACAGGTATCAGCAGCAGAGCACTAGCTCACGGACACAAGCGAGCGGCTATCAGTACCTACCAGGCCAGTCGTCGCAGCACGGGACGGTCACACAAGGTGTCGACTTCGGACTGCCCGACTCTGCTCCGTCGTCTACTCTCCGGCCGGTCACTCCTTACTCAACCAACTTCCACATAGCTGTTCCTCATCCAGCTGTGTACGGCTCACAAGATCCTCAAAGTGCAGCTACTTGGCCTGATATGTCAGCACGCAATGTCGACATGGCACTTCCGCAATCCCTGCACAATTCTCCCCAAGTCAGTACAGATGCTGGCTCGCACAAAGACGCAATGCAACCAGATCCTCTCTCCAAAAAGCGCAGACAAGACGCCTTATCTCAGGGCGAAAGCCCCACGCCAAGCAAGCGTCCGAGACGCAAAGCCGATCAAGCGAGGACTGCAAGAAAGCCTGCGTCACCGCGCAGATCGAAGATCACAAAGGATCTCAGCACTCTCATCAGTCATATGGGCGATGAAGAGGCCGTCACTCTGCTGAAGCAGCGTGCTGGAAACGTGCCAGAAAGCAGTCCCATCTTCGTCCAGAAGTTCAGCAGCAGAGAACAGGCGCTCTATCACTTGCTCCGCGTTGGCTCTGCTGTTTCTTACTTGCCTCCGCCAACGGGTGTAGCTATTGGTGTGGAAGACCTTGAATCCAGCACACGTGCAACTTTGCAACAAATGATGCTCGAAGCAATTGCCACAGAGCCAGGTGCAGATGCCACCCCGGGCTACCTTCGAAGCGGAGAAGAACGACGCAGCTTCGCGGAAAAGAATCGATACCAGTACGATATCGTACTCAAACAAATGGCGGATCTCGAAGATAGCAGCACTTGCATCTGTCTGCTGATTCAGTGCGCTCTGGATCTCCATGATCGAGGAGAAGGGATCCCAATTAACGACGTCAATCTACTCGGCCAGCCTATTGAGGATACATCTGCCAAAGTGTACGACACCGACAAGCTTTCCATGAAGAAAGGCAATTATACTCTCGACTTCTCATTATTTTCTTCCAGCGTGTCACTTTGTTGATTGACATCGTCAAGAAGTACAAGTGGGTTGCTAAGGACGTGGTCACCAACACGAACATCCTTGAGATGGTGGTCTCGCCTCGTCAATACTTATCGACCAAGCTGAACGATGTCAGCACTGCGAAGACGCGACAGGACCGCTGGGACAAAGATCAAATCCGCAGAGGTGTGAAAGCCCCTGCGCTCAAGGAGGACTTGGGAGCAGAAGTGGCGATCGGCGTCAAAGGCTCGGAGCCGACAGAAAAGTCCATGTCACAGCTACAGGAGTATACAGCTCCGCAGTCCTCCGTCATCAACGAGGGAGCAATTGACTCCTTCCCGGACACGTCCTCTACAGCTCTACTTAAGTTCTCATCTTACGACTTTAGGACCGAGCAGAATGGTGAAGATCTGCCAGTCCCAGTCCCGACATCTGGTGAAGGCTACTGGTCGTTCGACGACGCAGGACACCCTTACTACTCCTTTGGCCAAGGTTAGAATTATTACACGACCAAGGACTGATGATTGCTATGAGCTCAGTCATGCAGACTCTTGGGACCTGCGCAATCCTCGAGTGTCTTGAAGAAGGTCTTGGAGTTTCTTTGTGGAATCTTGTTTTGTTGTCGTAAAGGCAGGAGTGTAGCTGGGGGTTCGGGGTGGGGATACTACGGTGCTACGACAGGAGCGGCTGCCAGACACAGCCAAGGTTCACTTTTCTGCTTGGACATACGTCGCGCACATAAATACTGCACCGAGAAGTTGCGTTTGCGCATCAAGAAAACATGGTTCTTGTAATAAGGGCGATCGGGAGCGCCTGTGTTACCCATAGATTCTGCAATAGCTTTCCAATTGAACGCCTCGTCCTACGATCTTCTAATGAGACCACAGATCATAAATATTAATGTTAATCACTGAGTCCTTCATGCGCTTCCGAGCCCTAAAGGAGATGACAGCCAGCTCTTGAGAAGCAGAAGAAAGAGATTAATAGGAGACTGCTTTCCGGCTCCTGCAAGCCCACAATGCATCATGCCTATATGAGCAGATAGTTGACTAGGCTGATGACTTCACTATTTTAATGCTGACATTCTTCTCCGCTTGCATCACGATCTAATCTGATGTGTTGACTTCCCATACGTCCTTCATGCTCGAAACGGTAAGCGAACTCGTCGACCTAGTCAGGTCGTCCCTTTCCAGCTGCTCGGAATCACCTTGTGCCTTCATGTATCCTACATCAGCCTGCCTTCGTTGTGACAGCCGGCCAATGTGCTTGCATACTCACAGAACTTCCTTCAAGCCAAAGTGCGGAGCATCGGAAGGCGCCCTGTTCAAGCTAGAGCTCTGAGAGGTTGCGACAACAGTTGCACTTTCTTTGTCGAAGCCGATTCCCAGAGCCTGTGGCGTTCCATGTTCTCCATCATCTTGCGCTTCGGGCATGGTGATCCAATGGAGAATGGCGCAGGCGATGAGTGCTGCATGTTATATATTAGAGTGTTACTCTGGGCGCTGTAGGAAGTCACGGCTTACCGTCGATCTTGCAAGTCATGCAACATAGCCAGGCAGGCTCTCCATTGAACATTGTGAGAGACACTTTGACAGCCAACGTGGACATCATAGTGATTCCAGTGCCAACGCAAGTCCGAATGACGACCCGTCGGAGCGGAAGCAAAAGACCTTGTCCTCCAAAGTGAACAGTCACTAGTGGGACGAGGAACCGGATGGTCAAGTACAACTGAAATCCTGTTAGCGGACCCACTGAGCTTCGAAGATGTAGAGAAGACGCACATATGACAGCACCTCGACCAGGAGAAGTGGCACGAGAGCGTACCTGAATTGCAATCATTAGTCGTGTTGAAGATATAGATGATGCACAAACCTCACATCTGTATGCCGATGATGCAGACTCTAGCTTCGTTGACCATGGCGATGTGGCTACCGCAAGATCAGCACCCGGCACCGAAAGCGTCATTGAAGTTCCTAATGCGGACGTACTACTTGATCGAGAGAGCTGATACTGCGACGTATGGAGCGAAAATGCCAATACAGCTCAGTATGTATTCCGGCGTCTTATATCGGGGTGTGACCGGCCACGAGATTATGTACGCTCGTTCGATGAGGAAGATGAAGGCAGCCATCTTGCTTACGACGTACAGCGTCAAGCCTGATGATCAGAGTCAGCTGGCGTTCCAATCCTGCATGGACTACTCACATATCAAAATAGACGCCTCGCACAGACTCTGTGTTTCCGCCCGGATGTGTATGACTACGGTGAGGACGAAGACGAAGAAGAAGTTGGCAACATATGTCTGCATGATCAGTTTCATGCCGATGATGAAGTGCTCGGGTCCAACTCACCACTAGCAAAGAGCACGAAGCCAGCGTCAAAGACGTGTGTCTGGCCTGAAGAAGGCGCTGCCAGAAGAATATAGCTATGATCGGTAAAGAAGCCATCGCTGTGACGAGTGATACAACTTCTCCCGCTAATAGGAATTTGCTTTTGATGATATTGTCATCGCTGATCACTGCCCTAATGACTGCCATTGTCGATGGTGTGTGCCAAGCTTGTGGTTGTTCGTCCCTCAGAAGATGGAGGTGGACTCTAAATCTGTGTCGCTAACGTGCAGACCTCTTGTGCCCAAGGAGACCACATTAGGTTGTAGGATCGGCTGATCTGCAATGATTCCGCCTGTCGTTCCTGGAGTACCCGCACCCGGTGATGTACCGATGCGAGGTCGGGGCTACTCCCAGTAGACAGGAAGACATCGAAAGTCTAAACAAGGCGCCACGCCTCCATTTGGCAGTGCTGTGAGCCTCCCTCGGGGGCTGTAGTCACATACGGCATCGTGATTCGTCGCAACCAGAAGCCCCAGGGCAGAACGCCGTTTACAGTTGCGCTACACGTGCCGAACTGTCGGTGCTTGTTCTCAGATCCTGAGGGTCCAAGCGATGCAAAACCAGGTTCCCTGCCGATCTTCGTGACATCTGAGACTTGGCAGGACGTTTTGCCAGGTTCTCCATCGCAGCGAAGCTACTGTAGCTCCCAAGTCCTGCACGAAAAGAGCTGCAATCGGCGTAAGTGCCCATCTTGGATAGCCAAAGGGCATACACACGCGATGTCCAGATGCCTCTAGTATCGTGCGTGATGGAATGGACTAGTGGTGCTATGACTAGCGAACATTCCAAAGGCGAGGTGTTACACATCGCTCCCAGGGGCCATCGGGTACGCCTGTACAGCTTTTGCGCCAGAAGTCCCGCAGGTGGTCATGGACAGAATGATTCTCTTGCAGAATTGAACCTTGTATCGCTTTGGTACGTACTCAGGCGCAATGTAGACCTCTTCCTCAATTGGGATGAGCCTCGGCAGGCCAGCTAAACGCTCTGCAGAGACGCATTTCGGTAATTCGATCGGGCTCTAGCATCGGCACGAGTTTACGGTCGTCATGTTCCACGAAGGAATTGAAAGCATAGCGTCGAAAGAATTTAGTAATTTCTGATGCCGGGTGCTTTGTCCAGCATAGAGCTGGGATAGTGATCTCCTCGGGCGCTGGCTCTGGTGATATCAGCCTGGGGACAGTATAGGCTAAGCTTCCTGGTCGTCAACGTGCCTCAGCCGTGGCGTACAGGTCATAGCTCGTGGTGGCGGAGTCGTTTGAAATACTGCTCATCGAAGTTGCGGCATCACTCATCCATTTGAAAAGATTCAAAACCAGCCGCACAGCGGTGCGCTCTTCACAGAGACGGATTGTAGGCTGGGAGGGCAAGATCGCAGCCCTGACAGTCACGTTCAAAGCTGGAAATGCAGTGGCCTTGACCCGAGCGCTTCGGGGCCGACGCTTCGCAACACTTTCCCCTGATATCGAGAAACTGTCTTTTCTGAACCTTGCACAGTTCGAGAAGTGGACGAACCAAGTGGTGTCAAGCTCATGTCGAAGTCTCCTTGTTGATACGCAGGTGTAGTATACTGCAACAGAATGGAGACGCGTCAAAAGTGATGGCACTCGGCACGGGAGCCTCCCGTCGTTAGGGCTGCCAATGACGATCCTGGTCTATAAATGTTTGCGCCACGACGGAGACATCCGAAGAAGTGAAGACACCAGTGAATACATTCTTGTGTGCAGTCATGGTGGTTTTCATTCGGAAACTCACATTCGTTTAAGCAACCCTAACTTAGCGGCTTCTCTGTTTCTTGACTCATCTACCTTGGCCATAGGCTTCAAGCAAAATGGACACTAACGGCAAGCTCTGGGATCAATCATCCTCGACATCCTTGCATGGCTTTTGGGGTACTCCCACCAGCAACGTGAAGTACGACTGAGGTTGTGTATCTGCCATCGGGCAATTTGACTGACATCGAGCTTGTAGCTTCTGCGAAGAGGTACGACCTTATAGTTAAATGCCAAGACGCACAAGTGGTTGACCTTGTCGACCAGGACTATGTGTGGACTTATTACGTTGCCGAATTCTTCAACACTGTGACGAGTCTGGCTTATGGTACGCATCACACGGCTATCCTCAGGCCAGGGCTAACAATCGTGCAGTGGCCTATGGTATCCATGGCATTCGTCGCTCGAAACGCCACGATATTGGAATATTCTCGATCACCAACTCGTCTTACTTCGCTCTGATCGGCGTCGGGGTCTTTAGCGGCTTATATCATACGACTCTGAAGTACCATACTCAAATGTGTACGTCACTCACATTCGTCCTCTTTGCCTTTAGCGCAGCTGATGTTGTTACAGCCGATGAGCTCTCAATGCATGTGGCCATCGCAACAGTCTTGCTCCAGGTATACACTTTCCAAGAACCAAGAGCGATTCAACGAAGGAACACAGCGATTATCCTCGGGATCATCATTCCCTTTGTGATCTATCACTGTCTTACGGACGAGTTCATTCTCCATGTGATCCTCTTCTTCGGCATGTCGATCACAGTGGCGAGACGGATCCGGCACATCATTCGCATCCGCATCAAGGAGAAGGCCCAGCGTGTAAAATTGAGATCACTGGTCACATTTGCGACTGCCTCATCGCTCTTTGCATTCTTCATTTGGAATGTCGATAACCTGTTCTGCCCGACCTTGACCAAACTCAAACATAAAGTTGGCTATCCCTGGGCTATCCTGTTGGAAGGTACGTGCCATGATGACAAGCGGGAAAGAGGTCCATACTGACTTTCAACAGGCCACGGCTACTGGCATGTATTGACTGCTATGGGTGCATATACTTTTATGGCGCTCGTGGAATTCCTGACCAGTCCGGAGGGCAGTCCCGACTTAGGCTTTGCGTGGCCAGCCAAGGCAACTCTGCGAGATCTTGCAGGAATGGTAGAACTGAATGGGCATGCCAAAGCATCCTAAGCTTTGTGGGAGACTCAAGACCATGATAGAAATAGAGATAGAGGATGGTGATGCTGATGGTGATGCTGATGGTGATGCTGATGTAAGAACTGTTGAATGTGATCGCTACTAGAAAGTCTACAGACACGCTGGCATTGTACTCATGTCCCGTTGACTCACCGGTCCTATCCATCACTCATTCCCTCAACCCTCTTGCTTTGGCGCAATGGCGATCGAGCCGGAGCTCACAGCTTCCCTGGCAGCCTCCTTCGAGGCCTCTGCAATCAAATCATCGGAGCTACCGAGATCGAGTGGGTTGACAACAGTGCCAGCGAATTCGCGTGCTGGTACTTTCTTGGCGAAAATAATGTCGAGCTCATGGTATGTACGGTTCCAGGTCTCTGGGAGGCGGAGGTAAGACCAGACGAACATACCGAAGCATGTGCCTCCCCACACGAATCCAGTGTGACCCTTCAGGTTCAAAGCCTGGGAATTCATCATGAATTGCTGGAGAGTGCCTCCGATCAAGCCAGTGATATTGGAGGAGTCACGGGCAAGGCAGATGGTCTTCTGTCGTAATCTGGTCGAGCCCATCTCTGCTGGGAGAGCCCATCCGAGCTGACCCGCTGACAGTTGGAAGATGAAGGTCCAGCCCAAAGTCAGGACAGCTTGTGCCATGGCGACATTGTTGTTCGAGGTCCAGATATTGAGTACACCGATGATCATGAGGATTGCGCACATTCCTGCCATGCCCCAGATGTAGATGGTGCGACGACCGAAGTTTGGCATGAGAGCGAACCAGTTGACGAGGCAGCCGACAAATGCCAGACCAGTGCCACCTAGTGCGAGAGAGTATGTCGCGCTGACGCCGAGACCAACCTGAGAGAAGAAGTAGGAAGAGTTGTATGCGAAGCAGATACCACAAAGAATCTGGCCAGCGAAGCAAAGGCATGCAATCTCGGTGCGGCGAAGTTCGGTACCCTTGAAGCAATCGATGTATCGTGTGCCGACAGAGAGCTGCTTCTCGAGGTTGTTGGTGTAGACAATTGTGGCGAGAGTCTTCTTTGGGTCGATCTGGCAGTCCTTGGATTGCAGGCGCTTAAGAGAAGCCAAAGCGTCATCCATGCGTTCCATTCTGGCGAGATACCATCTGGAGGAATCGTCAGTTGTTGACCTAAGATCGCGAGACATGATTTTCCGAGTACTTACGGCGACTCGGGAGCAAAATAGATCAATGGGATCAAGAATGCTGGCCACACCCACTGCAGCGCAAATGGGATCTTATAACCCCACTCATCGGTGCGTGTAGAAAGACCTTTGAGGACGCCGGCAGAAATCAATTGGCCGAGAATGAAGCACATGTTCGTGCATGAAGTCATGTAGGTTCGCAGGGCAGTTGGAAGGACCTCAGAAGCGTAAGCTGGTGCCGTCGTGGCCAACATGCCCCTGCATTGTGTCAGCGCATTGCTCATTCGGCTTCATTGAATTGAACTCACCAGGGCACACCGCAAAGAAGTTCACCAACGACCAGGACTGGCAGAGAAGGCGCAAAGAAGACGACGAAGACTGCCAGGCTCAAAGCGATCAACGCTCCGAGTACTGCCTTCTTGGAGCCATATTTGGAGACGATGACACCAGCAAGAAGACAGCCGATGATAGAACCTGCGCCTCCACCCTGAGAGAGACCGGCCTGCCAAGCTGCAGTGAGCTGATATCCATTGGGCGTTTGTGAAGTTACTCCAACCCAGTCGCCATAGCGGATGAGGAAGGATGGATATGCGAAGAAGTTGCTGTAGAAGATCGAAGGTCAGCTATGATCAAGCAGGAATGGACGCCTCCTGGCAGTCTTTCCACTTACGAGAGCAGGTTGGTGTCGTAGCCTTCTATGATAACGGTGGTGCTCATGATCAAGGACCAGATCACAGCAGGCTTGTACTGGCGAAGAGCTTCACGAATGCTAAGCTCGTGCACATTCTCGGTCGCTTCGTGGACAACTGTGGCAAGATCGCCGGTGGTCGCTCTGCTGAGGTCAACCTCGTCGACCTGGCTTACTGCCTGGGCCTTCTTCTCGTCCATTGTAGAGAACCTGTCGGAAGTGTCGATGTAGGTCGTGTTGATTCCTCTGCTCATTGGCAATGTGGCGGAGCTGAGAAGCTGGATCACTGCTCAGTGTCTTCGTGGTCACTGTAGTTTGTGGGGTTGTTGATGCTGATGATGAGACTTCAAGGTGGTGCCGACATGACACTATTGCGCTGGACCTGGGCTTCTCCGAATTCATTGATGCTTCTACAATCTGTTGTGAAGTGATTTTGTGAAATCGTCAGCTTTGTAGCTTTGGCTGATCACGGTGTACCAGTGCAAGATGGCACTGCGGCTGATTAGACTTCGAACAAAATTCTGGGCAGTTGCTCGTTGCAAGACGTCGCAAGCCGCTCTGCTTCCGCAGCTTGTGTTTGGGCCTCAGCTCTTCGCGACCCGCCCACTAAACGAAGTTTATAGCTCTTGCTTGACCAATGTCTTCCGAGGCTGGTCCCAACCGCGTACACTGCGTAATCGGAAGACCTTGGCTGCATGTCGCGCGACACGAGAGCTGATTTGACCACCTGCAGACACGACACCAATTTTCTCACCGAAGAGCCGAGAGTCACCAGCTGCTATGCCATCGGCGTAGGGCATCTGCGTGGCATTGTACACTCGCTGGTTGCGCAGCACCTCAGCTCGTGGCGCACCTGTCTTGGCAGAAAGTATCTCTTCGGCATCGACTTTGGTCATTCTGCTGTGGCCATTGCTCCACAGATCGTGTATTGCCCGGTCCTGTTGGTTCTGAGGTGCTGTGCCTCCAACGCCGTCTGTGACAAAGATCTCTTGCAGTGACACAGTCATGTCTAGATCCTCGTCGGCTGCATTAAGTAGGATGACCACCTGATCACCGTTGGCAAGCGGACCGCTCCAGACATGAGTCTCGCCAATGCCAAACTCGTCCTGAGGTACTGAAGTGTTGCGGAACACACGCTGTACCGATTTGCAGCCGGGATCTTGACTTATGGCAATGATAGCTGGATTGTTGATGATCGAGAGCGTCGTGGCATCCATTTCGCGTAGGTCGTTGCCAAGGAGCAGCGGAGACTTCAACGCGGCCCACATCGAGAAATGTGCCTTGTACTCCTCCTCAGTCATGCCACCTAGCCCAACCTCAAGCATGTCAAGATCGTTCCAGCCTCCTGGCAGCCCACGGTCGATGTAAGGGGCAACTTTGTTTGATGATGTTTAACACCGAACAATGGGTGCCGGGCGCGACGCAGTGCGGATCGGTAGGATCTCCACAACCGCAAAGCGCATCTGGCCTGGAGAACGAATCGTAGATGTCTCCAGATATGCGCCAGGAATTTGCGATGGAAGGTCCCCATGTGTGCACGTAGTCTTCACCCCAGCTGCAGAGACCGTAGAGAATTGACCTGCCGGTGGCTTTGAGTGCTTTGGCCATCTCGTTGAATCGATCGAACGACACCTTTGGAGTTCCGAATCGCCCCATATGGTAACAGTTGTCGTACTTCAAGTAGTCCACGCCCCATGAGGCGAAAGACTTCGCGTCTTGTGGCTCATAGTCCAACGAGCCGGCTGTGAAGCGTTAAAGGCGGTACGACCCACAGCGATGGAGCTCTCACCATATCTGGCACATGTCATCTCTCCTGCGCTGGAGTACATCCTGAATAGAAGACCCTGCTTGTGCAGCTTGTCCGAGACTGATTTCATGCCTCGAGGAAACTTGACATCGTCGACGATGAGGTAGCCATCATCACCTCGGCCCTTTGACCAGCAGTCATCGAGGACGACATAGTTGTAGCCTAGGTCTCTGAGACCATATTCTAGCAACAGCGAGGAGGTATCCAGCAGAAGTGATTCGGACACTTCGCATGCGAATGTGTTCCAATTATTCTGTCGTCTGTTCAGTAGTTACAGAGACTGCCAGATCGTGCTGTACTGACCCAGCCCATTTGAGGTGTTCTCGCCAGTCCATTATCTACAGCATACACACCTGCAGCACCGAGCAGCACTGCCTTCAGCGAAGAGGATTTCATGTTGATGGTCGCCATCTTGCTTGGTCTCCCGATACGATTGAAAGCGGTTCCTCGAGATAAGACAAAGACAATGAGGTCGTGCAAGAGCATCCCACCTATATGCAGCGAGTAGCCTTAGGTGTGCTCCACCACCCATCTTGCCAAGTCGAGTTCTCCGCTGACTGCACATCTGCTTCGCTTCTCACATGCAGGCGGAGAGGCGGAGAGGCGGACAGCAAACAGTGCCGCCAAAGCTTGCATGCACCTCGCCAAGCGCATCGTTAGCGGCGGAACTGGCGGTAAACAGCAGAACTCGTGATCGCGCATTCGCTCACTTGCATTTCCAGCTTTGCACATCTTTGCCATCGTATGTGCCCCGACACAGATTGCAAGTGTGCAGAGCACTCTCTCCAACTGTGGCATTTGAACACATCCGAAGTCTAGCAAATGTAAAAAGTAATGTCGAAATTTGACCTTTCACCCATCGACCTGTTGTCGCCAACAATAGAAGCAACGGTATTGAGTGGTGCCTCCGGGGTACTCGCTCAGGCATTTACTGCATATAAGCATCAGGTAAGCATTCAACCCAGAATTTTCACCGAGTGTGTTGCTGATCATACAACAGACTTTCTCCTTCGATTTGGTTCAGATCATCCAATTCATCGTGTTCTCTGCGATAACCACGCCTCCAAACTACGCGTTCCAATACTTGCTGGAGAGTTCTTTTCCGGCAAGGACAGCCATTGTCACCAAGGAGCAGGATGTCCGTGGCAAGAATCAGCTCGCAAAAGCAGCCCCAGACCAGCTGAGTGTTCGCAACACAATCATCAAATTCCTCTTGGACCAGATTATAGCGGCTTCTGTTAACACAGCCATGTATATCTGCTTGATGGGCAGCATCAAGGGGCACTCTTACGAGTACATCATGAACGATTTGTACAGCGTAAGTTCTTGAGCAATTCAACATTTGGCTGTGATCTGATAGGCTACAGAACTTTTGGTCGTTGCGTTTCACGAGTTATCGCTTTTGGCCATTCGTATGTCTCTTGAATTTTGCGGTGGTTCCGATGCGCTTCCATCCATACGTTGGCACAGCCGCAGGCATGGCATGGGGAGTCTTCCTCAGCTTGCGGGATAATAATCTTGCTTGACCTTCCGTAGTCACTCTGGAACATAGAAGCTCTAATCGAAACATGTTGTTGAGCATAATCTTCATGTCGCAGCATTGTTTGCCCAAATGTGTCAATTCGCGTGGGTGGTCAAATTTCGGGCACGGACGATGCGCCAGGCTTGCCTTCGCGACCACGTGTCAGTCAGTGAGATATACGTGGCTGCACATGCATCTCTCTCTGCTGTCCTTCCAAACATCGATGGTGTTGTTGTGGTCTCCAAGATCCTGTGCGTGGAGGCGGAGAGGTGAAAAACGCCAAGGAGGTCCGTGCTCCGCGTAAAAAGTGGAGGGCCGAACAACCGTATTCTCTCACCTTCTCGTCACCCGAGGATGTTTTATGCTGGGCATTTCTTTCGACAATGCCGCCTGATATCCCGCCATCGTACTCCGCCGTCCTAGGCTCACCGCGAGACCGGCATGCGTCCCCAGACGGCTTGTGAGTTCTGTCGGTGAGTGGAGATCATTCCCAGGGGCGTCATGTACAATCCTTGATCACGAACAACTTAGTTCTCGGCGGCGGCGATGCCATGGGCTGCCAGGAAATGGCGGACCATGTGCCATGTGTCGCAAACATAATGTTCCCTGCATTCCATCAAGCACCAATCGAGGAGAGAGAACTGCTCGCCAGCATGAGCATCGACCGTCTTCGTCATCCTTCTCGACGACGTCTGGAGCTCAGGTTGGCACTCTTCAAGAAGAACAGGCCTTGAGCACATCATCCTACTTCCAGGAGTCACCACAACTATCATTGACCAGTCCAAATACCCCCAATCATGGAGCAACGAACGATATCGATCTTCCTCCAGCGGCAGTATGCTTCCATTTGGCGACCCTCTACTTCGATTACATCCACGATCAGCTGCACACGCTGTTTCAAAAGCCTGCATTCATGGCTGATATGGCGATGAGTCGAACGCCACCGGTCATTGCATTTGCTATGACTGCACTTGCCGCGAGGTTCTCCTCGAACGAGCTCTTCTCATCGATCAGCCCACGTATGAGGGGCGTTCCTTACGCAAAGAAAGCAGCGCAGCTTTTGGATGTCAGCGATGTCTCCTTGACGTCGATACAGGCATGTGTCATGCTCGGAGCTTGTCGCATAATCGAGGGCGATGCACCAGGTGAGAGTGTCTATTACGGGATAGCATGCCGTATGGCACAGTTACTGGACTTGCCTCACCGGCAATGCGAGAGCATGCTTGAGCGGCAAGTCAATATTCGAGGTGAGCTTTGTACTTCTACATCACATCGCACGAGACCTAACAACGTACAGTATGGCACACACTTTGCATGATTGACGAATGGTCATCGTCTGGTGTACAGGTCCCACGTCAAATCGTGAACCCTCCGAATGATGTCCCACTACCAATGGAAGAGATGGCATTTTTGCAGCTGCGTAGTCACGAAACGGCAGAATATGCGTCGCAAGCATATTCGAGCCCTTCTCTATTGGGTGAGATGATCACTCTGAACCGCATCTTCAGAGATGTCAACCAGATGAACACCTATGCCGTGGACGCACAGATCCTACCACCGGACACCGATGCCGTTGAAGCACTTTCAGCTCGTCTCGATGAGTGGGAGGCTATGCTACCAATCTATATGCGAGACGAGCCTGCGAACTTGGCTCACTATGCTGCTCAAGGCCTAGGTCGCATATACGCCGCAGTATACCTGGGCTTCTATCACTATGGGCAGCTGCTTTACTATCAATTCTTGCATGGCTCTTCTGAGGAGAACGGTTGCCTCATCCATGTTTTCGCACAACGCTGCAAGTACCACGCTGCCAGACTCTGCAACATGGTCTACTCCGCACTCGACACGCCGGGCTGCGACGTGCAGTACAACATGGTCGGACACGTGCTCGTCATTGCTTCCACTGTACAGATTCATACCTTGCTATTCTCTTCCGACCGCGCTGAGATTGACGCGGCACGACAACGACTGGAACGCAACTTCAACATCTTGCTCAAATTACGAGATCTCTGGCCGGCACTTGACTATTGCATGATTCGTCTGCAGGCTTTTCACAAGGCATGTAGGACATCCATGGACAACTCTTTCAAGCTCGATCGCTGGATGTTGAAGTTCTTGTCCGAATTCGCAAACCCCGTTGATGACAAGCCCGAGAACAGCGAAGCTGAATGGATCATCGGCGACATTGCGATCACTCCTACTTCAGATTTTGGAGTCAACACTATGGCGACAGTCATTCGTAGCGACCAGAACAGATGAACTCTGATTGCAAGATGTTGCTTTGCCCGCCTTGCCGAGTGGTGCCTCACTTCGACCCCGCTCTACGCCAGACCTCGCCTCAAAGCAGAGCTGCCAAGCCTTACGACCTTCACTACATGACCGGGATTATACTGTTCGCGGCTACAGTATAGGAAACTTCCAGCATTGATTTCTTCTGGGAAGGATCACCCCAATCGCCACCATGTCCTCCGCCCCAGCGGCCCCCATCGTCAACCCAGCCGAGCTCTTCTCCCTCGCCGGCAAGACCGCCATCGTCACAGGCGGCAGTGGAGGCCTCGGAACAGCAATGACTATGGCCCTCGCATCTGGAGGCGCCGATATCATCTCAATCGAATTGCCCAACGACGCCGGCAGCGAAAATCTACGCACGTCAATCGCAAGCACCGGCCGCAACCTGAAGCAATACCACTGCGACGTCAAAGACTCCAAAGACCTCCGCGCCTGCTACCAGAAAATCTGGGCCGACGGCATCAAAGCCGACATTCTGCTCAACTGCGCCGGCGTCCAGCGCAGAGCTGAAGCCGAAGACTTTACAGATGAGGAAATTGACATCGTGCTAGATATCAATCTCAAAGCAACGCTCGTCTCATGCCAGGAGTTCGCAAAGCCACTGTTGAAAGAAGGCCGACCAGGAAAGATCATCAACATCGCGAGTATCATCTCGTTCATTGGCGGGAAGAACATTACGCCGTATGCGGCGTCGAAAGGTGGCGTTATGCAGTTGTCCAAGGCTTTTAGTAATGAGTGGGCGAGTAAGGGGATTAATGTCAATTCGATACATCCTGGGTGAGTGGTCATGATGCTTGAAAATGATGTGTTTCAGGAAGCTAACTTGTGTTACAGATACTTCACGACTCCCTTAACGGAGCAATACCAGACGGATCCGAAGTACAAGGAGTTCAACGACTATGTCATGATGAGGACGCCGATGAAGCGATGGGGTAATCCTGTCGATTTGTCTGGTGCTGTCATCTTCTTGGCTAGCGCAGCCAGTGATTTCGTAACTGGAACAGGCATTACCATCGATGGAGGCTGGACGGGACACTAAGACATTCACGAGGTGCAGAAATAGTCTTTCGAGAACAGTGATACGCAGCCGACTCTACCAACCTTTTCATTGATGCAACCTTGGCTCAGACTATGTGCCAAAGAAAACCAATGATCGTGTCTACTGCATGAGCTACACTATCGCGATGATTGCTGCACTGACATGCAAACTAGCCCGAACAGCAACTGGACATAATATGTGCCGAGCTCCTGCCTCGTGCGCTGTTGCCAACTGTAAGACCCACCGATTTCGAAGCACACGCTACCTATCGCCGGCGCTAGGGCCAGGCAGCGATTCTCCACACACCGCTGCACCCATTCAACCAACCGCTTCCCGCCCGACATTTTGCAATACAATTTCTATCATCAAGTCAGTACCACAGCAGTGGCAGGGAGGGGCCTGGCATGAAAGATGCCAACTGACCTAAACCCTCACACCCGTCCTCAACAGCCGCATTGCCAAATAATCCATCTCCTCACTCCCAGCAATCGCTAAACACAACCTTGAACTGCACTCGCCCCGGAGCTGGTCGAGTGTAGGAGGCCCAGAACCTGCACTCAGGTAGCAAAGTCTGTTTCCAGCGTCCAAAGTCCTAGCCGCCTCGAGGGCTGGTCCTTCGAGGTAGAAGGTGGTGTTCACGTAGTACGATTTGGCAGACTGCTTGCGAGAGATCGAATCAACTTGGAGCACAGCTGGGACGCGATAGGTAGCGCGGTTGATGTGTAATGTGGCGGGCTCGATGGTAAGGGTAAGGTCGTACATGTCGTGGTAGAGCTCGGCTGGTAGGGTGTCAAGGAGTTCGCGCAGCGACGGCTTTTGTGGTGGTGGTGCCATGATGGGCTCTTTGTCCTGATCGAATGGCATTGTTGTTGTTGGAGGTGTTTATCGGAGCGAGGTTGAAGATCGAGTCGAGGTTGTTGTTTTACGGACATCTCATATGATGGTGCTCAATAATTGAGCATTCAGCAAACAGTCGTGTACGGGCCAAACCGTAGTCTGGGCAGTATGCGAATCGCTCTAGAGGCATGGCCTTCGTTTGCCTCCCAACGCGCCCTTAGCAGACGAAGTGTAGCTTGAACGTCAAGGCCTTGTAGATCGCAGCCCATGTCTGTTCTTATCAGTTGCTGACCATCATCGCATAAAGCTACATCCCCGAAGACTTTCAACTCCTACGAGGCTTCGCTCACCGGAGAAAGCTCGCGGGCCGTGGCGAGAAGAATCAGCGACCGCCACTGCAAAAACCATGACTGCTCGCCTCTTATTTGTCTCCTTGCTCTGTATCTTGCTCGAGACTTGTAGTGGGGAAGTCCACGAATGCAAAAGACAAGTGGTAGAGAGACTGTTGTATGACAAAGTAAACAACATTAGAGAGTGTATCTGTTCAAATCCTCCTCCAACCACCTTTTCGACGTATATACTATCATCACATCTACTTTCCTGCATTACAATTATCAATACCGCTCTCTGTGTGATGATCTGCCTCTTAAAATTCTCTCTCCCCTCCTTCATTTCTGCATGCAATATTCTTCTCATCGAAAGCTATGTATGGTGCATCTAACAGCACTCAGTCAGCACTATCCTTCCTCCATAGCCCCATTCCAGCAAGGACATGTTCCTATGCTAGGGACTCACTAATAGTTTCTTTGACTCCAGACGCCTTCGCTTCGCTCAGTGTCAATCTACAAGAAGAGTGCAATCACGACAGCCAAGAGACTGAGAACAGATGCTGTCTTCTTGCTAGCTGCGCCAGCGTAGGTGCTGACTGTTGGAGCCGATGGAGCTGTGCTGGCTGGAGGCTGTTTAGGTGAGGATGGAGGTGGGGCGGGGTGAGTTTCAGCCGGAGGCTACAAATGTGTCAGCTGCTGAAGGTTATGGAGAGCGGAGCCATGGCCTACCTGTGCTGGGGGCAGAACGGGAGGTTGAGCGGGCGGCTGAGCAGGGGGCTGCGCAGGAGGCTGAGCAGGAGGTTGAGCTGGAGGCTGAGCGGGAGGTTGCGCAGGAGGCTGAGCAGGAGGTTGAGCTGGAGGCTGAGCGGGAGGTTGAGCTGGAGGCTGAGCGGGAGGTTGAGCTGGAGGCTGAGCGGGAGGTTGAGCTGGAGGCTGAGCGGGAGGTTGAGCTGGAGGCTGAGCGGGAGGTTGCGCAGGAGGCTGCTGTGGTGATTTAGGAGGTTGTCTACAAGTGAGCGTTAGCAATCGCCTGTGGTAAAGTGATTGAGCAGTCTTACTGTGGTGATGCGGGAGGCTGTGCAGGGTGAGTTTCTACAGGAGGCTGTAAAGTATGTTAGCTCTGAGCAAAGCCATTTGAGCATGCGAAGGATGTACCTGTGCTGGAGGATATGAGACCGGAGGCTGCTGAGTCTGGGGAGGGGATGGCGGAGCAGGAGGCTGTTCCGACTTCGGTGGGGCAGGAGGATGTGTTTCAGCAGGAGGCGATGCGGGAGGCTGTGCTGGCGGATGTGTCTCTACTGGGGGAGATGCCGGGGGCTGAGCAGGATAGTTTGGCGCAGGCTTAGTGATGGTCGCGGTGGGGCATGGCGTGGTCGGCGCAGGGTGCGTTTCTGTCGACTGTGGTGGTGCGGGATGCGTCTCTGGCGGAGGAGCGGCAGATGTCGGCTTGGTCAGAGTGATGGTCGTCTGCTTGGAGATAGTCGTCGTCTTCCTTTCAACGGTCGTGCTAGTGGAGTTCGTATACACCAAAGTGCGAGAGGTCTGCAATGTGGTTGGATAGACTGGTGGAACAGTCTTCTGTGTCGAGGTCGAGATAGAAGAACCATATTTTGGCGGCGAAGAAGTCTTCGAAGATTGGATGGACCCATAAGTGACAGGCTTGGTCTGGTATACCGGAGCCGAGGATGTAAAGCGCCAGTAACGAGAAGAGGATGAGATCTTCCCGTAGACTGGGGAAGTGTGAGAGCTGATCAGAGATCCCTTGGTGGTCGATGGCTTGTAGCGGCGCTCGCTGCTGCTGGAAGAAGTGGAAGCCTTGTACGTGACAACTGGCTTAGTCTGAGTGGTAGCCTTTGAAGTAGTGGCATAGTAGCCCTTGGCCTTGGTGCTTGACTCCTTCGGTGTCACCGTATTGGTGCCATTGTCATCGAACGGATTGTAGCCGAGGCAGCTGGCGAACTGAGAAGCACAGAATGCCTGGTTGGCATCTGGTCCCACGCGGCACTGATCGTAGAGAGTCTGACACTTTGCCTGGTTGCCTTTCGTGCCAGTCGCCGTGGACTTGGCGGATGAAGTGGCCGTAACGCCAGGACCTGGCTGACGAAGGAAGTAGCAGCTGCCAACTTGGTCGCAGATCTGACCATCTGGATATTGGTCTGCTGGATTACAGCTATAGCGGCCTTCAAGATCCTGGTCACCAGGTGCAGGGCATGTTGGCGTCGATGAAGGAGCACTCTGGGTCTTGTAGGGTGGTGCATCACGTTTGACATTTGCGTTGTTGGCCGCGTTCTTAAACTGCTTGTCTTCTGACCAGACATCAGGCTGCTCCTGCCAATAATCTGGGGTCGGCACTGGATACCATGGGTTGGAAGGATCCTCGATCGGGGCAGGTGGTACATATGTTGCAGGACCAGGAGCGTATGAGACTTTGCTTGTCCTGGTCTCCCAGGTCTTCGAAGACTTGCTAGAAGACTCATGCCATGTCTGTGGTGGGCCGTAGCCACGGGTCGAAGAAACGACGTAAGTTGTTGGTCTGGCATAAGTAGTCTGACCACCACCCGGAAGCTTTTCGGTCACAGTAACAGTCGAGACAATTGTCTGC
Source organism: Septoria linicola (assembly GCA_024114885.1). Classification (NCBI taxonomy): domain Eukaryota; kingdom Fungi; phylum Ascomycota; class Dothideomycetes; order Mycosphaerellales; family Mycosphaerellaceae; genus Septoria; species Septoria linicola. The sequence continues at coordinate 1,859,853 of CP099426.1, read as the reverse complement.
TTGACAGTGGAGCCAGGCTGAGTGACAGTGGCAGTGTGAGTAACATCCTGGTGAGTTGTGCTCGTGTGTGGGTCCGCGGAAAGACTTGCACTGCTTTTGCTGCTGCTCGAAGTTGAAGCGCTAGATCCCGAAGAAGTGGAAGCTCGAGACGAGCTCGATGGCTGCGAGGAGGTTGACGAAGGACTGGAAGAAGTGGAAGCTGATGACGAGCCGGTAACGCGAGAAGAGCTCGACAGAGGAGTGCTTGATGAGCCGCTAAGGGAAGCACTGGATGAACGGCTCGATGAAGCGCTGATCGTGCCACTGACCGAGGCGCTGAGTGAACCGGTAGACGAAGCGCTGGCGGAGGTTGTGCTAGGAACACTGGAGGACCCGCTTGATGAGCCGCTAAGGGAAGCACTGGATGAACGGCTCGATGAAGCGCTGATCGTGCCACTGACCGAGGCGCTGAGTGAACCGGTAGACGAAGCGCTGGCGGAGGTTGTGCTAGGAACACTGGAGGACCCGCTTGATGAGCCGCTGGATGTGCTGGAGACCTGTGTGCTGAGCGAAGCACTTGACAGGCTCGAAGAAACGCTGGAAGAGGTGGACGAGGCACCGGGCGCGCTAGACGAAGCACTGGACACGCTTGACGAGACGCTCGAAGAGGCACTTCGCGACATGCTCGACGAGGGGCTCGATGGAGCACTGGACGAAGAGCTCAATGGCGCGCTCGAAGAAGCACTCGAGGAAACGCTCGACGTGGCGGTGCCAACAACAACTTGCGTTGCTGTGCTTGAGAATCTGGTGCTCACAGAGCTAGAGCTTGTGTCCGGGACCACGACCACCACAGCAGTCTGCGAGCTAGATGCTGTGCTAGAAGAGCTGGTGGTGTCTGGTACGACGATAACCACAGCTGTTTGTGAGGCACTGCCAGAAGAGCTGCTGGAAGAGCTTGTCGGGGCTGGCACAACGACTACTGTCTGTGTAGTTGTACCAGTGCCAGATGATGAGGAAGAGCTGCGTGAGCTGCTAGAAGAGCTGGATCCTGACGGTGTGACGACCACCGTTTGTGTGGCAACTCCAGTGCCCGAAGATGTCGAAGAGCTGGAAGAGCTAGTTCCAGCTGCGGTGACAACAACTGATTGTGTGGCAACTCCAGTGCCCGAAGAGGTTGAACTGCGAGAGCTGCTGGGTGTGCTGCTAGAAGAAGAGCTGCTGGTTGAGCTTGATCCGGTGGCGGCGACAGTCACAGTCTGAGTGGCAGTTCCAGTACCTGTCGAAGATGAAGAGCTGCGAGAACTGCTTGAGGATCCAGAAGAGCTGCTGGAGCTTGGGGTGACCGTGACTGTGGAGGTGACAGATGAGCTTCCTGACGACGATGAACGAGATGAGACAGTGCTGGAGGTGCTGGGTGTGATGGTCACAGTTACAGCACTGCTGGTGCTGGATCCTGTGGATGAGCTTGATGGGCTCGCAGTGACTGTAACGGTGCCAGTGCCTGATGACGTGCTGGAACTTGAGGACGAGCTTGATGGCCTCGCAGTGACTGTGACAGTGGCGGTGCCAGACGAGGTGCTGGATGATCTTGATGGGCTAGCAGTGACTGTAACGGTGCCAGTGCCAGACGATGTGCTAGATCTGCTTGAGGTCACGGTGACAGTGCTGCGAAGATGATTAGTCAAACTTGCTATGAAGGCCGAGTTTGGAATAGAACAGCCAACTTACCTAGTGCTCGATCTCGCTTGCCGACGTTCTAACCCCTCTTCACCGTCTGTCAAAAGTTAGTGCAGGACTCTGAACAGGTCGCCAATGTCCACTTACCGACATCGGTTGCCAGAGCGAACGGCAATGCCGCGATGGCGCCAGCAGCGATCCTGCTGAACTTCATGACTGCAATGACAGACTGACAACTACAGAATCAAGAACGAAGAACAAGTCAGTAGCTGGAGTCAGTCAATCTTTTGTGTGCGACGAAGCACGTCCCACATTGATGCAGCATGAGAGCTCCCTTGGTTGCTTCACGCATCTACCAAACCTTTGCGACATGCTGAGGCTGATGCGGTATATTCTCGTTGGTCGCTGACGATGTCTGCAACTGAAAATCGTAGGAGATATCGCAATCGGCCCACATATGATGGCTTGATTTCCAGGAGAGTAGGCAGAAACCAGAGCGGGCCACATGGTTGACACTCTATCAAGAGAGGTTGCTTGGCCCGATGATGCGGACGAACACGATTCGCAACTGGCGTAAAGGAACGATTTTGTTGACAGACCGACCGCTGAAGTGCTTCACATTGGTCGTCTGGGTTCTGAGGCATAATCACAGTCGGATTCGTGGAGCTCACTTGCCATACTTGCCCAGTACCTCTCTTGTATTGCGCAATCCCACCACACCAGTAGCTGAGATCTTTGCGGAGGCAGAAGATGGTTGGCGGAAGTGTTCGGCTGCCATGTCAGGAACAGGCAAAATATTGATGTTTAGTTAGGCTCTTGATAATGGCTGCCCGTACCGGAATTGAGAGCTTGTCATGCATCACGAACATTCGCGACTGGCTGAAGAGCTCATCTCGTGCGTTCTGCCGTCTTGCCACGCCAGGAACATGAGTTGTCGTGCTCATTGACGTGTCGCGTCGCATGCATCGGAGCCTCAGCGTAATGTCGTGGGTGGAGAAGGAGATGGAGTCGCGAGACAGACGCGAATAGAGCAGTCGCCAAGCCTTGGCTCCCCGCAACGAGACTCGACGTTGTTGACAAGCGTAAACAAAACTCTCTTTGCGCCGACACACACATCGACATAGCACAACATCGTACAGGACAGCAGCGCATAGAATTGGGAGAATGCCCGCGATAGGCTACAATCCAAGAATGAGCATGGCGGGCGGTCGATCGGTGTCAAGCCAGCAAAAGAAGCAAAAGGAACCAGATGAGGATGCATTCATGACATTGGTAAACACGATGCGATGCTGGTGATGAAGAGCGCAGGACTGACGAGTTTGTAGCCCGACAAGGAGATCGCAGGATGCATCAGCGACATTGGAATCAACTTCACACTGGAAGACCTCAGAAAGCCCAATCCACAGCAGATCCAGAAAGTCTTTGAATGGTTCGCCGAACTCCTCACCAACACGACGCGCGAGGTTGTTGCGCCTGCAATGCGCGCAGCGGCAGAGGACATGTGTGGCGACGACGCAGAACGCATTTTCACGGCAGATACGCGCGAACTTATGGGCTTCTTCATCACCATGCGCAAACTGCTTGTGGAATGCGGAATCAAGGACTTCACCTTCAGCGATCTCTACCGACCTACGCATCCACGATTGGTGAAGATATTCAGCTACATTATCAACTTCATTCGTTTTCGCGAGAGTCAGACGAATGTCATTGATGAGCATTACAACAGCTCCGAAAGGACGAAGAACACGATCGAGCAGCTATATCATGCGAACCAGGAGAAGGAAGATCAGCTACACGAGATGCAGCAGAACAGGAAGAATGTCGAGGCCGCGCTGCAGCAAAAGGAGCAACGGTCGCAGGAACTGAAGACACGCCTACTGGAGCTAAAGAAGGCCCAGGAACGAGTGACAGAAAAGCTCGAGCGCGTCAAAGGCGAGCAGTCGCGTCTGAAATCCCTCCTCGAAGACAAAACGACCACAGTTATGCAAACCCGCACTGAAGCCGCCAAACTACGCCCATACACCGAACAATCTCCCGCCCATCTGGAACAATCTCTCCGAGATCTCAGCTCCAACCTGGCCCACGACCGCAATGAAATCGAACGCCTCGACAGACGCGCTCGAGCCCTCCAAACCTCCTGTGACACCTTCACACTTCTCCAGACAGACATCACATCTCTGACGCGACTTCTCTCAGATCTCGATCAAGAACTAAACAAAGAAGAAGAAGAGCAACGTGCCGCAGCCAAAAACCGCGATGCATTGACAGAGAAATCGAATAATGTGCGAGAAGTAGAGAGGCAAGAGAAGATGCTTAGGAAGCAGTTGCAGCAATGGCAGGACCGAACGGAGAAGTTGAGACGGGACGCGGAGACGAGGGCGAATAATGCGAAGAGTAAGATGGAGGCGCTGAGAGCGACGCATCGCGAGTTGACTGCGGAGAGGAGGGAGAGGGGCGAGGAGGTGGAGAAGAGGAGGGTGAGGATTGAGCAGACGGAGAAGAAGGTGAATCCAATTTCCATCCTGATGATACGTGATACGTTCTTGCTAACACATTGGACAGATGGCCGACCTGAAGGACCAGATTGAGCATGAAGTTCAGGCTGCGAGAGAGGAGTACATGAAGATGGAAAGCCATATTCGGCTGTACATTACGGAGATGGAGCAGAGCATTTGAGCTTGAGGAAGATTGTTTTGTGATGATCGCGAGTTGTACATATTTGACGATACCCAATGACCACGTTCTGCCGATGGCGTGTGATCAAATTCATACTCCGCTAATAATTCTGTTCCACTGTCAGCGTGCATTCAAGCTATGACAAGCAAGTAATGATGAGGGTGTAAGTGGGAGATTTTGTTCAGATATAGAGACTGTGTCTCGTGCAAAGCTAGTCCGCAGCAAAAAGAGTACAAGTCTTTCTCAGACTGGTGCCAGCTAGTGTATCATCATGAAAGGAGTGGTGGTTAGGAGGAGCCTGAGCTTACCTTTGCGGATATGTGATGTGTGCTTGAACGCGGAGTGCAAGAAAATTGGATGGGAATTCTGCCATTGACATGTTAGCGATTGTTTCTATCAGGTGATGATTGTAAGATGAATGATAGTGGCTAGAGTCAGGAAGTATAACGTATTGCTCCACATGATTGTTAGGAACAGGTCTGTGAATTTAACTGTTGGTCTCATCATATGAGGTCAGGAAGAAGAGGGGAACCCGATTCGACTCACCAAAGCATCAGTAGCGTCCTGCCTTTGGCATCATCTCAAAAGCACACCACCGCCGTGCGAGTGTTCGAGCCTTGACAGTGCGGCCGACTGATAGGTCGCCAAGCCTTTTTGTCGTGACGTTCAGTATCGACAGCTCCTCGCTCCACGGGTCTGCCTGTGCTTCTTGAGGCCCATCATCATCTTGTGGAGAATGGCGGTCATGGGATTGTGGAGGGCACTCAGCGAGTATGAGCTTGCTGCCTGTCGCGTGCGCGGCCTCCACCGCCGAAGAGAATGTTCTGTTCAGTCCTTGCGCAGAGAAGGCTGAGGTCGGTCGATGAAGCTCGATGGGATTCAGGATTGCGAGGATCGGCTGCACGTCCTTCTGTCTGAGCGCGGTATCTGCTTCGTCTGCTCGCTGAAGCACGTTCGCGCTGTAAGTCGCCAGATACGCCCTCAGGTGCGTGATGTCAGGACAAAATGCGACTCTCAATGAGCGTGACGTGGAGAGAAGTCGCAGTGTCGAGGTTTGCAACCAGTTGTCCAACCCATCCATGTTCCTTACCATAGTTTCTGGACCTTGTGCAAGAGACCGCAAGAACTCGTCTCTGGTTGAGCAGACGATGAGTGTCGAGGGCCATGTGTGGCTCTTCAGGATGTGCTGCACAAAGAGCTGGGTGTTCGTGACCTCTAGCACAACAGGTCGCGAGGAGGCCATTCTGAGGTCGGAGCAGTCAATCAGCGACCAGCATCCACAATCATGGCGAGAGACAACACGGTCGCCAATCGCATACAGCTACTGCATGCGTGATCAGCCACAAAGGTCGTCGTTGATTGCGTCCCATGCATTGTTGGCGTCGCAGTGTTGGGCTGAAGAAATTCAAGTTCAAATGCGAGAGCTTTTTCTTTCGTTGCGAGCTCCGACCATCTTGGCTTGGCAAGACCGGCCCGACTGCACCTGCCTCCACTTCACGATCGTCACTGCCAGGTACCACCACTTGCGACTTCCACAGCAGTCGTTGCACGCGGTGGAAAGGTGGAAGGTGTAACCATGGAGTCCATAGGCAAGATCAGCTCGCTGCTGGAACAAGGTATGCAGTATCGGCCAACTACAGCATGGAGAGCATCCGCTGGGAATTGCGAACTGGGGCAGCTCCCGCTGATCAACCTGCAACAGCACGCGACCTTACTCTCGAAGCCGCCCGCGATGCTGGACCACGCCGAAGTGTCAAGGCACTTCCGGCTGCGCAAATCAAGAAGATGCTGGACAGCAGACACGAAAGAGAGGTGCTAGACGGTCTGAGGAGAGTGGTCGCGGTATGCGTCAACTATGTATACATGTGCAGACCACACGTTGATAAGAAATGTAGATGCAATATGCCAATCCTCCTCAGCCGACCCTCACTTTCTTTCCCGCTGTTCTCAAGACGTTGTCAAACACTTATCCTTCCACGAGGCCTCTAGTCTACAATTATCTGGTTCATCATGCTGAAGCAGATCCGGATACTGCATTACTGGCCATCAATACGATCCAGAAGTCCTTGTCTGATACTAACCCTCGAGTGCGAGCGATGGCGCTCAAGACCATGTCTGGCATCAAGATTCCCATGATCGCGCAAATCATCAGTCTTGCTGTGAAGAAAGGCGTGAACGACTTATCTCCACTTGTACGCAAAGCGGCGGCTTTGGCATGTGTGAAATGCATACAGCTCGATGCAAGTACCAGGCCTCAGGTAGAAGAATACATCTCAACTCTACTTGGCGACCAGCAATATTACGTTGCCGGCGCTGCGGTGCAGGCTTTCATGGAGATATGTCCAGACAGGCTGGATCTTATACACCCGGTATATCGCAGGCTCTGCAAGATGATCGTGGACATGGATGAGTGGGGTCAGCTGGCCATCCTCCGCCTCTTCACCACATACTCGCGCAAGTGCTTCCCGAGAAGGACAACACGAGTCAAACGTGCAGCCAATCAAGAACAGCGAGCCAAGGACTTCTATGAGGATCTTGAAGCGAAGGAAGAGACCGAAGAGGACTATGAAGAGGTGGAATCCGCGGATCCGGACCTCGAACTCTTCCTCAAATGCATTCAGCCCCTCCTCTCCAGTCGCAATGCTGCAGTCATTCTGGCTGTGACACGAGCATACCTCTACCTATCACCTTCGAAGCACTTACCGTTGGCCATCGGACCTCTGATCGCGCTCCTTCGCTCGCCCTCCGATATCCGGCAAGTGGCTTTGTACAACATTGTACAAGTATGCTTGATCGATGCTGCTCAGTTTGTACCGTACTTCCGACACTTCCTTGTTCGTTCGACTGAGGCACCGCAGATCTGGCGGCTCAAGCTAGAAGTGTTGACGCTGATGTTCCCATACAGCGGAAAGGAGATCCAAGAACTGATTCTGGCAGAACTGGAGCACTTCTCTCGAGGCCATAATGCAGATCTGGTGCGTGAGAATGTGCGTGCGATCGGACGATGTGCACAGGCGTCAAGTGACAGGACTTCACGGCGATGCCTGTCATTACTGCTCAAGCAGATTCGCAGTCCAGACACGAATCTTGTGGGTGAAGCAATGGAGGTCATTCGTCATCTGATTCAACGCGCGCCAGATGAGCATCGCAAGACTGTGATTCGACTAGCCAAGAATCTGGACTCATTGACTTCGCCATCTGCACGAGCGAGTATCGTCTGGTTGATCGGCGAGTTCGCGGGCGCGGACCCGGACAACAATATTGCAGCAGATGTGCTGCGCATACTTGTCAAAAACTACGCGGATGAAAGCGACGAAGTACGAACGCAAGTCGTGCTCCTTGCCGCGAAGGTCTATCTACACCATCTGAACGCCAAGAACGAGAAGCAGAAAGCCATTGATGCTCTCAACCCAGAGCAGAGCACGCAGACATCATCAAGTACAGTCCTCTCGCCCACAGAAGAAGAAAACGATGGCTTCCGAGAAAATGCCTTCTCCTCTCAGCATGCTGAGGACGAACCACAAGAAGCCAAACATCCAATCGATCTACTCTACCAATACACCATGCTACTCGCACGCTACACACCATCCTACTCCCTCCGAGACCGCGCACGCCTCTTCCGCTCCCTGCTCTCCGTCCAAAGCAGCACAGAACTCGCATCTCTCCTTCTCCTCGCGCCAAAACCCGTCCCACAAGCCCCCTCACCCTCAGAATCCCGCAAAGGTCTCCTTTTAGGATCTACATCCCTCGTTATCGGCTCCGACGCCGGCTCAAGCGGGATGCGAGGGTATGAACCACTGCCAGACTGGGTCGAGGCCGGTCATGAACCTGATCCGAGACTACGCGATGATGGAGATAGGGCACAGAAGGGGTATGTCCCGGAGAGGGAATTGACTGCCGCGCAGAGGTTGGATGAGAGTTTGGCTGCGGATCCGGGGTACAAGAGTAGTGGGCTGCCGAAGAAGGAGAAGACGCTTGATGCGTGGCTGGATGCGGAGGATGAGGAGGAGGAGAGTAGTGAAGAGGAGAGTGAAGAGGAGACAGAGGAGGAGAGTGGGTCTGAAGAAGGGGAGAGCGAATATGAGACTGATAGCGAGGAGGATGAGAGGGCTGGGCTGGTGAGGTAAACACAGTTTGTTCGAAAGACAGAGTTTCTTGCTACATCTGAGTACATCTCTCGATACATGAATTCCACCTGTGCCAGAGATGATGGAAAGGGGGCCGAGTAATGTGGCCATCGCGAACGAGACGAGACGTGGCGCTACTCACGCGGAGCTTTGCGGACAGCCTTGATTTGCTTGTGGCTCAAACGTTGCAGGCAACTTCAGCCACCGAGGCGTCAGGCATTCACGGTGACGCGCATAAGATGGTAACTAGTTAGGGCAGAAGTGCATGTGAAGATGATAAATCCATCTCGAAAACCAATTCCTTTCCCTCTTCTCCCACGACAGATCACAACACAACACACCACCATGGCTGACTCAGCACCCATCAACGCCCTCTCCGGAGGCACCATCTCCGAGTACATGCTCGCATCTTTCCCGACCAACTCATCACCACAGCTCCGCAACGGCTACGATGCCATCGCGCTCGCAGCACACGCTTCCATGCTGGCGGTCGGCTTCCGACTCGTCGGACTAGGCGAAGACCACCGGATAGACGCCACTTCAGATCACGAATCACCTCAGCCGCTACCGACGGAATGGAACGCATCGAGTGGAAGCTATGCTTTCCGCTACAAGCACAGCCAGAGCAGCATGGAGTACTTGGTGAAAGTGTCCAGAATGGGCAACAAGGCCATCATCATGGCCATGGGAGTTGGAGATGATCGGACGCATACCGTCGAGACGAAGGTGGAAGAGTACATCAGTGCAGGGAACCTCCCGCTGGAGCTGCACGACAGCCAGGACAAAGATGCCAAACGGGAGGACATCATTGCCAGCTTCATCAACGTCGGACGACTCAGCGACTTCGGTTCACTGATGCGAGTGAAGCTCATTCAGAAATTGGTACCGGGCATACAAAAGGCAGGCTACGAGGAGGAGGAAGAATCACAAGCAGCAGAGGGAAGCAACAGGCAGCCAGCACCAGGGCGAGACGTTACACAGCCTCAGTATGATCCGCTCAGAGAAGAACGAGACCCACCAGCGACACCATATCCTCTGCAAGACCCACTCGTGCAGCCGAGACGTGGACCATTACCGGATCCGATGCCTGGCTTCGACGACGAGTATGAGGTCAGCACTGGACCGCGGGGTATGATGCCTGGTGGGAGGCTGGGGAGATATGGCGAGCGAGATCTGTATCCGCAAGGTCTCGGACCAAACGACCCTATGCGAGGCGGCATAGGTCCTGGTCTGGGTGGTGGCTTCGGAGGTGGTGGGATGCATCCTACATTCGACGATCCTCTTTTTGCTGATCAGGGACAGCAGGGTGGGAGACGTGGGCAGGCGCCGCCCGGGGCGAGATACGATGATCCGTTTGGACCTGGCTCGGGAGGTCAAGGCGGGCATCCTCGGGGTGCGGGCATGGGTGGAAGACCGCCGAACCCCTTTGGTGGGTTTGGTGATGGTGATTTCATCTGAATCAGGCCATGGAGCTACGTATGCGGAGAAATGGCATTGTACGATTTGTAGTTACGATGACACGAGCAACGCCGCGATGCGAAAATGAATGATGACAGGAGAGAAGCTATTGCATTGACCGGTGGTTGTGCGTCCAGGTTCATGTGATTGCCGATCTGATCTCCCAGAATGGCACCTCTACTAGTGTTTCCATTCCAAGTTGTGCCAACGTACCTCCTGCGTGTATTTGTGCTGCACTGGCCTAACACCGACAACGATGACTTCGCGCTATCTTACACGTCTGGCGCACACCAGCAGCGGTACAGGCCTGACGCCCTGGGTCAGTCTTCCATGCTGATATGACACAGGTCGTCCTTCTAAGTGAAGGGCACCTGCATCTTGAGGGACTAGGCTGCATTAGTGCGTTTCAGAACTGCAGGGTCACGGTGAAGGGCTAGTAAGTGAGAAAGTGAAGTGTAAATAGACATCACAAATGTGGGACGGCGTCCCTGTCCTCGTTCACGGAACAGACGCCCGAGATTCGTCATGAGTTATGGTCGAGACTTTGTGGCTCTGTTGTCTCTGTTCTCGCAAAACTCCCTAAAATCCTGTCGCCCCACCCGTGTCTTTGCGTATTCGACTCCGTGTGCCGATTGTTGGAGGGGTATACCTCTGTGATGGGCCTGTACGCGTCGATCTGCACGTCTTGACTGCGTCCTCGCAGCACAACTCTGCCGAGAGCTGAGATGGAGTGTCATACACACAAGTTCCATGGAGTGTCCAATGGTTTCTTCTATTCTCTGTGGAGGACAATGGCGTTGACCGCATTCAAGTGCCAATCCCATTCTGGAGCGCCCATCTCATCGCATTCGCGCGAGATACGGCATGCTGGAAAGCATATTCCACCCTCTGGGCTATGCTCCTCTCGAGTGCCGCACGCATTTCTGTTCTCGGAATCAGCCAGTACTCACGGGTTAATCCGCAAGGGGTTTCTCGCCTTGTCGAACAATCTCATGGTGCTCCTGAAATGTTTTCTCTGGTGTCGAAGTGTACACAAAAGTGTACCTGGCATCCTTGTAGACGATCGTCGGACTCCGAATTGCAGCTTCAGCGACCACTTCTGGTCGCGACAACAATCCAGAGTGTAACTTCAACTTCCGCAAACAAGACTCCGCAAGTCTGGCTTCAAGCGAATGACCCGACTGCGGCATCCAGTCTCTATATCCCTGCTCCGGCACACGGGGGTCAGTCGCGTTGATCTGGATATGCTTCACCCACCCAAACAGCCTCTCGCCAATCGTGTCTTTCCAGTCGAGGCACCGCTCAACAGCCTGCATGCCAGAGAAGCCATGCGAGTCCGAGGACTGAAAGGTGTGGGTGCTGCAATAGAGGCCGATAGACTCGGTATAAGTCTGCTTGCAGGCAAGGACGATGCCGTCGTCGGCTTGCTCTGGTGGGATGTTGGCATGGGCGATAGGGATGGTGCAATCGAAAGCTTCTTCGTAGATGCGATTGCGGGGCTCGGCGGCGAGGCGGAAGAACGGAGATGTTTGTTGCTTGAGCTTGAGTGTTGGACGTGGAACGTTCTTGCCCTGGTTCGGTCTGGCAGACGGGCTTGTTGTGGTCATTTTGGTGGCGTGGCTGAGGAACGGCTGTCCAGTTTCTGCTGTCCGGGCGGTCGTTGTGCCGCGGTGTAGAGACTTCCGGCCGCGGTGTACTTTACTGTCGTGACGACGTGGTGCGCTAGAAGAAGGCTGACTTTTTGCGGCCATGATGCAAATGGTCGTCGCGTTTGTGTCTGTTGCTGTTTGTCATGAGAAATTGCAGTGTTTAAAGGTGACTGTTCCTGGCGCTAGTGGGTCTCAAAGTGAAGGGCACCTGCATCTTGAGCGGATGGCGCTGTAGTAGCGCGTTTCAAATCTGCAGAAATTGGTCAAGTTGCGCGGAAGTGAGTGCATACGCGCAAGCCGAGCAGCGGCCACTTGCTATTGATGCCGGTGAATGCACCATGTCAGTCACTCCGCTGTTCAGTAGCAGTCTTGTTTAGGGTATCATGCAGAAGGGTCATACACACGTAATGTACAGGTTTCCTCTCATCCAAGCACAATGCCTCCAGCTTCACATTGCGTCCTCTTTGACTCGTCCTTGTGTCCTCAGGTGGAGTCCCGTATGTGTTCTTCCTCAGGTATCTCAGCGATAAAAGCACTCATGCCACCAGTCCTATGCTACCAACCTCATATCTCATCATGATCTACACGATCCCTACAAGAAGTACTCTCCTCTGCCTTGCCTACCAGCGGGGACAGCTCTCCGGTGGTCTGGTACCGCACTGAAGATCTTGAAGTCCGGCTCCAGATCTTCTCCAAGAGTCATAATGGATGCTACATTGCCACATCTGTAGCAGTAGTTTGGTGCCGACCATACTGTCACCACGTCTTGGGATGTGAAATGGTATTTGTAGCCCTCGTTGACAAGTTGATGGGCACGTGCGATGAGGGACAAGCCGTTGACGTGATTGAACTGGTGGAATGGTTAGTAATGTTTTCTGACAGGAATGCCGCAGGCAGGAGATACACACCTCGCTGGAGACTTTGTCGCCAAACAGCCATCCTGCACCTCTTGGCGATACAGCCCATGTGTCAACTTCTTCGGGATCCGACCATACGAGATCGCAGAATGCTCCTTCGTGCGGAATTTCTTGTGCTCGGGCGACAACACGAATTTGATCGAGGGTTCGGATCTCAGGCGAGAGGCCTCCGTGCACGCAGAGGACTTTGCCATCGATAATGGCTGCTAGCGCCAGGAAATCGAAAACCTGACAGCAAGACTTCCATACACTGGCGTTGCCGTATTTTTGCTGGCATTCTTCGTAGAAACCATAGACTTGAGTGATTTGTCGAGACTCGTGGTTTCCACGCACAAGTGTGACCTTGTCTGGGTATCTGCAGCATCGTTAGTGGGTCTTCAGAATCCACCCATCGAGCAGAGCACCTACTTCGCCTTCAAGCACATCAGTAATGTGAATGTCTCCAGCGAGAAGTATCCACGATCCACAAAATCGCCCAAGAAGACAAAGTTCTGCAATCCAGTCGCATGATCCGCCTTCTTTGCCGTGCTCTTACTTCTGCTGGCTCCAGGGCTCCTGACACCGACCCCAGAGTCCTCAGATGCATCGTCATCCTCAATCTCCTCGTCATCGTCCACCGCTTCGCCCATGCTGCGACTTCGCACGCGCCCCCGGTCCTCCTCGCCTTCCTCTCCAGTCTGGCTTCCATCCTCACTCGCCGCAGATGTGTAAGCACTATCTCGTTGGAACCTTCTCTTCATCTTCCGTTTCACCTTTGGATCCGTGATTTGAGATGGAGGTTCAATATCTGCCGCGCTGATCGCCGTTGTTCCAGATGACATACTACTTCTTTTGCCCTTCTTGAACGCCTCCCTCTCCGCCGCTGCCTTCTCCGCCGCTCGCTGGTCCACCTCGCCGGGCATGCCGCCTGCCACATTGAACAATTCCAGCAGATCGTAGAACTGACCGTGAATGTCTCCGCATACTGTCACTGGCGCCTCTACAGGCTGGATATTGGATTCCTCCATCAGGCATTCCTTCACGATCTCGCACAGCCGCTTCATGTCCGCTTCGGGCAAGTAGCGACATAATTTGGCCTGTTCCAGCCATTCGTCGGGGCCCGCATGAGATGATAATGTCGCCGGGCCAGGTTGAGGGACGTCGCTGTCCCGCTCGCGCGCCATGGTGGTGGAAAGTACTGGTCACGAGGGGTCGGTTGAAGCTGTTGGTAGCGGAAGTCGGGAACGGTGTCGAGTCCTCCAAAGTCCAGAACGTATTCCCAATTCCTAATACAGAGAGTGGACTGTGAAGTGTCCAAGTTCACCTGCAATTGTCGTATGTATGCGACGTCGTTGTTTCGATGATCACCCGGTCGGTGTTGCCGTCTCACGAGACCCTGAATCGTTCCTTCACAAACACCTCAGGCATCCGCGACCTTCACGCGTCCACTAGCGCGTGCCTAGATTCCTCAATAAACACCACTCTCCTTCTCTCCGACATCATTACCAAATGTCATTGGAAACGATCTCATCAAAAGAAGAGACTACCGCCATCATGACTAGTCGTTTGGAGGCGCTGCCGGCCGAGTTGCTGGACTTGGTTGTCGATCTTGCCGGTCCACACCACTTGGATCGTACTTCAGCGGGATTCAAAAGGTCAATCAAAACGTACGGTGCAATCTGCCTGGCGTCGCGCACCCTGTATTCCATTGGAAGACCATATCTGTACCGCTTCATCAGGACACAAGATATTGGCGACAAGATCCAGCCGCTTCTGCGTACTTTGTCGCGGCAGCCATCCCTTGCAGCTCAAGTCAAGGAACTTCATTTACGACCCGCATGCGACTCTTCGACACTGATGAGCTCAGACGACTTGGACAAATGCTGGCCAGTGGTAGAGAAAGCGCTTGGCAAAGATGAGCTGCTACCCAGGGCTCAGCGTGCTTTTACGCGTGGACGCGGCTGTAGAGCCTGGGAGATGTTGCTTTTGCTTGCACTCACGACAAAGATCAAAACTCTCGTCTACTTTATCGACTATTCGTCTTTCGACGAAACTGAACCATGTATACACTGCCCAGATATGGAGCAAGTCCTTAAGTCAATATTGATCGCAGGTTCGGCATCTCTGTACTCGCGGTTAACAGATGCTCGCATAGTCGGAACAAAAACCGACGGCATAGCCGACACGGAACACAGCATTCTGTCGCCATTGATGTCAATGCCGAATGTCACGAACTTGGTGGGCGTGTCTATCAGACCCGGTCCCGCTCGCCACTTCTTGTGCGCCCCGCAGACATCAAACATCTCGGACTTACATCTGCAGGAGTGCCTGCTCGACACCGACTCTCTTCTTCGAATACTATCAACATGTAAGGCTTTGGTTCGCTTGTGCATTGATTGGGGAACTAGGTGGCATGATCGCTTCCTGGACACACGCGCCTTCCACGCTGAGCTACTTCGACACAAGTCGAGTCTGGCGGCGCTGACCATGAGCGACGCGAACAACGCTACTCTTGCTTATTTCCAAAATGGAACGACGATCTTGGCGAAAGGCCTCAGTCAGTTTCATCAGCTCACAACGCTGCACCTGGACGAGGTACTCTTGTTTGGCGAGGTCGACTGGGCAGGAATTCCGACACATGAGCTTAGTGGCGAATACGATCTTGTCCTTCCACCCGCGTTGCGAGAGTTCACCATCAGTAGTCAGCAAGACTTGCGAGCTTTACCAAACACCATCTCAGTGATCCGATCCAGTCTGCCTGCCTCTGTGCGACACGTCCAAATTCTGTTTGGCAGTGGAGCGGACTGGGCTTTGAAATGCAAAGGCTACTTCTTACGCGAATTCAGACAGCGAAGAAAGCCTGCTTTGCAATGGATCGTTCGCCGGACACCAAGATCGGCGACCCAAAACAACAGCTCTTTCTCCTTCCATTGCTGGAGGACGACTCATCCGGTGGACATTCCACTCAGAGACGTTCTCAGACTGGCCGACAATGGAGGAGGGGCTGATGCTGTGATTGACTACTTGTACCCACGGGAAGCCCACAAGAGATGTCATTGTCGAGACTGTGCTGCTCGTCCGGTTGGCACTGCTTCATTGCGGACAGATCACTTGGGCAACGCGTTGGCGGGAACAGGTTGAGATTGAGAGCTGGTTGGCATATCGCGAGACACAGACGTGAATCTTGTTAAAGCGTAGTGTGAATGTGCTGCTGGCAGCAGCTAAGGAGCAGCATGTTGGCTGTAGGCGATTATGCTAAGGACAAGAAGAGTGTGAAATGAGCATTGACGAGTAGCGTACGATAGACTTGACCACGCTTGTCGTGCCTACAATCAGCCAGGCGCGTACACCAGATGGAAGATCACGAATTAACGATTAAACTTTACAATTCAATCTGGACGTGAAGTCGCGAAAGCGGGTTAGCTCTGGCACTAATGTGCGCCAATGTCAACACCCCGCTGACGTATGCTCGAGGCAGATGCCGCGGTCGCTCTTGTTCACGCACTATCATCACTGATCTTGATATCTACATAGCCTGGTAGCCCTTTGGAGAACAGCTCATCTGCCAAATCAATTACACAAAGACCAAACTTCATCTCTTACCATCACCTTCAGCATGGACAAATGGAAGAAACGCCTCTCTAGTGCCATCGATCAAGGCCGAGCAGGTACGCGACTAACGATCTTCAGTGCTGCTGCTATCTGACACATATTAGCAATCAACAAGTCTGGTCCTCAAAGTGCAGAAGAAGCTCAGATCAGGCCTGTCGACCAGCAGCCATATCGTTCAAATCCAGATGATGCCCCTCCTCAAGGGCAGAGTGGCCATGAACAGCAGCAAGAACAGCCCGTCCGTGCAAACCCAGGCTCTGGCCCTATTATCCCTAAGCCCAAGCGGGAGCCAGAATTATTGGGCTTGGTAGGTGATCCAAGCTTGAACCGGGACAGTGGAGGCTCGGTTCGTTTTGGTGATCGTGTCTTGTGGACATACCGAGATACTCAACTCTGCAACTCAGACGGCAGCGTGAACATGCTCCCAATCATAACAAGCACAGCTTCCTGGTCTGACTACGATCCTAACGGAGGACCAAAGCTGGAGCAACTCGTCGAGCCAACCCGCCTCAAATCAGTGGTCATCCGACAATATGGCAAGAACAGCCACTCCGAAAGCTTCTTCCCGTCCCCAGGCAGACACCTTTGCGCCTCACCAGCTGGCAACCGCGAAGACGGCACACGTATCGCTCTCTGGCCGAATCAGCCACCTCTCGTCACCTCCGAGACCAGCGACGGCGACATCACAGCCTACACCTGGGTTCCCCAATGCCACATCAACAACCACTTGGGCGTCGAAACCGAGAACCCAGGTACAATTCTCTACAAGACCTCCTATCACCCCTCTCGCTTCCACGGTCGCGACTCCCTCCCCAAAACAACAATCGTTCAGGAACACTTTTGGAGACAAGGCGAAATCGCCTTCGGCGGCTACGGCACCCTCGTCCACAACGGCTACGCATATCTCTGGGGTCAACAGTCTGATCACAAAACCGCTCTGGCACGCGTTCGTATCAATGAAGTTGAGAACCGCGGCGCGTACGAGTACTGGGTCCATGGAAACTGGACGAGAGATATGCCTCGCCTGGGTCAGGATGGCATTGAGATTCCGAATGCGAATGCTGGAGGGCAGGGGACGTATTATTTCAACAAGCATTGGAATGCGTTCACGTGGATTGGAGGAGATATCTTTCCTGGCGCGGAGACGTATGTTGCTACAGCGCCGGAGCCGCAGGGGCCGTGGACGCAGGCTGTGCAGATTTATACTGGTGAGTGAATTGCCCAACCATCGTAGGACTCGGCGGTTGTGGTGGCTATCGTACTGACATTTTCTTTGCAGGTCCACGAGGTGATCATGCACTTGGCGCGTACTCAGTGCAGGCACATCCAGCTTTGGTGCCGCCGAACTCGAATAAGAACGAGATGTACATCACGTATACCAAGAATGATGAGGCGGAGAATGGCAGCATTGCGGGCTATACGACGCCGTTGGTTCATGTGGAGTTCGAGTAACGACTCCGCAGGCATCTAGAAGTAGTCGTTCTTGCTTCCGTGAAACGGGCTGAACGTCGTTCAAGATCGATCGTCACTCTCATTCAATTCGTATCTTACTTACCGTTCAGCTTGCCCTTCCATGGTAATTTGATCCCCTTTACTGCTATTGTTGGGGTTCACAGCAAAATCGACGTGCAACGTGCTTTGTATCGGCATGGATGAGTGGAACTACGGCGAGCCACGCCGTCCAAGACTGGACTAAGGTAATCAGAATCATATATGTTCGTCTGTCTGCCGTGGTCGATCTGTTGGTGATGGACAGCAGTGAGATGTTATCTTGCTAGCAGTATATTGACAAAGTCCTGGATAACGTTGAGAGGATGGTGCTTGACGTTCGGCAAACAGCTGTGATCTACCGACACATTCGACAGGTCGCTGCTGAGCACTGTGTCGTCCGTTGACAGAGTTCCCAGGGGAAATCAGGTTGAACAAGCCGTCAAGTCGGCCGATCGGACGGGAACTGGGTGAACATCATTCATGCCAGGCATTCGGCAGGAAGATGTGAAGTTTGGGGGCCTGGGATATTCCCTGGCTTTGCCAAGCTTCGAATCAGATTCATGATTCCTGCTGGCACAGTCTACAGTGGGTATCCATATTGGAGCATATTGCGATAGTATGCGTGAGCTGCTTGTTACGAGCAAATTCAGAAATTAGTCGAGTGGTAATGACTACTATCGAAAGAAAGCCACAACAAGCTGACCGATAGGCAGAGGATGAAGCCAAAGAGGGGCTTCCGCGATGACTTCGCTGCCCTAGGTCGAATCGCTATGCCTTTAGTAAGCCATGCAGCTGTCAGTTCTAAAGTGTCTCCCATGCATACTCGGCCGCACTGACCGCATTGTGCAGACGTGGAGCTATGACACACGTTGGCTGAGCATGGTGTGCACAGATGGACGGAGCTCCGTGTTGGGCTGAGGCCTGTCCTGCTTCAATCGCAGGGCACCTCAGATCGAGACCCTCCACAGAGCTAGGGCTGACCGCTGACTAATGTTCGATGATCCGGCTCACGCAAGGTGCGGCTGAGGGCGCTTGGGCAGCTGTGAATCAGGCTGCAAGCACAATTGAGCAAGAGACTGTGCTACTGAAGACCTCTTGATATGAGTCTATGAAAAGCTGGGAGAAGTTCTCGGTACTAGCGATTGCGATCAGGCCAGCTGAGTTGCAATCAGACACATCGGAGACAGTTGTTGTAGGAGAGACTCGTGCAAGCTAGTGTCGTTCGGAATGTAATGACTGCCGGCCCTCCTTGCACCCAGCCTGCTAGAGGACACTGAAAATATGTTGCAACTGTAGGCTACACGTGCTCAATCTTCCCGTCGTGATACAATATCAACCATGTGCGAATCGTTCGAAGGTCTGCCTCAACAGACTCTTCTCGTGGCACCGGGTGGAATCAGGCCAAGGCCGGCAAGTCCAGCAACTGCAGTCGTCACGCGCTGGGTACAAATGTGCGATCAAGCAGGTCATCCGGTGCCGTCGCTTCATGCTAGCTGAGGTGCCTATCGTTGTGTTTGATGGCGGGTCTGTCTCTGCGGATCCCAAGATCACTTTCTTGCGGTCCAGTAACGCAAGCGCAACTGTGCTTGTGTTGCGGAAAGTAATGAATCCATCGCTCTTTTCGATGGTCCACGGTACGTCGGCATGGTCCACTCGCTTCCTACGCTGGGGTGTTCGTCTACAATCAAGGTCGTTAAGCTCATCGAAGTGACGACAGGATATGCGGAAGGATAATAGTGACGAAGCTGCTAATGATGACGAGCCCATAGCGATGGAGGGGATCAGATCCAGATTGACGCATGTTATGGTTAAGTGCTCCAGGGACTTCGGCAGAGAATCTGCCACGATAAGTGACTGCCAGTAATATCGACCATGCTCTCCAGCATGGTCAACCACTGTGCCGATCAGACTTTCAGCGACCGTAAAGTGCTTGAGCTTGGCGAATGTCTGAAGATCATGCAGCAAAGGCGACGAATTAGTGGTCGAGGTCTGGGATATGCCGGAACACTGCTCGTTCAAGTGGAGAGTCTTCAGACTGCCTTTGTGTTGGTAAAGCGCGACGCATAGCTCATCAACATCGGCTGCTGCAGGACTACCAGAGTACTCCTCGCTAGGGTCGACATATTCGATGCATAATTCATTCAAGGCTTCACAAGACCGTACTAACTGTGCAAGGTCGCTCAAGCCTGGCGTGCCTGAGATTTTCAAGCTGGAAATCTTAGATGCTGCGCGAAGGGTGCAATTCGCCAGCCGCCCGGGCTTCGAGTCGATCGAAGAGGCTTTTCGCAGGTCAAGCTGTCTCATGTTGGATTGAGAAAGAAAGACATTAATGGCAGGCCAGACCACATCAGAATCGCTGAGATCCCGACCATGAAGCGTCAAACGCACGATTTGAAGCGATCGAAGCGTCTGGAGCACTCCTTGGGATTGACTCGACAGGGCAAGTATGTCCCACGTATCGGGACAGGCAAAGCAATAGTCGTTGTCCTTCGTGCGCATATCCAGGGTATGCAGCTTAGGAACCATTCCCAGCAACATGATTGCCGCGGCCCTTCCGCATCCCTTGTATATGGCTGACATGAATCTCTTGGGCGTCATGCCAGTTCCAAAGACTTTTCCGCGTGCTGCGCTGTACAGGCATCGATCGTGGCCAGGCAGCCACCGTTTTCGGCCACAGGTTAGGCGCATATCGAACGTACGTACGTGCGAGGCAAGCTTGGGTGCCTCGCAGAAGGTGCGCAGCAATAGCATTAACTTGCCCTGCTGATAGAGGCCATCGGTGCGGATCTTGCGATATAGGGAGGGCTGACTGGCGTGTGCCATCTTGCGCGATACAAGACTGAGTGCCCCAAAGCAACGGTTGGGCTCCGCGAAACACCGTTCTTCTTGGTCAAATTGATCCTTCGGCATGTAGACATTAACGTCGTGGTCGACTGGTTTGCCGTAAAGTGAAGGCTCCAGAAAATGCAGTATCGTGTTCATGATCTCTGCATGCATCGTCTCTAACGTTGGTCTCACGTTGCCATTTGGCACGAATGCCATCTTGGTTCATTGTCCCGAAGCACTGAGACAACTCCAGCTTCAGCTACGACAATTCAGGAAACATGAAGTCGAACGTCAATGAGACCTGACGAGGTATTGCAAAGAAGAGGGAGAATCGATAAAAAGTCCAAAGCCCAATTTTGCAAGTCGAATCCAGGGAGCTTGTGGTGCAGAAGGTTGGCTGTTACCATCAGGCATTGCCTCTTCAACTACGATACCGCCTTCTGCATGCTGTGACGATTCTGGATGCATGGATCATGGTGTCTGTGCAGCTCGCTGACATCGCTTGGGCGTGTGGCCAGACTCTATCGGATACAAAGAGCGAAGCAGACAATCTAGCAGACCACGCTTGACTTGACGAGATTGTATCGCCAGAGCTTTCGAGAGACTTCTGTTGGGTCCATGCTGTCATCGGCGTGATCGTCTCTAGCACGGAAGCTGCAACAGACGGAACTGTGGTTGGAGATCCGCGATATGTGCTGATAATCTTCTAGGACACTGGGAATGCTGGCCTCAGTCCAGCTTCCTGTCGCTGCTAGGCTCAAAGCATATCTTGAGCAAAGGTCTGGGCACAAGTAGAGCACGCATTGTCCATGCTAAAGCTGGCGACCAGGCAAGGTCATACTGAGTGTGTATGGGTAGAGACTTCGGCGAGGGTGACACTATCCCGCTCTCGAGATCGGCGTAGAGACAGGCCAGCAGATTTCTCGTTCAACGGAGAGAGCCTCGTGCAACACCAGTTGTCTCAGCCTTAAAGATGCTCACAGATCAAGGGCGATCGGCCGGCCAACCGTGTATGCTGGCTTGCTTCAACCGTAAATGTGTATGCTTAAATCTTCGGCCTGTATAGAGACACTCGCGTGCCAAGCTCTCGGGACCACTTCTTCCTGCTTACTCGCGTGCATGCTCCGTCAGCAGGACATCGATGAGTACTCTATCAATCCAGCCTCGAGTAAGGCGAATAAGTGAGGAGGGCGACAGCTGTCTGTGCACAGCTGCAGGCATGCGAGACAGCCGTTGAGAAGTGCGCAGATCCGCAGGAGAACCAATGTATGAGCTGCGATCGAAGCAAGAGTCCTTGCATCTATGGCCGACATGTCATCGGGAATTGATGACTGAGCGAGCAGGGACACGTATTATGTGGTCATACTATCAATTCGCTTTCGTTCATCCCAGTATGCAGACCAAATCTGTGAATGCCAAGACGCGTACCCCAACAGCCAGATCACATGCTGCGCGGAAAAGCCGCCTGCCTCGATGGTGTGATACGACTTCGACACAGCAAGTTCCTAGCCATGATTGGGTTTGAGGGGTTAAATCAGAGCTCTACCACATGGTACTGTGGAGCATGAGTAAGATGTTCTCCTGGCCAAGCCAGCCAGACTTGACATGATCGTACGCGAGCGACCGGCTGATGTGCGAGGTTGCATGTGATAAACTGCCTAGATTACCTAAATCATAGCATAAAAGTAAGTGTCTCTGTGGTGGCCATTAAGACTGTATAGGTGTCATCTCAATGAACTCCTCGGGCATGTCAACCGGCGTGACCATGGTGCTGCTACCACCTGGCCGTATGCTGTACAGTGTGCGGAAGTCACCTGGGGGAGCCGTCGTCGTTGATGGCCTATCTTCAAGGCGATGTCCTGGCCAGTGTCAATATCGCCGTTGAATAGCAAAGTCGAGCACAAGGTCTTCTAGTAGTGGATGAGCACCAAGGTTTCGCGCTACCGCGGAACTCTCGCGTCTCGGGACATCTTGTCCTGCTTGAATGCAATCTCCATCTGAACATCATGAATGAGACGTTCTTCAAGTTCTCCTCCAGCAAGGCGTGATTGTGAACAGTATGAGCTTCGTCTGCATACAGCCGGCAGTCGTGCAGCTTGACCGACGCGTCATCGTAGCAAACACCGCGGGTCTACAAGCACGGCTTAAGATTGTATACAGTTGCAGAAACAACAACAAGACATGAGCTGCAACCGAAGCAAAAGCCTTTCCATATCCAGTTGACATACCATTGGACAGCTGAGCGAGCCAGGACGTTGATTATGCAGCCACCGTGTCAATTTGTGCTCGCTTATTCCATGGCACAATAGCGGGTCTTCTTGTGCCACTATTCGCACTGGGCAAGTATAGCCTTGTGGTCGTCCAGAGCCCTTGTTACTGTGTCGGGCACGCAAGGAGAGGTTGATGCCTTTACCAATATTACAGAAGCAAGGACGCGTACCCTAGACGACCTAACGCTAATTACTCCGAGACATGTGCTTGTGTCGCGCACCTCACGCATTCATTTGAGCAAGATACAGCCATCTACAATTGGACGTACTCGTGAGCACACTGAAGCTCACGATGAAGCTCCTTGGACCTCCGGGATCTATGCGCGACACTGTCCGGACACGACTACAAGGCTTATTTTCGACGACGCCACGTTCCAGCCAGGATAACGAGGATGCAGTAGGTCTCTTGTCGGAGAAAGCACAACCTACGCCACTAGCGACCTGCCGAGCAGTTCTCAGGAATATAAATCACAAGCTCACAATCGCGTTTGCCCTGCTCGGAGCTCTGCTGCTGTTATTTGCACTTGCCTACTCATCCAAGCTGAAGAACCGCCGAGCAGTTGGGGCTCTGCCGCCATTGGTAGAAGACCACTATCTTCACATTATCACTTTTGCGCAGCCAACCTACAGCGAGCTATGCAGGACCGTCTTCACCAGCACGGTCTTAGGTTATCCTGTGCCATATGTCACTATACCAAAAACAGCGACCGAAGGAGAACAATTCGAAAGTGAATCTGCTCTTAATAGGATGCAGAGCATTCTAGAGGTTCTCGAACGCATTCCACAGGCAAATGACACTGCCTTGATTATTGGTAACCCTAGCACATGGTTCCAAGTGCGGCCTGATGTCTTATTACGGCGATACCTGAATAGTCAGAATAGTCACGCTCAGAAGCTACTTCGTACTTTCGGCAACGAAACCCTCGTCACACACGGCATTGACTCGAAAGTTCTGTTTGCAAGCAGCAAAGTATGCGAATCAGTCGCGGGTAGCAAAAAGGGCTGCTTTCCTCTCCAGCTTGACGATGGATCCCAGCTTCAACTCAGTCACGACTTCTCTATCGGACAAGTGAAGTACCTGAGACCCATCTATCAGCATGCAGTCGAGCAGGCGAATGAGCTAGCGCGTAATAACATTACGTTCGATGAGCACAGCATTCTCGGAGACCTGCTCCAGAAACAGGAAACATATCGACAGTCCCTGACTGGATCAACAGCACCCGAAGACGAGACACACCATAATGAAGACGAGTTTGGAATTTCACTTGATAACAGTGACGAGCTACGGTACCTCGAGGAAGGAAGAGGAGATATTCCAACTTGGACGACACATGGAGACGACAAGGCTGTGAAGGCTAATCTTCCAGCAGATATCGCGAAATCCGTCCCGCCGTACTGGACTGTCTTCCAAACCTTGGAGAACAGATCATGGGCAGAAGTCCCACTGCTGGTTCACGAGGAGAAGGTGCCCGCTCTCATCCAGCTGGGCAAAGGCGCGGCTCCGAGTCTGAAGACCACTTCGTACGAGAAGCTCTGGTTTCACCCTCATGCACGGGAGTTGTTCAACTCTGAGGCTTTGATCGCGACATCTCCTCCAGTCAGTCTCATCGACCCAAAGACTGGTATCAAGCAGCGCTTTTGGGCCAGACCGTACGACAAGATTGGAGTCAAGACTGCAGACGAGCACTTCTTCCCATGGGTGGAAGTGTGCAACGATCGTCAGGTCGCTGAAGATGTTTTCATGGACGGTAAGGGGCCATGGCAGGATTCGAGACCTTGAAGAACAGATATGCGCAAGCATAAATCTAAGAGAACAGACGTACAGCACTCGTAATCCCCTGCAGCATGCTCTGTGCTTCCTCGCACAAGGAGTTCGTGGTGCGCTTCGCGGACGCAAGGTTTCAAATCCTACAGCCAAGCAATCCCGCACGTCAACATGGTAACACGACCTCAGCCGCAGACCTTCACAAATGCACCTGACTGGAACTCAAAATCAGTGTCTAATCCACAACAATTCCTCAGCAACCTGGAATCCACAGCACAACAAATGGCAAACACAACATCCATCGCCATCGCCCTGGGCGTCACAACAGGATTTGCAGTTTTATGCGCAATATTCATCATCGCGCGGCGAAAACAAATGTACATCAGCTTTATCCCTGGCCTTGCGGAATCAAGAGACCGAATCGCAGCTCGTATGAAGCAGAAACAGAGTTCGACTGGTGTGCCGCTGCAGACGTATAATTCTGGGAGAGGTTCGACACTGGCTGGGAAGGGAGGAACGACTCGTGAGGGTATGGGAGGCTGAGCAGAGGACCGCTGGACCGGGTTGTAAGTGTCATGGGAGCATACAAGCGTAGACTCACGGAGCGACTGCAGGCCCACAAGCACAGAAGCGGTTCCCACGAAAGTCTTCGAATAAACCAGCTTCCAAGTCCTCACGGCTTTTGCGGCGTAGCCTTACTCGACGGTGATTTTCGGGCTTCGATAGAAGGTCACAGTAGATCGTCAGCGCCATCGAGTGGCTGTTGCGAGAATTCTCGCTGAAATCTGAAGCTTAGTGTGACGTTCTATAGCTCCATCAAGCAATCTCTTGATCCTATTGTCTGCATGGAAAGTAACACTCTCAAGTGTCTTTCAATCGCTAAACAATGCCACTTTGCCGCGATCCAAGCTTAGACACGCGATAGCCGAAGTGCGCTCGATCTGTCTTACTGCAAACATACTGTGGTCATTCTGCCACTGCTGCTTCACTCCCTTACCTGCAACTGTGTCTCTAACGACAAAGCCAGTCTGAACTTGGAACCTCGACCAAGCGGTAACGCAAGCCTTTAACTTCACATGCCCAAGGCCAAGAGCTGAAGATAGATCCAGTCAGAGGCGAGTCCGCCCGATCTCTCCTGAATCACCTGATCACCAGCCCTCATGCGGACCCATCTGGAGTATGTTTATGGTCTTTGCGCGAAGCGAGTATATACATGCGAGTATAGTTGCTGCCTCGTTCTGTGCAGCTGATCCAGGCGCTTCTGCGCTGCTGTCTTCCGCCGATTGGGCACATCATCCGGCTCGATCTCCGTGTGAGTGACTTCAATGCGGCTCACGAGGCCTCGATGCTTCGACGGCAGGTTGCGCAGCCAACGTGCGAATAGCTTCTGATCGTATGCTGAAACTCCGCTGAAGATGGAATTGCAATAGTACTCCCAAGCGCACGTCTCTCGGGTAAATCGATTGATTTGGAGTTGCACCGGGGGCTTATATTCGCGGTTGATTTCAATTTCGCCGGGGCTGGCGATGATGATAAGCTCGAGGGTCATGTTGACTCGGGTGCTAGGTCCTGTATACGCTGACGGAGATCGGCATCAATGTCTTTGCCAGGCGCCATGTCGATTATTTGTGTCGCGACTCTCATTCTGGCGAAGTGTGGTTGGTATAGATGGATGTGTGATTGCTGCGTGGGAGTGGTGATCAACGAAGTCGTATGTTTGGTTCACAGTAACACGATTGGCAGTGTCGAACCGTGATGTGCCCTTGTCGCGCGGTCCTCGATCCTGCCACTTCGGCTTCCAAGCTGTGTAACCTGCCCACTCCAGTCGAAAGGACACACTCGGCTTACTGGCAAGAGCAGTCCATGAAAATGGCCCTCTTGACTGCTAATGATGATTGTCGACCTTCGGTCAGACACTAAATCGTTACGCCGTGCTCTCCGTGCCGCGCACAACGACATTTGTACAGCGAGGGTTCCTGCGTATCTGAGCAGACCGCGCCGTGCTCAGAACTGCATATCCTTTGCGGTCACCTTCCCAGCTTCCCGCTGTGCTTCCTGATCACCCTCCATCGGCGGTAGCGAAAACGGTTTGATGACGAACTTTCTTCGGCTGACCGTGAAAGCCAGATCCTCGCCTAAGCTGTTTCCAGCTCCGGCACCTCCCTCGCCGCGTTCAGTGTTGATTGGCAGCTTGTGAAAGCGGACAAGGCCTTGCGGCTGCTCGTCTTTCTCTCGCGCCCCACCACTCTCTGCAAGACTGTTTGACGCGTCCATAAGATGCGGGAAAGGAGTAAGTTCGAAGACCCCGTCGCTTAAAATCTCAGCCCATCGCACAATTCCAGAGATTCTTGGGTACAGCTCCAGTGGCAAGCTGATCACGGCCGTGAGCTTGTTGGTGTGCTGGCGCAGGAGAGTCCGAAGCGATCGAAAGAAGCTTATGAAGCTTTCCGGTCGACCTGCTAGAGGCGAGTAAAGCGCCGGACTCAGGAGCGACGGCACTACCAGTCTGTGTATGCTGTTCGCAGGTGACGAAGCTAGCACTCGTGAGAGGTTTTGGATGATGGAATCAAGACTTGAAGAGGGAGTAATTGGGATGTGATTGACCTTTGCATCTGGAGGAATGACAATGCGCTTTGTGAGGTCGAAAGTGTGGCAAAATGGCGCACTTGCCTGCGCTGTGCTGCTTGAACTTGCCGGAGCGGTGCGATCAGGGAGAGCTGTACTTACCGTCAGTCTCTAGCACTTACATGTCTGTCCTGTGGAGGCGCATCCAACGCACCTCTTTCTCCTGCTTGACCAAGTTTCTCATATCGCCAGGCAATCTTCATCTTCTCTTCATCTGCAGTGGACTTTGCACTTCGGCTACTGCTCTTCTTCTCTTCAGCCACGCCAGGCAGCTCTCTCACCCAGCCTTCGCCCATGCCTACAACATGCAGCACGTGGCCTTGACAAATGCCTTCAGCGGCATAATACCTCAACAACGCGCCTGCGAAGTCGGTCGTCCCGCTCTCTTCTACTAATAGACTTGAGCCTGACGTCAGGCCAGCATGTCCACCGAGCAGACCATCGAGCGAGGGAGTGCCTGTGGATGTCACTGTATGTGATGTCAATGGCGATGGGCGGACTCCAGGGCCGCTGACTGGCATAACATCGCCTGCGCCAGCTGCTGGCTGTAGCCCAACTGCTACGTTGCGCTTTCTGAAAGCCATGCCGGAGTGTGCGATGATCGGGATTGACGAACCTACAGAAGTTGAAGAAGTTGCTGCTCCGGAAGTGGTTCCGCTTCCTTGGCTTGTGCGGCGATTCTCACGAACCCTTCTTATGTGGACCACTTTCTACCACCGTCCTGCTGACTGGCCTTGATCTGCGACAGGCTCGCAGAAACGCTATCAATATCGTTTGCTCCCTTGCGTGCGACGGCTTTGTTGTCCGCTCCTGACGAGGCCACGGCCTCGCACAGAGAACGAGATGAATCGTGTCCCGAACATGAGGCGCATTTCAGCGACAGCGCTGGCGTAGGATCCACATCGACTTGCATGCCTATACAGCGGCAAATTGATCATTGCTTCGGAGCATACTCCTGGTCAAACATTGCCTAGGAGCCAGGCTGAGGTGGCGCCTTTCGGCACAATCGTAGCCCAGCATGAAATTCCTACTTACAGATGTGAAGCTGATGTATGCAGACTGACAGCTGACATTCCTAAATCCGCCGCCAAGTGGTCATCTGCAGCAGATCAGGCAGTGCACGTGGGTGGTACAATCACTCGCTAAGCTGCATTGCAGCAATATTATCACGCGAGCAAGAAATAGGCGGTAGAAGCAGCTGACATGGGGATTTCCAAGTGTAGAGCGACTCGCCTTTTCAACAAACTTGATGAATGCAGCATTCTCCTTGAGCATCATCACATCTGGCATTCACTTCGCAAGACAGGTGCAAATCCGCACATACAAGAGTCGGCTTAGTCGAAAGCTTAAATTTGAGGACGATGAACCAGAATACCGTCGCCCAGCGGTGAATAGAGACCTTTGGGCCACTCAGCGTCTGCATTCACTGCTTACCAGCTCTCAGCTATGGATCTTTCTGCTGACCATCAGCCTTTTGTGCTGCGAGAGAAGCTGTCGCGGCCTTCGCCATCTTCTCCTTCTACAGCAACAACATTATCGCGTTCAAGTCACTTGAACACGCCAGACGCAGCAAACACTCCGGCCACTTCTGCCGATTCGGAATTCCTGGGTCGAAGTGCTCGAAAGATGGAAAGCCGAACTCTAGGCAAGATGGCCGCAGAGAACAGAGGACGGTCTCCGGCTCCCGCCCCAACAGCTACAGAAGACAACGAGGACGTGCCTGCGCCATCATACTCTTGGACATTGCCAAGCGACAGCATATCGCCACCAGCACGCGCAGCTAGTCCATCTACAGCTTCCTCTGCTTCATCAACAAGTGATAGTGCGGCCTCGAGTCTTGCACTATTCATCAAGACACAAGTCACACGACTTCGCGAAAATCCCAGACCAATACTGGCGAGCCGTCTGTCAAATCTCAGACCTATGAGGCCGGAAGGCCGGATCTCGCGGTGGATGTTGGACGTCGAGGCCCAGCAAGAGATCGCCAGGGGCTCAAGGCGTAGTCTTGGGGACGGGGAGTCTCGAAGCCTGCTGGGAGGGAATGGCAGTGCAGGAGACAGAGACTATGGCACGCTATACAAAATTGCCGACAGTCTGAGAGGGAGCCACAGCGCGCAGTACGGCCGGCTCATACGCGGGGGTCAGATCCGCGAGAATGAGATCTATCAGAAAGATGCACAGCCTAGCGAGGACGAGTGCGACCTTGAGAATGGCTGCGCTTACGGTTGCTGGTGGCAGTGGGTGGTCTTGACGATTGTGGTTCTGTCGCTGATCGCTTGGGGCCTATGGGTGCTCTTGGGCGATCGGGATGCTGGAGGTTCCAAGCGGTTGCTTTGACAAGCTCATCAAAAGGACGACGCGGAGTTGACTGGCTTCTCCTTTGCATTAGTTGAATTTTACGATGGTTCTGCAATCTGAGCGGCATCGTGGTCGGGCGTGCCACCTCAAGGAGCGTGGGGTGGCACAAATTGGGGTCGGCTTGGATAGATGGACGCATGTACACGCGGATACACAGCTGTTTCCGGTGATGTCGCAGAGGACATCACTTAGCAGCGAGCAAGTCAGCAGTCAGCAACTTAAATCTCGAAACTAGATCTTCAGCTTGATTCAAGTCTTAGCCATGATCTTTCATAGCATGAGTGTGATGACAAGCCGCATTCTGTGTATGAGGGCGCATCGCCATGCACTCACGATATGCACATCAACAAGTGCTTATATAATCGAGCTTGATGTGTAGAAGAGCCCGATCTTGTGCAAGGTGCAAACATTGCCACGAGCCCTTCTCCGTACTGAAGGCTTGTTTCGCGGGTCAGAATTTGAACGAAGCGTGTCTTGCAGTGACGGAAATAGAGGCTGAAGCGTGTCAACTTGCTTGCGAATGCGAGTGATACGGCGATACGAATGGCAAAGGCGAAATTATCGGTCTTGGTGAAATCGGCGTATGCTCAGCCTGTCAAGTCCTAGCAAATGAATTATTCTATGATGAGTTGCTGCTGCTTGCAACGACAATGAACGTTGCAGGAGAGACCCAGTATCAGCCTGATTTCAAGTCAAGAAAGGAGGCAGGAGAAAAGAAGCATCGACAATCGACCAAGAGATCGGGGTGTCGTGCTGAAGTTGAGTTGAAGTGATCCTTGCCGTTGCATTGCGCATCTCCCCGCTCCGTTCCGGATGAACGAGGCGTGCTGCCGTTGCTTCTGTGGATTACCAATGTCGAGGCGCAGCAGGAGAACGGACGTCACTACGAGCTGCTTAGATCAGCGATGTATGTGCAATTCCGCGTCGCAAGGTGAGGATTTGTAGGTGCGAGCATAGCAGTTGGAGAAGATTTCAGGAGAGCAGAAGGAAGTCCACGTTGCTTTGAGATCGGCAGTGTGCGCGGGCAAGGTGATCCGAGGGAGCGAGTCCAGCCTGAGGGCGTCAGAAGTGGCCAGAGTTTCTGAGATCCACAAGTCTCAACACTAGTCCATGTACCCTGCTCGCTGTTTCTCCTTCGTACACGTTGTTGTGAGGCAGGCGTTGGAGAGTGAGAAAAGCACACTTTCATCTTCTCTGGTCAAGTGAAAGGACCCAAACAGCTTCTGCTTTGGTCCGCAGCAACAGAGAAGCAAAGCAAGGCAGCTTGCAGCAGTAGCCGCACGAGCTTTGGAACGCCCCACTCTGGTACTTCACGACTCGCTGGCTGACATATCGGCCCCCAACTGTAACTGTAACCAAAATCCACTGGAAACACCACCACCACTGCACATTTGTCCTGCTCGAAGCAGCAGTGCGTGCATATACCGCACAGCAATGGCATGACGGCTCTCACGGCCTCGCGGAACAAGTCGGCCACCATGCCGTCGACCACGTCCAACTCCGAGTCTGGCAGCGGGAAGCGGGTCTTCAGCAGCACCAGCAAGCACTCGGCCAACAATGGCTCACACACTACCGGCCAGAAGATCAAAAACTTCTTCCGTATTCCCAGCAAGACGCATGGCGGTCATGCGTCTGAGTCGGAGAAAGGCTCGCTAGGCGATGCACAGCAGGATGGCACGAGAACACCACAATCCACCACGAACAACAAAAGCAGTCTACGAAACAGCCGCTTCATTCCACACATTGGCCGCAGCAGAAGCCAGACAGTGGCGAGCGAAGGCAACCCTCTCGACGATGGCATGAGTCCGACTGCCCACGCCAATCCATACTTCCAACACCAAGGGCCACCAGCGCTGCGCCACCATGACGATAGCAGCATTCCGCCCTCTCCTCCTGATACTCCGCAGATGTCTAGGAAGATCTCGCCCGAGACTGCTCAGAAGGACGCCAATGGGACGAGTGGCAAGGAGGAGCTAGCTAGAAAGCTGCGTAGAGTAGCCAGCGCGCCGAATGCGCAAGGGCTATTCAGTAAAGGGAAGGGTGGCAGTGACAGTCGACCGCAGACTGCAGAGGACTCTGATACGCCGCTGCCGAAGATGAACGGCATCGCTTCGCACAGCAATGCCAGCGCATTGAGCATGGTCGAGACTGTGTCTTCGAACGGCGACCTGCTTCCTGTGCCTGGCATTAGTGGTCCCATCACGCCGGGCAAGCTGAGGAACAGCATTGCCTTCAGACGAACCTACAGTAGTAACAGTATCAAGGTCCGGAACGTGGAGGTTGGCCCGAGCAGCTTCGACAAGATCAAGTTGATTGGCAAGGGTGACGTTGGAAAGGTGTACTTGGTCAGAGAAAAGAAGAGCTCACGGCTATATGCCATGAAGGGTATGTCAGATGCGGTCGGCAGAGCTCGGGCTATTGGCTAACATTTCTGCAGTCCTGTCGAAGAAGGAGATGATCAAGCGCAACAAAATCAAGCGCGCACTCGCCGAGCAGGAAATCCTGGCAACCAGCAACCACCCCTTCATCGTAACGTTGTACCACTCCTTCCAGTCCGAGGACCACTTATATCTCTGCATGGAGTACTGCAGTGGAGGAGAGTTCTTCCGTGCTTTACAGACGCGCCCGAACAAATGTGTGGACGAGGATGCCGCACGATTCTATGCCGCTGAAGTGACGGCTGCCCTGGAGTACCTGCACTTGATGGGCTTTATCTACAGAGATTTAAAGCCAGAGAGTAAGTGCTATAACACCTGAGACTGAGATGCAGAAACTAACAGGCCACAGACATTTTGCTGCATCAATCTGGACACATAATGCTTAGTGACTTTGATTTGTCCAAGCAATCAGACCCCGGTGGAGGCCCGGTCATGATCATGGCAGCCGGCCGTGGTGCAAGCGGTGGTATCTCGAGCAACCCGAATCCTAGCAACATGCCCACGATCGATACCAAGAGCTGCATCGCCAACTTCCGAACGAACTCGTTCGTCGGAACAGAGGAATATATTGCACCAGAAGTGATCAAGGGGTGCGGACACACAAGCGCAGTGGACTGGTGGACACTCGGGATCCTGGTATACGAGATGTTGTTTGGCACAACACCGTTCAAGGGCAAGAATAGGAACGCTACCTTTGCGAATATCCTTCGCGATGAAGTGCCGTTCCCAGAGGGCTCGGGAGCACAGAACATTTCGAAGTAAGTTGCGTCTCAAACTGCAGACGTCAACAACAAGCTAATCTCAAGCTACAGTCTCTGCAAATCGTTGATCCGAAAGCTCCTGATCAAGGACGAACTTCGCCGCCTCGGTTCCCGCGCTGGCGCATCCGACGTCAAGGCACATCCTTTCTTCCGCACCACATCGTGGGCCTTACTACGACACTCGAAACCACCCATCATTCCCAACCAAGGACGAGGAGTCGATACTGTCAACTTTAGAAATGTGAAAGAGTCGCAAAGTATAGATCTGGGCGGCGGGCCAGCAGGTGCAAACAAAGGCTTCGGTGTAAGCGCGAGCAAGATGAAAGGTGTGCCTCTAGACTCCGGTTTGGAAACACCTGGTGGTGAGATCGCAGACCCATTTGAGGAGTTCAACAGTGTTACACTGCATCACGAAGGGGATGAATCACATCAACATGAAGACACAAATGGTCACCGGTAGCCTTGGCGCTCGAATGATGAGTGTTGGGACACGAGGTGTGTCAGTTGGCCGAAGCTCGCCGCAGAAAAAGAGGAGCTGGCAGAGACCGCGACACCACGCTTTCGACAGAGCACGCAGCAATGTCTGACCGCGACATGGCGCAAAGAAGCTCGAGGCTTCATCTCAATGTAAATATTGCAAAGGAACAGGAGTGGCTCTGGGAGGTTTTGCATTGGAATTTGTGGGTAGTGACGGTCGGGCACGGTAGCAGGACTTTCAAGTGCTGTGGCCAAAACTCAAGTGCTGTTGATGAATGACACGAATGAAAGTCTGTTATTGATATAACGTATCTTTTGCTTCCTCACAAACGTCTTGTCATGAAGTCGTGCCTTCCTCGAAAACTTGTCCCCTGCCGCTGCTGCAAATGCCAAGACCGAGCGACCAGACAGACGCGACTTCAGCTTGTGACGCGTTCGCTGTTTAACTACACAACTTCGGTTCAGTCTACACGACATCGGACACACTACACGTGCAACACAAGACAGTACAAGACAAGAAGATCCACAAGACGCCACAGATTTCGTTCAAGCCACTCCGAGAGCGAAATCGGAGGAGAAGTTCTCAAGAGCATAAAAGATGGACGACTTCCGCCCGTCCTCGTCTACAGCCCAACATCCCAACCCAGAAGAACTCCTCTCTCCTCTCGAACAGGAAGTCCTAGATGAATATGCGAAGCTTGTGGGCAACTTGGATGACGTATGTTTGCCCATCTCTTCCCGGCTCTTCTCCCTCTGCGCTCCTCCATCCATCACTCTTCGATCTTTGTGGTTGCATCCGTGCTGACGAGATGTCAATTACAGCTGGCCAATGTATTAAACGACCTCGCAGCAAAACCCTCTGCAGAAATTCTGGATAGTCTGAGGGGTTTGGAGAGGAAGACGACGACGGTTTTTACGTTGTTGAAGGCTAGTGTTTATTCGATTGTGCTGCAGCAGGAGATTGCTGACGGGCAATGAGCCTGAGGGAGAGAAGAGGGGAGGAGATGGGAGTGACAGATATTGGCGGAGAAGGAGTTGGTCTCGTGTTAGCGTGGAGTCTGGCGTTTGTGATCCTTGTATGTTCAAGTGAAGGAACCTGGAATGAGGTCGGTTTCGTTTGCACATTACTTTGACCTTACACAGAGAGTGAGCGTTGGTGCAACGTCGGGTCTGCTGACTTTGAACAGAACATCGGAACTGACATTGGTCTCGTTACAGCGGCGACGCCAACAACATTGTCACTGAAACACAACGAGAAAGCCGCCATGGCAGCACCACAATCAGAAAGGTGCTTGCGTGAACTACTTGACACACTACCAGCCGAGCTCTACCAAAGGATCTACGACATGACTTTCACCGCCGAATCTACGACAGTCTATCCTGCCCACAAGGACCATCGCTTTCCCGCTATGCTCCAGGTCGACTCGATCTCCCGCAAGCAGTTTGCACAGTCTTACTACACCAACACGACCTTCGAATTCATTGAGGCGCTCGACTTGGCTTACTGGCTCGACTCATTGACGTGCGAGACACAACTCCTGCTGCGCTCCATCTACCTGCCATGGTCTGAGGAATGGGACTGGAACATTCTGTTCGCTTGTTCTGGGGACGGGCTGGGAACTGTTGTCGAGTTTGTGTGAGGAATTGGGGTGCCTGTGGTTACCTTATTCTCGCTGGAACGTATCACGCTTGGTTCTGGATCAGAAGAAGAACACTCGAGCAGGAAAGCATATGTGCGAGCGCTACAGGCTAGATCTGGCGGTGCCCGTATGAGCGCTGCGGCTAGTCAGTCAGACAGTGCTTTGAGCGATCTGCGAGTGAAAATTGGCTATGCGTGCATTACATCTAGCCACATAAGCATCGAGTCAGAGCACCACGAATACGAAAGTGGCAGGGTTAGCTGGGCATGCATGTCATGATCCTTAAGCGCGATAAAAAAGTAGACAGTGCAGGTGGACCATGTCACAGCTGCGGCTGGAAGCACAGTAGCGTCTCATTATGGCAGAATGAGAACATCCAGCTATTCCTGCTGCAACAACAACAACCCCTCCAACCTCCCATCAGCCCCAACCAGAACCCTCATCTCCTCTTCAAACTCGCACTCCCCTTCCACGGCATCTCCCAGCATCCTCACCGTCTCTCTCAACTTCCCCCTCAACTCCTCCGTGCCCTTCACATCTTCAATCTTAATCCAACACATCGTCAACCCCTTCAACACCTCGCCACGATACACCAGCATCCTCGGCCACGCATTCTCAATAACCGCTTGCAACGCCTCCGTAGCGCTGACAAGCATCGGCACAGTCGCCGTCCCAAGTGGCGAAGAGAGAGCTTCGCTGAGCATGGGGATGAGAAATTTTAGGTGTTTGACGCAATCGATTCCGAGATCGCGGATGTAGATTGCGAGGTGTGTGAAGAGGATTGTGGCGATCGCGGGGTGAGTGGTGCCGCAGTGGGTATAGCCGTAGATGATGCCTTTGCGAATGATGGTGTCGAGGAGTTTGATGCGTGCGCGGTCTTGGGGTGTGAGGGGGGCGGTGTTGGCTTGCTCGGAGGGTGGGAAGCGTTTGTGGGCGAGAGTGAGGAGGGCGGGATATGTGGATGAGAGGAGAGGGATGGAGTCTTGTTCTGAGGTGATGGTGGGGAGGTATGTTAGGCATGGCATGAGTGCTTGCTCAAAGACTTCGCCGAGGCCGGTGCGTTCGAGGAGGGGAGGCGGAGTGGCCGCTAGAAGTGCAGCTGTGAGGTCTGCTCCGATGCGCTTGTATCTGGCTTCCCAGTCGTCTAGTAGTGTCAGAAGCGGTGGGATGACCATTGGCCATACGTCGGCGACGGTCTTCTCGTCCAGACTATGCATTACCCACTTGAGTATGTCAAGCGAGTAGGCATCTTTGGCGCTTTTCCAAGGTTTCTTGGTGCTATCGTCCATAGAGCTCATTGTGAGCTTCTCCGGCAAACGTTCAGTGGTGACTTTGCGGCCCTGTTCAGTGACCGTCGCTGGAGCGGCCTTGGTAAAGAGAGGGCGAATTGTAAGCTTCAAAAAATGCCGAATAAGATCAAAGGTCAGCTCACCATTTGCTTGGTGGTTCTTCACCTCCTCGATGGCTTTCTGCGCATCAGTCGAGTCGGGATTACGAAGCTGCCAGGCCATGACCACGTCGAGAGCCTCAGTCATCCATGGTCCGGGCTTGATGCCAATCGCAGTCGCCAGCTCTTTCCCGTTCATGAGAGGCTTGAATGTGCAGACTTCGGTGATATCGAGCTGGCGTAAGTGCTGCACGAAGCCGGTGTATCTTCTCTCGATGGCTGTCGCGAGGTCAGTACACGTGTAGGACAGAGTTTGTAGTCCTTGCTTACATTCTACTTGGTCCCCATCGTTTGCGACTTCGACTAGTAGTGAGTACAAGACCTGACTCCTCCAGCTGGCGCCCCAGCGGCGTAGAGCCATTCCTAGCACATCTCGCGCAGCAGGGTCATCACCATCGATCTGCTTATCAGGTCGACGCTTCTTCTGATAGAGCCTGTCCACCAAGTTTGAGATCTCGAACTGATGCCTCACAGATAGATTGATGACATCGCAGATCTTGTTAGTCGCTTTGATGCCTTCTCTCGCCACCTGAACAGGAATTGGAGGTGGTGGTTTTTTGCCTTGCTGTGCTGGCTCTGGCAGTGGTGCATTGCGGTAAGGCACAATTGCTGCAAGCTGCCAGCCCAGAACCTCTTCTTCGTGATCCCGAGCAAGTTCCTCCTGCAAAACATTACCATTGCGGATCAGCTCCTGGAGAGTGTCGATGACAACTTGCCAGCCCTCCACATCGGCTGGATCGTGATCAGCTTTGGCCTTGGCTGGATCAGAGTAAATTGTCTGGTACAAGTCGAGGGAGAAGATGAGTCGAAGTGCCTCGTAAGGATTTGGGCCTTGCAACGCTTTCTCCAATTCAGTTCCGACGCGCTCTCTACTGATCTTTAAGCGCAGCGCCTCTTTGATCTCGGCATTTTCCATCGCTTTCAAAGCATTCTCCTCGATCGTGTAGCCCAGTCTGCTGGCGAAGCGAATCAGACGAAGCACTCGCAGAGGATCGTCCTTGAACGTCTGATATGGCTGAAGCGGCGTTCTGATGATCTTTGATTTCATATCATCGTGACCTCGGCCGGTAAAGTCTTCGACGATGTCTTCATTGAGGTTATAGAACATGGCATTTACTGTAGCGTCTCGACGCTCAGCGTCTTCTTCAGGCGTACCGAACTCAATCTGTGGAATTCGTCCTTCCTCGTCGGTATACGTTTCCTTCCGTAGGTTGACAAGGTCAATATCAAGACCTAGGATCTGCATAGTGGTCGTCTCGAGATGTTTGGACTTGTCGGGATTTGCCTCGATCTTGTGCAAGCCACCAACTGACTTGGATTTGTCAGTCTTACCAGCTTTTTGACTCTGCTTGTCATTGGATGCAATCGACTCCAGCCCGTACTTTTCGAGATTGCCAGGCAATTCCAGGTATTCTTTGAGGCGAAGACCGAATTGGTAGCCGGTCATCTTGTTGATGGCGACATCAATGTCGTGGCTCTTCTTGCCCAAAAGTTTGTCGCGAACCCAGCCTCCGGTGAAGCGTAGCACGATGGGCTGTTTAGCCAGGTCATCTGGAACAACGACTTGGCTGACAGCGTTCGCATCATCTGGAGATGCTGGATGCTGGTCTATGTACTTTGCCACGTCCAGCAATAGCGTCTTTAGAGTAACCTCAACCGGTTCCCAAGTAATGGCACCAGATCCTGAGGCTGGCACCCCATCGTCAATCTCCTCGACCACAAGAGGTGACATTGTGGAGAGCTGCCGTCGTTTGCTAGGCGTTGGACTAGTGCTATTCAGTCGCCTTCGCTTTGTCCCTTCAGGCGTTGTTACAATTCGTCGAGCCGGAGACATGCACCTTCTGGATGCACATTGGAAAGATTGTGCTTCTGACGAGATTCGAATGGGCAGAATGTGCTTGGGTTGTAGGCACGCCAAGTGAGTCAGTCTTCGAGTGACTGGAAGCATTCAGCGGCGACCAGAATTGAATAATTCTTGCTGGAGTTGTGTTATTGGCACCAGTGTGTTCATGGAAACATTATCATTTGGTTTGGTTTCTGTTCGAGATGGACAGCATGTGTTGGACAACAAACCTGTGCCTGCATCAGATAGAGTTCTTCGAGAAGGTCGGCGTTCGGACGCTCTTGGCGGCGCTCTCGATGTCATTCGTGCTGGCTGGCTGCAGATGGGCCACGACACACCGAACGGGACAAGTGCTATACCACCGAATGATGCAGACGATTGTGTAGAATCATAACGACACCGTGTCTCATGCACCGCCCGACGCCACCCCGTCCATCGCAGTTTCCCTCTGGCTCCGCTGATGCCACCGACGGCGGATGAAGCTCCGCAATCGCCCTCTGGGTCCGACAGCGAGCCTTCCGCCAGCAACAGCAACAACGATAACAACAACAACCCCATCGCGGTGCACAAACGACGACTCGGCAAGTCGCCACTGTCGTCGATCTCGTCGCTGCCAGATCGCCGCTCCAATGCATCGCTGTCGAACCTCTTCTCGTCGACCACCGCCCTGCCTACGGGCTCTCCGAGTCAGTCGGGCACTTCCACGCCGGTAGCAGAACGCCCGGCCAGCTCTGTCTTTTCTCCAGCAGGCTCAACTGTGCGCTCGCCTTCACCTGCGCCTTCCGGACAAACAGCGAGCAATGATGTGCGAGACTTGCTCCTGCGAGCCTTTGCGCCGCACGTCTCGGTGCTCGCCTCGCACGATACAGAGGAGCTAGTCCGGCACAAAGGCATTCCTGGTGGCCTGCTCGACCTGCTGAGGCCATTTGGTGAGCACATTCAGGGCAAAGTTACCATCCGAGACAGCACAGGCATCAGCAAGCTATGGGATGACTTCTCCCTGCGATTCGTGGGGGTGCGAGATGGCCTCGACAACCCGCGAAGCACAGATCGCAAGAGCACCGACTCTACACCTTCGCAAAGAGGCCATAAGCGAGGCGCATCTCTGCTCGAGTACAAGCCCGCCCACCTGAGGACTGGAGGCGATGTGGGCCAGGTCGAGGAGCTGGTCGAACAACACCTGACCTTCTACGAGGAGAACTCTGGTCCGGTCGAGGCTAGCTACATGACCATCAAAGATACGGCTGCCGTACCTGATCCGTGTTCCACTTCTCCATTCTACATGCTGTATCTGCGGCGACTGTTGTCTGGCTTACCCATGGTGCCTTCAGAAACATTCTCTCATCCAGTGGCATCTGTGATAGCCATTTCCTCACGCTCAGCCTCGCCGATCGAGGAACTGCGAAGCTTGTACGATTCTTCTAACAGTGGCGAGCACAGACTTCCGCAGTGGGTGCACAATGAGTTCTTACGATATTATGTTTTGATACACGACGAAGATTACGATGATATCACGAAATCAATGGCACTATATGACCAGATGAAGCGACATTTTGGCTTACATTGCCATCTCCTGCGACTTCGTAGTACGCAATGCGTGCCTTCCGACGACGACAGTGTACGACTACCGCCTGTAGAGTGGTCTGCGGCCGCAGAGGACCTCGCAGAGATAGTACGCCGCGAGACTAACGAAGACGAGGAGGATCCAACGCCCTACATTTTCGAATCGGATGTCACTGCATTGCGAGCATTTGTACGCGAGATGGTTACACAGTCCATCATTCCTTCCATGGAGCGCGCATCTGCGACTTGGAACGATCAAGTAGCATCTCGAAGGCGAGGTCTCAGTGGCAGGTTCATGTCCATGTCGAAACGTTTTACCGCTTTTGGTGGA
Source organism: Septoria linicola (assembly GCA_024114885.1). NCBI lineage: Eukaryota > Fungi > Ascomycota > Dothideomycetes > Mycosphaerellales > Mycosphaerellaceae > Septoria > Septoria linicola. The sequence continues at coordinate 1,819,944 of CP099426.1, read as the reverse complement.
GGTCGCACTTCGTCTAGTCCTCTGCTCGGAGGCGCGGGCAGCAATTACGACAGCCTGCAGGGATTCTACAGACCTGAGGCAGCAGAAGCAGTGATGCGTAAGCTTGGAGACTACGCGATGATGCTACGCGATTTCAAGCTTGCTCATGGCACTTACGAGATACTCTGCCAGGACTTCAAGCACGACAAAGCCTGGCGGTATTATGCTGGCGTCAATGAGATGGCTGCTGTGAGTCTGCTACTCTCGACCGGATCTAGCAACAAGATACGGATAGAGGGTATCGACCAGTACCTGGAGACTGCTTACTACTCTTATGTGACGCGAGTCGGAGCGCCGTACAACGCCTTGCGAACACTGATACTAGGTGTGGAGCTCTTGAAGATGCGGGGAGGTAATGCCCTGGACGATGCTGCCAGATGGACAAATCGAGTACTGGACGACCGGCTTGTGGGCGCTGTTGGTCACGCATTGCTAACAGAGCGGATCGCTTCCTGTCTAAGCGAGCGGAAAGTAGTCGGCGGCCCAACTGACATCGATCGACGCCGAAAAGCAGCTTTCTGGAACACGATATCTGCCGACGCCTGGCTGCGTCTCGAAAAGACGTCTCAAGCAGATCGATGTCTGACCGAAGCATTTCGTCTCTATGGACTGGATCACAATGAGGGCTCGTTGGAGTTTCGCAGTATGGCGAGCTTTCTGTTCACATTACAAGAAGCTGTCTCTGCCAATCGTGGAGGTGTGCATCATCTTGGTGAAGACGATCTAACAGAAGGAGTTGAGCCAGTCCAGGTGGAAAGAGAGCAATTGATCCAGCAGCCAATAGTACCCAGCCATGGACACAGGAAAAGCCTTAGCACAAGTGCACCACCGCCACCCGGAACGTTAGGCAATGCGCATGCTCATAGGCGGAGCATAAGTACTGGTGGTCCGCCTCCAATGCCTGCATCTTTTGATCCACTGGGAGCTGTGCCTAGTGCATACGACGGTGCAGGATCTGGGAAGCTGAATCCACCAGGTGTTCAGGATGCGACTCCTCTCAGCCCCGTCCGCGAAAAGAGGGACGATGGGTTCGAGTGATTGTGTCGTGTGGGAAGGGGATTCTGATGTTTAGCGAGGCGTGTGGAGTTACTGGCAGGGCGAATGGCATAGCATACGATACACATGGGGACTTTTATCCGAGATTTTGTCTTCGTGCCCTCCCGAGGGTGTTCTTCCTCTGCTTCCTCTTACCCTATTAGATCATGTATTAGCAACAGTCCACTTGTTATGCTCGTCACTCCTGTCCACAATCAGCGGGTCCGTAAACGATCTACAGCAAAAGCGGGTCGTTTTTGAAGGAGAAAGGCAATGCATATCAGCTGACATGACGAGTCCAGACTGTCTCATTCCTCGAGGAGAATACCAATCGCTAAGGCGGAAGCAACATATCATCAAGCTGCAGGAAAGCAAGTCGATCGCGGGAAGACGAGGCTTGTGTGTTATAGCGCGAGGCATCTCGTGATGCGGCACCCGCCTTTGCCCACCAGCGTCGCCCTGGTTAGTATCTGCATCACCCACTGGAGTCAACCCAGCTTTGCCTAAAGATGACCTATTAGCGCCAATGCGGATCTCTCGTGGCAAACAAGTGGTCGCATACCAATCCTTCCTTCCTTATTAATGCCGCCGAGTACAAGCAGCTCTCCAACTCACACCTCCAAATTCCAGCACACCCACATCCCAAATCTCCCCTGCGACTCTCCGCTTCCCTGCATCCGCGAAGGCGTTGTAAGCCGCGACTAACTTGACTTGTGGCGTAGCGACGAAATCTTCTGGTTGTGCGGTTTTCCAGGCTTCGAGGTGGTCTTCGAGTTCTTCTGGGAAGCATTCGAGAGCGATTTCGCGGAGGGTTTCTTCGTTGCGGGTGAGGGTTGAAGTGCTGTGGGAGAAGTGGCCGATTGCTTCGATGAGGGCGGTCAGGGTTGCTGGGGCCATCTTTGTCTTTTGGGGTCGAATGGGCCTAGGAATTGGTAGTGAGAGTGTAGGGAGTTGTGTACGGATCTTGTCGATATTATGGTCAGAGGGGTTCTGGTTCTTGCGGAAGTACTAATCGTAGTGTTGGGTGGTTGTAAGTGTAGGAAAGAAGGAGAGATATAGACCTCGAATGTAGACGTGTATAAGTATATCGTTATAGTGTCAGCTGAGCAGTCATAGCAGACAGTATTCACTACTGTGGTGAATGGCCGATGAGCATGTGCGAGGCTCAAGGACCCGAGTCCTGTCATGTGAGATGTCGGTGAGCCAGATCAAAGGAGAGGTGAATGTGGATGTCCACCTCCTGGCCCAGTTCTCCTGGATCACTTCAGAGCGGATTCCAGCATTATCCCAAATAAATCGAATAGGTCGAGTGTAGCTTATTGACTGACATGTGAGTAGACCTCACAGGACAAGTCCGCCTTGTAGATACTGTACTTGCGCTCTTGTTTGCCACGCTTCGCCTGGGACAACAAGCAAACAGAGCGGCAAAGTCTCTGAAGAGAAAGCAAAGAAAACAATCCAGCAAAACTTGCTCAGAAAGGCTAGGCCAGCTCACTGGAAAATCTCGATTGATCTTGAAAGGTCTCCCAGAATGGAATTGGCACCAAGGCACCCGATTTCCATTCGGCTTAGGACAACTGCAAAACGAAGCTCAGAGAACGAGCTCTGGAAACTAGTGAGGTCTCGAATGTTTGGCTGGTTTCGCCAACATGAACCTACTATAGTACGCCGCAGGCTCCAGAAATCCTACATACTGCGTTGGCGGTGAGGACAAAGCGGCCATCCAGAATTTGTCATGGTAGAGAGGTCGTAATGCAGGTCATCCGAAACGAGGGTGTATGCCTAGCAAGACTGGGCTTTAGAGATTGTATCGTATCGTATGCCAGCTTCTCGAAGCACCCACCCCGTTCGTTCGCCGATGGCGGCCCTCATCGTGGAGCTTTGTAAAGTGGTTACAGTCTATCGACATGGCTGTAGACCTCCTTATCCTTGAGCTGCATCCCCTCTTCTGTCAGACTGAGCCGTATCAGCATGTAGAGGCAGGCGAGGTGATAAGCTTATTTCACTGGCGGAACAAGCTGATTCTTCCCTTCTAGGATCTCATCTGGGCCAGCGAGATACTTCTCCTTGGACATCATCATATTAGTCTATACCCATCGATCTCATGCATAATCTCACTCGCCAGCCTCCCTTCTTTGCACCCAACACAACAAATCAAGAACCCACAACTCCTCTCGCTAAACATCAAGATACCTCCTCATGTCTCATCATCAATCCTATCAGCAGCACAAGACATCGTCATCGCCTCGCCCCAGCACCACCCTCACTCAACCGATCCATCAAATCAAACGCCTCATAATTCGGCACATGGCAATCAGTCCCCGGCTGACAACCCATTTCGCGCTCTAACTCCTGCTGAGACAAGTTCGGCCGGACATAACGGATCGCGTTTGCAATGTCTCGACATGAAGAGGAAGTGTTTTGCTGGGAGTGGTGGTCCATGTCCAGGTTCTGGGAGGGGTAGGAGTCGAGGTTTTGAGGGTGGGGGTAGAAGTCGTGGTCTGGAAGTTGCTGCTGCTGCTGCTGAGATATCGAGGAAGAAGGATAGTCCGGGTAATTGCCGTATAACGAGATTGAAGGTGCTCGTGGTTGGTATTGGGGTTGTTGAGTATAACCACTTTCCGTTCGGGTGTTTTGTGACTGTGGTGTGGCATAGTTGGGATGCGACTGCTGCTGCTGCTGTTGCTTGAAAGTACTGCTCAAGGGCGACGGAACTCCAGCGCCGCCATTACTCGATTCGTATCCAGATTGCGGGCTCAACTGTCGATCCGAGGCTCGCATTTGAAGTGGTCGGAGACCTCGTTCAGGTACTGATGAGTATTCTTCTCGGATTTTCGCAAGCGATTGCTCGCAGTCGATGCCATCTTGCCCACAATTTCGCTTCTTCCCTATCATGGCTTCCAGCTCACTAGCCACTGAGGAAGAAGGGGAATCGCCATCGAACTCATCTGCAGATATTCCATGCTTGGTCAATATCTGTCTGAGTCGTCTATTCTCATCGGCAACTTGTCGTGCAGCAGCTTGAATCTCTGCACTGGCGCCAATGCCGACTTGTTCGCAGGTGCGATATTTCGTCTCAAGTTCTTGAAGATACTCCTTCCGCCGTGCGCGAGACCTGCGCTGGTTGTCTCTCACTCGTGCCAAATCTGCTGCTTTCTGCGGTGTAGCCAGTCAGTATCAACGAGCATGTCCTCCACAAGAACAACAAGAGACCACACTCACACCTGCAGGCTGCCTAGTCTCATCAACCATTTTCCTACGCAATATCACCTTCTAAGCCAGAAGAAATCCCAAAAAGCGACAGAGAAAAAAGACGAAATGATGATAGAAGTGAGGTCGTGCTAAGACTCTCTCCACGAAGTCACGAACGACACAAGAAAGATCGGCTGCAAGGAACCGTGTTAGCAGTAGCAGCAGGCCACGAACCAACTAAGCCACTCCTTTAGGCATGATGATTGAGAGCACACTAAGCCGTCAAGAGCAGGTCGAAAGGAACAATTATCAGATCCGCTGCAGGTCCGCAGCAAGATCGTGGTCCACGTTGCAGCGTACGGAAATGTAGTGTGGTGAGTTGCCACTGCGGAAGTAGCCTCGGGCTGAGGATTTGTTGATGATGACACATCCGTGGCTGAAGCTTTGCTCGGTGCCGTGCGCCGAGAAGATCAAACCAAGTCTTGTGTCTACTACTAGACTACAGTATAAGCTTGTTGGCTGTCAAAAGCACGTTTGGTTGGAAGTGTCGTTTACATGAATTGGAAAGCGGAACAGACTGAAGAGCTCCCATGAGCAAGTCGAGCAGGCCCATCTGAGAGCGACGTGTACACCATTATCATTTCGTAAAATACGGGTATCTCAACACGGAAAATATTCTACCGAAGCCCAACTCTCTCATAACGTTGCTCATTTCATTGATACCACTCGTTCTCATCATATGCACCCGCCATGCTATTATACGCATTCATCGAGCTCAACCAATTCGCCATGCCCATATCATTAACCGTCTGAGGAGAAGTTGCATTTGCTGGGTACGCAGCAGTTGTCGTACTCATCCCAGGCACGCCAGTGATATGCTGCGAAGCGGGCGGCATGACTGCACCTCCATTGCTCAGACTGGGTTGCATTGGAAGTCCGCCACTTTGCACAGCATGTGCAGGGTTCCATGCAGCAGCGTCAATGTCGATCTGATTCCAGTTCTCAAAGCCGGCGGCCATTTGTGCCTGATCTCGATACGCCCAGTCCTGGCTGTCTCGTATAAGTTGCTCGACACCGCCGAACATATCGCTAGGGCTTGCGGCGCTGCGAGCAGTACTGGCAGCAGAAGCCCAGTGTCGCACCTGAGGTGTCTGAGGTGTGTTTGCACTGGAGGGATACTGCTGGGGTCGCATACCGTGTGCGTCCTGTGGCGGTGCTTTGAAGCTGAGACTGTTGTTCCTTGGTGCAGGCGCACCTGACGATGCCATCGGACGAGCTATGCCGCTCTCGTTGTAATAGCCAGGGGGTTGCACGTTCCCAGGCGGTTGCCATGACTGAGCCTGCCCCGTAGGCAATTGAGGCGCCACAGAGACATCGGAGAGACGCCTACGGCCGCCGCTGGTCTGGCTCGATGGTGACTGGATATCACCTAGAACAGTGCCAAATTTGGCATCCGTCCTAGTGAGCACAACAGTGGCCTCTTCAGGTAGCTCTACCTTCCATTTGCTCGCCAAGACGCCGATAATTGCAAGGGATCGCCGAGCACACAGCCAGCCCTCCCCAATTTCCTCGAGATGCTTGACGCCATGCACGATGTCGCGCTTAGCGTTCTTGTCCGGCAAATTTAGTAAATGTATCGTGCAAGCTGAGTGTGCGATGTATACGGCAATGTTGCAAATCTGGCGAAGACCATGAGAGCGCTTGTACAGTCGCATAAGCTTCGAGATCATTGCAGCGGCTTGTGTGCAAAGCTTCCGTGGGCTGACGTTGGCTGGTAGAGGTGATGTTGCTTGAGTGTATTTCAAGAAAGGTCGGAATAGGTGAATGAAAAGCAGTTGGAAGAACATACTGCTGCAGTGTCAGAAATATCATTACTCACGCATCCACGATGCACTTACTGCATTACCAGCACGCTGGAAAGCCCACCCTCTTTAGGTTCCAGCTCCTTGGGCAGTTCTCGTCGCCAGCCTTCTAGGCGCGTATGTATGTCTGACAGCTTCTTCAGCTCAGCAGCCTTGCCCTTCGTCTTGTCCATATCGATAGGGTTGTAGAAGTATTTCATCAAGTCATTACTGATCTCGCATAACTTGGCGATCTGTAATGCAACAGTCCTGGTTCTCGATGGTTGAGCGTGTGCCTGTGTGAAGCCAGAATCCGTGTAAGGACTCCATTGCGCAGAGTCTTCGTCTGGGAAGACCTCATACTTCGAAGCCGTCACTATGGACGACGGTAGCTGTGGTAATCGTCCAAGGTAATTCGACCAACATTTGTCGAAAAGATAGCAACCCCAGAATGTCACTCTCCGCACGTCCTCTTCGTTCTCATCTCCACTGACATATCGATTGTTTGTGAGCTGACCAGAATCGAGATTAAGACCCATATCACAGGCCATGCGAAAAGACATGCCGCTGTATACCCAGCCTCGACCTTCTCGTCCGCATCCTGCTTCCCGGACTGACATTAGTGCCAAAGCTTGTACTGTGGTCAAGTGTGGCTTCTCGTGCTCGTCGTTTTCCATGATCAGCCTCTTGGCTTCTCGAAAGAAGTGGTCGCCAGCAGTCGCAGAGTCTTCGGGATTGTCCCTCGCCCCGGCATGTGACGTGAAGTGGCAGCCCAGCGCCAGGATGGCATTGACTAGCAAAGGAGTGCAGTAGTGAGTTTTCCTCCTGGCATGGGGCGGGGGTCTGCCAAGCATAAAGTCGCGTAAGAAGAGCTGTTTGGACATGGTTGTGAAGAAGGTGTAGTGCCAGGTGAAGTACATATTGACCAGATGAAGCACGAGTTCCGGATCGCCGGTGACGTCCGTCCATGACAGCAAAGGATTCTCCTGCTGTAGATACTCGTCCATGCTATCGTTCAGAGCTTCCTCCTGCGCCAGGTGTATCAGATTCGAAGTACCGCCGATGTATCGAACCGAGCCTTCGTCCAGCCTCAGGTCGCCCATCTTGCCATAGAGATGCGACTCAAAGGCCGACATTGGTCCTTTGCGCTCTACCTGCGTGGGCGCGTCATCTTCTTCCCCATCCTCATCAAGCTGGCCATCCTCTTTCGCAGCGATCTTCTCGGCCATTACATCCAAGCTCTCGCACGTGCGAATCTCGCGCACCAGTTCTGCCACATCGTCTTCTGGGTAGTTCAAGATTGCTTCAATCAATGTCTGCAATGTAGTATTGCGAGTCTTCAAGCCGTCGGCGTCATTCTTGTAGACGCCCTTTCGTCGATGGTCGGAGTTAGGGTCATATATGCATTCGGTGCCATAGACCTGTGAGCACGCTGCACAGGCGGGAGTATTGCCATCACATTTCGACTTTCGTTTCCTGGTACACACAGAGACATGTCAGCCATGTTGGTGTCGGCTACGTGCATGAAGCTATGAGTGGGAGATCTTCAGGCACGCAGGCGGCCGCGCGTAGAGGTCCGTCTCTGCCGTGAGGGAAGCTGGACATGGTACTTCGAGAAGTTGCGTCAACCTACCTGCAGGCTATACACGCTGTGCTCACACATCGTCGCTTGGAGGCATCTTCCGGATCTTCGACCTGGTTGTTCTTCCGCCTGCGCTGCTTGGGCTTGCTGGCCGTTGGTGCCGTCAGCGGTGGCAGTCCTGCCGGTTTCCTGTCGGCGTGGTTGTTTGTGACAGTGGACTGCGTGGGAGGAATCCTAGATGCCGAGGCACCAGCAAACGAGCGTTGGAGGTCTGCTGCAGGCTGCACGTCTCCGGTCGTGGCGCCTTCCATCGAGTATGGCTCACACGCCTTCCCTGTGCGAGACGGAGCAGTGCTTCAGCATTCTCCCCGGAGATGCTGGAGATGTACAATGCAGTCTGCGCCAAGTTTCAGTGAGCTCGCCAGGCCGAGCTTGTGGCCGTCACGCAAATGTCAGGTAGCGGGGTCCAGACGAGAGGAGAGAGAGAGTCGAGCGATACAGGTTCGACAGAACATCGTCGAGGATGATACCATCTTCATGCTCAAACAGCTCAGCTTAAGCGGTTATCTATGCATGAAGGCTCGATATCGGAGGGCTTCAGTCCAACGGCATGTGCCATGCAATGTCGACAGGCAACGGAGCCCTCTCCGGCCAATCGTAGAAGCCTTAGATAAGAGCTGCCTGTCCTAGGGTTGCCTAAAGTAATTCGTGGGACGTCCGTAAATGCGATTGGATGCATAGTCGAGGGACATAGTCGCGGATGAGCTGTTGTTCTGAACGGTCTCAGCATGGCTGAGTAATGCACAGGACTGCAACGATTGTATTACCTGACCAGCGGTTCACAGCTTTTTGTGATCAATGCGAGAACTGCATGATATTCCATTGCCAAATATCTACAACAGAGCAATGCCAAATGAAATGGTCCACGACTTCGTTGAGCTCCAGCACATATTACATTGGAGCACTTGGTCACTGAGGAGACAATTATTCAAATATTCTTCATTTGACATCTTATGTATGTACCTCTTCGCTCCCCTTCTCTCTGTACATGTCCCAAGATGGCCCGTCTTCCAGCGTAGCTGAAGTCGAACTTCGACCCAGTCGAAATTTCCCATGCAAGTCAGATATATGCAGGTTCTTTGAGTTCCAACACTCTCCTGAGAGCGCTTTAGCTGAAGAATTTGAACTTTGTGAGTCTTTCCCAAGATATGACTAGTGGAACGGGGTATCAAGCTTGTTTCGAACGCATCGCACCACGCCAAACGAAGGGGGTATCGAGCGCTCGTCAGAACAAAACCAGGTGGCGAAAAGCAAGTCTCCAAGTACTTTATCCGGATCTAGCCGGCGTATTATGATGATGATGATGACGCCTCTACGCACCAACGGCGGAGGTCTATTCTTGTCTGTGTATTAAATGGTAGGCTGGAAGCCCGGATTAAAGAGTGTCGTAGATCGTGAGATCGTGATACGTGCATCGTACAAGTATATGGACGCATTGTGATGCACGGTCGTTCCAGTCTTGATGGTACATATGGGATGGCGGTAGTCTTCCTTTTGTTAATTGGGGGTACTGGAGCGTGACAAGGGGTTCGGTCGCGGGAGTGGTGATGGAGTCGGATCGCGCGTCATATCGCCCGATGCACGTCTCGGTGGCATATCGAGCAGTCGAGCAGAGCCTGCTGAGAACTGACGAGAGTGACGTGCAGTATGTTGCTTCATGTCAACGGATCGTGCGCGGCCAAGCTCGACGGCTCGTTTCACTTCGGGTGTCTCTGCGTCGTGGAACTCGTCGTCGGACTGGTCCGGAGTATGTAGGCCAGAGACGTTCTCGTCTTCGGGTGTCCCTTCGTACGGGGTCTCTACCTGCTCAATGGCGGTTTCCTGCGCTGCATACTCTTGCACTAGACCTTCTCTCGAGACAAGTCGAGGGTCACGCTGGACCAGGGTGGGCTTGCGGCGCACACTGCCATGCACAGTCAGAGGTGGCTCGCCTGAAGTGGTATCGATGCCCGCCTCTTCTTCACTTTCCTCATCAGGACTAGCACCGATGAGGTTACTTCTACTGCCAGGCCGCGACACTTTGTTCCGGCTGAAATATTCGGCGTCCTTGTCTGTTCCCAGCTCCTCGTAGCTCGCGGTGAACTCAGCGTTGCGCTTGCTGAAAGACCTGCTTAATGCGGATTGGTTAGACTGGCGTTTGCTAGCGCCTCCAGCCAGCCAAGAGCCTTCAGAATCAATCGAAGCAAGTGAAGCAGACATAGGTACATGCCCTCGCGAGACCGCGCTGAGCGGAGTATCGCTGCGTCCGGACATGTACACGTCGCCTTCAGCATCTCGTGTCTTGCCGGGAATGTCCATTGGCGTGGCTCGTGCTGCACGCCGAGCGGCGGCGACTGCGGGCGCAGCAGTTGTGACATCAGGAGACTGTGTTCGTGAGTCAGGTGGCGATATGGGTATTTCTGGCAAATCTTCGCGGAATTTGCTTTGCGTGCGCACAGGCGTGCCTGACGACGAGCGTACAGTCGGTGGTCGAGGAAAGTCAGTGCCTACGAGATGAGCGGGAAGAGGCTGATTTCGCGTCGACTCTCGTGACGTGTTCGAGAAGGAACCTCCTTCCGAAGTTGGTTCTTGCGAACTTCTGCGGAAGGTGCCACCACGACGGAAAAATGCAGCCCACGATGCGTTGCGCTTCTCCGAAACCTGATCAGAGTTACGTCGCTCGACTGGTAGCCGCGGCGGTGGTGCCAGGTCATGAACACTTGGTTGCGATGCACTTTCTAAACGTGCTATCTCAGCGAGTTGAGAGACACTCGATGGAGCCCGATTGCCATAGACTGGCGACAAGGGCGGTGTGTTGGTCATCGACAAGCGGACGGCTTGAGCAGTACCAACATATGGCTCCTCGAATGGAGACTCCAGTAGCGTTTCTTTGCCATCGTGATGTGCACCTCGCAGCTGTGGCAGTGGCAATGGCTGCACTGATGGTACTGGAGCGGTTGTCTCTGCGGCATCCGTGAAAGGGTTCTCGGATGTCTCAGCAGCATCCGAAATGTGTGGCTGCTCCGTCTGTGGTGGCTCACCCGGTGTCTCACTCTGACCGATGCCAAGTCCTACCACTTCTGGTCTAGCGACTGCATTGTCGCGCAGAGCGGGATGTACCTCGCTGGGAGGAGCGAGGACTCCACGCGACTGCAGCTCCTGCTCGACGCGTGCTCTGGTCTGCTCCGCACGTGTCCTTTCGTCTGAATTGCGTCTCTTACGCTCGCTGTCGGCGCGTTCCCGACCTGCACTCTTGAGCTTGCGCTCGAGTCTCTCTTGCCTCTCAATTTGTCGTTTCTCTTTGCGCTTCGCTTCGCGTTCCATGATCGCTCTAAGATCACTCGCGCCAAGTTCGTCCGCATCTTTGCCAACTGTCCTTCGCTTGCGTCGCTCTTTCGCATCCAGCTTCCTGTTGTCTACATGCTCCTTGGGAGATCCCATGGAGTCGATCCGGTATAGTATGCCTGAAGAGCTTGGGGGAAGGCTGCTTGAGACGTACTGTGGCAGTCCAGAGAGCCTGACAGCAGGTCGGGGGCTGAAGACGGCAGCAATGCTACCCACTTCCCACCCACGCTGCTCCGTGACGCCAGACATTGAGGAGTGAATTGAGCCCTCAGGAGGCAATGAAACATGCGAATCACCATTTATCCCTCGCACTTTTTTGCTGTCGCGCCGCAGAGGCCCATCGCCAGGTCGTTTCGGTATGGGAATCGGTGTAGTCATAGAACGGATTTCCTCTTCACGCACTGGGTCGCGTTTGGACTTGGTCGAGAAACGACGAGTTGGCGTACTGTAATCGGCAGTGCTACGCTTCGAGCGTAGAGTGTTGGATTTTGAGAGCTTGGCCAAGGCATCGTGCCGTTGCACGCTCGTTTGCGAAGTTGAATGAGGCCGGAAATTGTACGGAATTTGAGGCTTCTCCAGATCCACGGGCCTCAAGTGCGGGCTTCGTTCTAGCTGCTGCTGCAGTGGCAGCGCAGTGATGTCTTCTCTGCTCGCATAGTTTGGCGGAGGAACATTCTCCTTGTTAGCAGTTCCAAGTCTGCTCTGACCAGCAGATGACGACTGAGCTTCGATCGCTTTCTCATCGAGGTTCGGAATCCGTTGCGCCGGGGGGTCCTGAAGGGTTGCTCGCTGAGAAGTGTGTTGCGGGATCAGTGGCTGGTCAATAACTGACACTGGCCGGCTTTGTGGTGCGCTGGCTGACGGTTGTGCCTTCTCAGCAAGTGGCTTCTGCTCGCGATCATTGTTGGTGTGCGATTTGGCCCGGCGCCGTCTTTTGAACGGCCATAGCATTCTGAGGGGATCCGCTCAGCGACCTTGATCGCATCCCGAGTTGTGGCTCAATCACAGAACGTGTTGCTGTTATTGCAGGTCGAAAGAATGGATAAACATGCAGACAGGCGATGACCAGCGCACGAAGAAGCACTCTCGAAATGGCGTTTAGTGGCTGATTCTGAGGCAATCCTAGCGCACGGGACAGCCTTCACGAGAGCAGATCCTCAGCTGAATTCAATTGGTCCAAAGGTGGATGGGGATCGAGATTGAAGGACAATTGGTTCGTCGTCGTCGATGCGCGGCAGCAAAAGACAAATGAACGACTTGAAGGTGATTACAGACAACCAGGATGAGAAAGCGCAAAAGGCAAAATGGAGGCTCCTGTTGGTGTTGGCAGAAGAAAGGTCGTGAAAGTGAGCGTACCGGAAGGTCTCGATCGCGCAGGAAACGCAGGGGTTTGCGGATTTCTCAATCCAGACGTCTTCATCGCACCCTTTTTCCTGTCTGACAGCCGAGATGGCCAAAATGATCTGCCCGTCTCTACAGTCTTCTCATCATCACAACATCTTCTCAATTTCCTCGCTTTCCTTGCATCTCGTGCGCATACGAAGACCAAATCTGACACTCACGACAGGCAAGGGTGCAACAATGTGGTACAATCTCCATTGGCTCGCGTAGATTTGTGGCGCACTAGAGATGCATGCTCGCAGCCACTACCGTCAGACAAACGGGCGCAAATCCACTCTTTGCAACATCCCAAACCTCTCTCGTTGTTGGTCGAGTGCGATTCCAGCTATGCCCAGACGACACATCTCATACGCGCCTGGCAGACCATTCTTCTGGTCTGCGCTGCTGACCTATAGGTCTGTATAGCAACACCTGCAACTCTGCCGACCTCAGCATGTACCTGGCACGCACTATTGATCCTTATGCACAAGAAATGCAGCTAGACCTGCTGTGCTTCTGTAAGAAACGACGTCAATAACTCATGACAAGCATGCTGATGACCACCCGAACCGGAGTCGTCTCAAGATAGAACAATCAACTCCACAGCAATTCTAGACTTCTCGCTAAGTTGTCGATCCTCGAAATTTCAAGCTGCCTTACGAGGTCCAACACGGCTCTCAACGCAACAACTGCACAGAGCAGCATCTGTGAGCGTGGAGTTTTGACACAACAGCACGCTCGTCACAGCAGCACGCTGTGAGATGTTGCACCTCCGGGAGATTGCGCGTCGCTGAGATTGGCTTCAACAGCGCTCAACATCCTTCACTATATGCTGCGGGCGAACTTACAACCTACGTCGATCCCATTATATTCAACCGGCCTTGAAGATCGTGGGTGCACTGTGGAGATGTCATCTCAACTCATATGTTGCCGGCACTCCATCCGGGGAGCTCATTGGAGCATGCTTGCCGTTGCACAACGCAAAAATCCATTGCCATGCGCTAATCTGAAATACCACATGTCGCACACTGGGGAATGTCGCACGCTGGAAACGTTGTCGCATGCGCGGTGCAGCGGGCGGGCTCACGAGACTCGCCAGCTCGACCACGCGCTGGAAGTACAACAACTTGCGCATACCGTACAGATGTTGCGCTTCAGAGCCTGGTGAAGACGATGAAGCTGATTCCTACGGGCGCATCAGTGCCGCGCAAAATGCGTCGTGGTAAGCAAGAAGTTGCTGACAAAACTTCAGAGACGAATCTTCGTGACGGCGGCTAAACCGACAACGAGCTGTCAAGCTGCCCACATGTACAAGCGAGGGCCGTTGCATTATACAGCTTACCATGGCTTTTCGTTGAGAGACAAGATGCTGAGTGAGTGCCGACTTTGCTCGGAGTGGCATATCTAGGCGCTGCTTCGAAGCTGTCGCCCGGGCGTTGCCCTATCGCGCTATCTCCTGGCATGACACTTTGGCTCCAGGCAACGAACTTTACGCTCCAATCCAGGTGTCTTCATGGCATTGAATGTGCAGGCCTTGATGGCTTATCTGCAGTCGTGCCCGTAACTCGCCATTGTATCAGTCAACCTGCAGCGAAGAGCATACTCTATAAGTATTTGGGATATGTTCACACCATGATTTGACGTTCAAGCAAGATGCGTTCCTCTTCTTTATCAAGGTCTGTGCTCACTGTGCTGCTGACCTTCTCGACCCTACCCATCTCGGTATTTGCTATTCCCAAACCAAAAGCCCCATGGGTCCAGGCAGCCCGTTCACGGTTGGTCAAAAGTACCTCTGCCCGACAAAACATATCCAAAAGGTGGTCAAACAGCTCTATCTGCACCGAATCTGGGCCTGCAGCCATTTCGGCGCCGAAGACAAACATTTGGGCCGGCCTGACAGATGACGAAGCGGCAAGCGTTACCTACTGGCTGTTCCATCAAACAGATCTGAATCTCACCACGAGCGATGTCGCCGGCGAATGGGACAACACAGTTCTTCTAGTAGAATTGATGCAGCCAAACAAGACCGATGCACTGAACTACATCGACAGCTCCGGTGCAGTACCCGCTCGGTATGCGCACGTTGTTCTTGACAAAAGAGCTACGCTCGAGCCTACATACAGTGACATCCTGGTTGGACCCCTTCCTGTGCAGAATGGTACCACCACCTGGCAGCCACTGGAATATACTCACACGCGAAAGACTGGCGGAAGTGTTCGAAACCTGGACGCCAGTCACGACTCTTATCACACATGGGTGAGTGTGGATGTCCGCTTTCCTACAACTGATGAGGAGATTTGTATGATGATCCATGCTGACAGACTCATTCAAGATCACTAACATCACGGGCACTATTTCTGACATCACACTCGACCTATGGGGTGGATTTGCCAATGGGTCAGATAATGATACCCTGGACGTCTGGGGCATTGATCCTCTTTGGCAAGACGAGGAAGATGGACAGCTGAAATTGACGTACTGGGCCACATTCTGGAACCAAATGACTGAGGGCTACGACACACAGACACTGCTGCCTCTAGGCTTATTCATCAAAGCCGATGTCTCCGGCCGTGACCCTTCACAGTGGGTTCATGAAGGTTGGCTATACAACGATATCTTCTATTCCTCTACGGACGCTTTCAGGAATGCCTATCATGCGCCCGGCTTCGTGAAGCTGGGCGCTAATATCGATGGTGCTTGGGCTAGCACGGATCAACAAGGCCAGGTACCATCCATGGATACAGCATCGCCTCCAGCAATAGTAGCCCCCGGTGGTTCGCGATATGCCATCGATGCGGAAAGCAAGTACGTAGAGTGGATGGACTTCTCATTCTACATCGGCTTCACTCGCGATCGCGGGTTGAATCTTTTCGACATTCGATACAAAGGTGACAGGATTCTGTATGAGCTTGGCTTACAAGAGGCTCTAGCACACTACGCTGGCAACGACCCTGTTCAGTCGGGAGTTGGCTACCTGGATTCTTACTACGGCTTCGGGCCAAACGCCTTCCAGCTTGTGCCGGGATACGACTGCCCTTCCTATGCTTCATACATGAACACATCGTTCTACACATCTGAGGAGACTCACACACATGTAAACTCTATCTGCTTCTTCGAGTACAATGCCAACTATCCAATGCAGAGGCATTCGACAGGATCTTATGTCTCGAACAGCAAGAATGTGTTCTTCACTGTGCGTAGTGTGAGCACTGTTGGAAATTGTAAGGAGCTTGCTGAAACGCTTCATACGTGCAATATTGCTGACACATGTGCTCAGACGACTACATGTTCAATTACGAGTTCTACCTCGACGGCTCCATCAGAGTGGAAGTGCGAGCATCGGGATACATACAATCCGCTTTCTACGCCAACAACCAGGACTACGGATACCAGATTCACGACAGCCTTTCTGGCTCCATGCACGACCATGTGTTGCACTTCAAAGCGGACTTTGACATTCTCGGAACAGACAACACTATGGAGCTTACGACAAACGTACCGGTCACAGAAAGCTACACCTGGTCAGACAAGCCTCGCAACACCATGAAACTATCTCGTCGCCTAATCACAAACGAAAATGAGAGTGCCTTGACATATGACAGCAACTCCGCAACCCAGTACCGCATAATCAACACGGCCATGCCAAACAAGTACGGCGAGCCTCGTGGCTACCGCATCCAGCCCGAATCAACCTGCCACCTCACAGTCCAAAACTCCAGCAACCTCGCCGATGCAGTCAACTGGGCCAAATA
This sequence comes from Septoria linicola, assembly GCA_024114885.1. Classification (NCBI taxonomy): domain Eukaryota; kingdom Fungi; phylum Ascomycota; class Dothideomycetes; order Mycosphaerellales; family Mycosphaerellaceae; genus Septoria; species Septoria linicola. The sequence goes on along the minus strand of CP099426.1, from coordinate 1,803,739 downwards.
CGACCTAGCAATCACCAAGCAGAAAGACACTGAATCATGCTCCGCCCACCCGTACAACGGTCAAGATATCTACAACCCGCCCGTCGACTTTGATAAATTCTTCGACGGCGAGAGTCTAGAGCAAGAAGACCTCGTCGTCTGGTTCAATTTAGGTATGCACCATGTTCCTCATACGGGTGATTTGCCAAATACGGTCTTTGCATCTGCGCATTCGAGTGTGAGGTTCACGCCTGTGAATTATTTTTATGGGGATGAGAGTAGAAAATCTGTTAATATGGTGAGAGTGAACTACGAGGGTGGGAATGTTAGTGAGGTTGAGTTGTTTGGGCAGAAAGAGGAGGACAATTGTGAAGTTGTTGCGGATGGCGGTGAGGATGAGTTATGGGATTATACGGGGGATGTGGTCGTAAGGAAGTTTCCTTATGATCCCAATGAGCAGTTCTTCGAGGCGAGGCCGGCTTCGGCGTCGGCGTGATATAAACGGCTATGCAGTGGACGGAAGACTGGCATTGGGATTACCATGGTCTTGCTGCGTTGTGTCATGGTCACGGAAGCCATGCCGGAGTCACCATCTCACTTGGACATGTGATGAATTTGGGGAACTTGTCTCGTTTTTCTTGCTGCCCCTTCACCATCGCCTCCATCATGGCGGGATGGTCTGAGCCGAGATTGACGAAACGGTAACGTACGCCAGCCTTGTCATGTTGTCAGAAATCAATCTTGACAGATGGAGATTGAATACAAACATCCCATAGTGCCTCGAAGAACGCGAACGAAGCCGAATATTCCCTGCAAACTCGTTAGGAAAGCTTATGTTAAGTAATGGACAGGTGCTATCGTACGTAGCCATGGTGACAGATGATTGAAGTCCTTAGATGTAGACCAGATGGCATGTACTGATACAGCTTGTCACTCTACAACGATGGCATCTGTTATTTGTGCCGATCTCGGCTAAATGGTCGAGCGAGGTGAGGTACTGAGTACCGCCTAGAACTGCCGGTTTGATTTGCATATCGGACACCGTACCCATGTTCCGCGGAATCGCTTTTCCAAAGGAAGGACCACACACACGACGTATGCATACCAAAGCGTCCAGATGTTGAGGTCTGACTTGGTCCTCAAGTATCCGAGGCAAGCCTACCAGCAGACTGCTGCGGGTGTCCAGATTTGAGATGCAACAGAACAGCAATTTGCGTTGTTTGTCCAAGTAGGTACTTTCCGCCACTTCATCAGGTTGATCGTATGAATCCAGGTCCATCGAGAGTTCTAGTGCGATTCTAGCTCCGCAACCGGCCATTCGCCATGCCTTTTGTCTTTGATCACGTTGATGATGAGATATGCTCTGCTCGAGCTCTTAGCCTTTTTCCAATCCGCCATGCATCATCTGAAAACACTTACAAGCAGACAAGTCATGGTCAGGTCCTCGAGATTCACAGAATCCTGGCTGAAAATTGTCTCGACGCTCCAACAGATGCTTGTTTCGAGCAAAGCTACCAGCCCATCCTCGTCGGACTGTTGAGCGCATGCGCCTACTAGTAGGCATGCTTTGACGATCTCGATGTCCACGAGACTTAGATAAGTCCGATTGTCATGGCTCTGCAGATTTCGATACACAGTCATCAAATTCTGCTCAATGGTGCTGATGTCCACGCAAGGATACATGCAGAGAACGTCGGAAGAGACTAGATCCAACAACGCCTGAGTCGTAGTCTGAGGCAGAGAAAGGATTGCTTGGACCGCATTCGACCAATCGGGGTACAAGTCGCCTTCGAAGTCTTCCTGCGCCGGTGGTGATACTGACAGCACTTCTTCGTCGCTTTCTTGGGCGATTCCCGCACTGGTCAGCGATGACCAGTGCCCATCCAAGGATGTTCTCGGAACTGGACGGACATGGACGAGGTTGATTTGAGGAAAGTCGTCGACCATTCAGGCTCGAACTGAGCCTTGTAACGGGCTGGAGGTAGTGGCGATTGTTGAGCCCAGCTGTGCTAGCCCACCCTGGATCAGCTGCACAAACTTTTCCAAATCCCCGAGACGATTGCGAGAAGGTCTACGACATAAAACCGTGGTCAGCAATGGATGGCATGCATGTCGTTGATCCTCTCGACTGACTTGGTGGCAAGTGTAGGGCGCTTCTGTTTCACTGTATAAGCGCAGGCTGTATTCGCATCGACACAGCGACTGCAGGGAGTGTTGCCGCTGCACTTGATCTTTCGTGCCTTGCAGCTATCACTGCAGGGTGGAGATCCTCCATTAGTAAGGGGACGAAAACAATGCTCGGGGCAGCATACCATGCTCGCGGTGTATAGACATCCCGCTTGTGTTTTCGAACTCTGCCATTATCATCAGGACCCATTCCTCGGTCGCCCATGTCGATGACTTGTTACACACTTCAATTGAAAGATCGTGCTCTGGCTGGGGGGACGCCAGGTTTAGGTCTCAATGTGGAAGAGGCTCTGGTTCAATGCGGGGAAGGTTGCTAGCCTTTCACTGCATCCACGCCTCTCCATGCGTGCCGTATTCACGACCCGGTCAATGCCTCTGCCAAACTCGTCTTAGCGGCTGCATCTCAAGTGAAAGATGTGCTGATGCTTACTACGCGCTGTTTACAGTCCTTCGTTTACAGCAGTGCCACCACGATGTGTCCAAGACTCCTGCACAGGCTTGGATAGCGAAGCGCACGAGCAGCAACGGCCCTCTCTGGACGACACTTATTTGTACTCCCAGGATACCATATATCTGGCTCCAGTAGACCAAGTCTCGAGGGCCTGCAGCGACTCAGATGGCAGAAGCCCGCGCCCAAGTCAACGCCCGCATCGCCTGTTGATCTGCTGTCCCAGTTTCTGCAGCTCGTCTAAACCACAGATCCCGTGGGAAATTCAGGACGGACGTCGGCAGGTGCAGACGACGGTGGCCTACCAATAAGATCAAGGTCACCAGGTTATGACCACCGATTCAAAATGAACAACAGGTGACGATGAAAAGGAGACATGAAGTTCCCGCTCCGAGTGCTGCCAAGCATTGTGGAGTCAACAATGCTGTTTATACTCGGAACTGCTCAAGATTCCGACGTCCATCACTGACAATCGAGGATGTAAATTTGGTCCCATCACAGCGCCAGTCGTCGCCACATCCGAGGTCAAGTTGATGTTGCCGTGCTCTGTGTATTCACGCTGCAAGCGATGTAGGCAATGCGGAAGGCCGTCAGCTTCGGAAGCGGTACCATTATCATGGCTGGGACGCATACTATACCATGACCCGATGCTGGAGCATGTCTGGCAGACTATAATCCACCACCTAAGGGCCCATCATGCTGTTATTCTCCTTTGTCCCCCTAGCAGTAGCCGCGATAGCATATGTCTTGCACTTACTGCTTAAAGCCTATTCGAGTACATTGCCAGACGTACCTGGTCCGTCGATTGCACGATTCACTCGTCTCTGGGAGTTTTACCACGCAGCATACTCTGAAGACTCTGAGTCTGTGCTCCAAGAGCTCCACAGAAAGCATGGTGTGTTGCGAATGTCACACCCTTCGAACGCGGGCTGATTGCAGACAGGCAACGTCGTCCGCGTAGCGCCCAATCGCTACAGCATAACAGATCCAGCAGCGATTCAGCTCGTGTACGGCGCTGGCTCCAAATTCTACAAGTCCGACTTCTATTCCACGTTCGGGGGCACGAATGCTCACGACAGAGATGTCTTTTCCGAGATGGACATCCAAAAGCATGCACAGAAACGC